>OX336421.1:206720-473469 GCA_946903255.1 Schistosoma spindalis | reverse complement strand
CCTCATCCTTGATTGCATCCGGGCTGCAATCTGTCGGGGCATAGGCGGAGATGACGAAAAGACATCGTTTCTCACGCCGATTTCTTCTCACTTTGATGGAACTTTCTAATCTAACAGCACATAACCGACTGTTAATGGGGATCCAGTCGACTAGTGCTGCCTCAGCTCTTGCGTTTAGTGCGACACCAACGCCAGCAAGACCAGACGAAGATGCCACAGGGTCCCCGGATAAACGCACATAAAACAAGCTTTTTGAAGCGACAGATGGAGAGCGAACTTGTAGTACTTCACCAGAGTCTTGAATACGGGTCTCGGATAGACAACACACATCAATATTAAGACTTTCCAAAGACATAGCCAGCCTTATCTGTTGTCCGACCTGCATAAGTGTGCGAACGTTGAAGGCAGCCAGTTTGAATGGTGCACGTGGTTTCAGAAAAACTGCTTCAGTACTCGTATTCGGTGGTAACATGCAATTTTCAACCAGGCAGTGACACGAGAACGTTCAGATAAAGCTGAATTTTCACCATAGGCGAGCTGCTGTCTGAGTCGAAACGGATACAAAAAGTAGAAATAGGAGATAGTGAATAAATGACGTAGTAAATAATAATAATAATAATAATAATAATAATAATAATAATAATAATAATAATAATACCAGTCATTTCAATGTTAGTCGGAGAGAAACGAATACTTTCTATAAGCAGATAGTTCATCATAGTTTTAGTGTGTGTGCGGAGATACTACCAGGGTGCCCAAACCGAAGCAGGTGGTTTTCTTAGAGGGTCACACCCCGAGCCTTTGACCTAAAGGTCTAGTCCACAAGGCAGTAGAGCATCGTGAGGAGATGCAGTCCCATGGAAGCCGGTGACCAAAAGTTGGTTCATACGCCATTTGTTCCTTCACGATACTGGACCCCATGTGCACCATAGAATTGAGATCCGGTTATAGCGCCGGACGTTCGCTTTTCGTCCTCTCATTTTCGTAAACAACACTCCCGCCACGAGAAGGCAGTGAGTAGGACTTCCCTGGCAGAGGCTGTATACGCGTGGCCGTGTGAGAGTATTTCGAGAGGAAGGGCGAACCCTCCCCGCTCTCGGCCATATCAGAGCATTTGGGGGCAAAAAAGTAACACAGTGTTCTCCATATCTTAGACAGTGATTAACATTTCAATCTAAGATATGGATTCCTCTCTGTTTGAGAATATATGTACATGTACCTTCACCACTTTACATGATGTATATGTTAGAGCTGGTTTACACGATACCAGTAAATCCAGGCTACACTGGGTCATCATTTAAAGAAGTACACATGTGAACAGAGACTGATCTCCAGTATAAAATGTCTTATGGTTAACACCATAACTTGAGCTTGGATGATCAAGTATTTAGAATCGAAAACACGAAATAGTCATTTCACTATTGTTGTTAATAACAAATTATTCAAAAATACCATCGTCGAAAAAATACAGACTTTTACAATGGAACTATCAAATTCAAGGTGCAGGTTTGCATTGCGAAACGAACATCTATATACGAGAATGGGTCTCTTGCAAAACAGAAATTAGTTTTCAACGTTATTCAATAAAACATCCAAGGTCAGAATTCAATACGATCCACTTCTCATCCTTAATGGTTGTGTGAAATGCTATTTTCATTTCAGTTTTAGTTAACTTTCTCGTCGTCACCGTTATTTTCTTACTTTGACTCATTCATCCTAGTGAGACGGCATCTTATTCACTGATCCCATACTACCAATAAAAAAGTTATGCTTTTGATTAAGATCATGAACCGATTGATTTTAGACCACCATTGAAAACCTGGAAGCACTGGACAACCGTTTCGTCCTACTGTGATGCCCCTCAGCAGTACGCATCCATGATCCTGCTTGTGGGACTCGAGCCCAGGACCCTCATTCTCGAGCGTGAAGGCTTAACCTCTAGACCACTGAACTTGCTGGCACCCAACGGTGTCAATGTCTAACCTCAACTAATCCATCTTCCATTGTATTGAGGTAGATACCTATCTATGCCCGACACGGATTAGCACCACTGGCACGGCTCCTCACCAGAACTTCGACAATTCTCTCACGGAGCTAGTAAGTAGTGCGCACATGGTTAAACGTTCGTGCGCTAGACTGAAGGCCCCTGAGTTCTAGTCCCACAGGCGGGATCATGGATGCGTACTGCTGAAGAGTCCCACAATAGGATGAAGCGGCCGCCTAGTGGTTCCAGGTTTTCAATGGTGGTCTTACATCAATAGGTTCATGATCGTGATCAATAACCTAATAATCGCCACAAACCCATACTGACAAAAAAGTTATGCCTCTAAATCACTCACTATCTTATCACCATTTGATTAAATAACGACGAAACCATCTAATTTATTTTCGGATGAAACAATATTCATTATGTATGGTTGAAAACATTGATTATGTACATTGCTATTTGCTTTTCAAATCACATTTAGTTCCTGTTACCAACTGTGATATCCAATGCAATTAAAGCGACAAAAACAACTGGAGGTGGTAGATTTCTAACTGAATTCGGTTTGTGTGGAGATGATGGAAATCCACGTAGTGTAAACACAGTGGAATGTAATGCAATATTGGACGAAGCTGATAAACATTTTGAATCATGGACATATTGGAATGGAAACTTTCTAGATGGCTTAGGAAATCCTATTAAAAGCGAGGTAATAAAATTTTGAACTTATGTGTTCAACAATAGTTTTGTTCGAATTTGAGGTTTTTAGCGAGCTTAATAAATGGTACCGATGAATCAAGAAGTTTACACTTCGAATCAAGTCAAACGTTTATCCAGAAGCATGGTAAATGTTTGAAAACTGAAATACCAACGTTATAGGACCTGTGCTATATTAGCTCAACCGAATCGGTCAGAAAGTGTTACTTAGTTGTTCACTGTAGTCTAATACATTGAGTATGCTCCACCACAATCATTTTGATTGATTGGATTTGCAGTTTCCATAGTTCAGTAACTAATATAAAACCTAACAAGCTTATATAATGCTGGTTTGAAACTGAATGAACTTGCTGATGGATTTATACATACACGAATAGTTTACATGACTCGTATTGAGTATGATTCAGTGTATTATTTCTCATTATTATTCATCTTTCTCTCATATCTACAGGTGGAATCTTTCATTCGTCCTTATCCTCAATCAACAAATGGAATATTTCGTAAACAACAATTTAATTATAAAACTGGAAAATTTCGTTTCTCTTTCATTACAAATCGGTTATGTAATCAAACTAATGAGAAACAATGTTTAATTGCAGAAATATACATACCATTATCTGTACATTATCCAAATGGATTTGCTATGAATATAAAACCAAATTATTTAATTACTGAAATGAAGGCAAATATCCTGTCTATATACATGCCAACTAATGAACAGAATAAACGCGTAATTGTTGACATTGAAATTGTTAGAAAATAACTTCCCCCACCCCCCAAGTTGGATATGACTTGAGTAAATTATCATTGCCATTATACAAGCGATGTATTCATTAACATTTAACTGAATAGTTGAAATGTAGTTTTATACAAGTAATACAATTGTTAGTGTTCATTGTTGCTATTTGAATTATTTTTTCCTGGTGAGCGTTTTTGAGCGAGTTAGTTTTCTACGAGATGACTTCTCTAACCCGATGCCCAAACCACTCTAATTTATCCGGGCTTGGGACCAGCAGTAGACTCAGATGGGCTCCACGAGAAGTTATGGTTAATATGTATGACAATATAATTAGAATAAATGGTTCACTCGATGAATTTCATACTTCTATTCATTTATGTCAATCGTTTATTAGGATATATTCAGGTGAAACAATGAAATGTTTTTTTTCATATTGTGAAAGTTCTTCATTTCATAATAAATTAATCAGTTAGTCAGGTACAATGTAGGATCAAGCATATATATGCACTGTTTCAAGTCTGCATACCTTATTAGCACAACATGCTGTACACCAGATTCAATGGTGGTAATATATAAAAGAAAGATTGCATATAAGTGTACACCTACACCGTTGTGAGTCTCCAACCATTGGTTACGATAGTAACGTGGACGCAATCAAGTAGTCTGCATCTGTTAATATGGCTCATAATACATACTCTTACTCACCACGTGCTCGTACAGTCATTACTGATTAGTGTATGTGACCAAGTAAGATGAACAATGAACCTGAGCTCTTTCTATCAGTCTCCGTATGAGGAGATGAATTTATAAATATCCATGCGAATAGTAAGATGCGAACAGTTTTTCTTTAGATTGCTGACTAACATGGGTTAACTGGACGACAACCACAATTTTAGTTCAACGAATGGCTTACAAATTACAAAATATGTGTACAAGTGCAGCTCAATGGAAGAGCGAGCATATGATAGGTAACTGATTGTTTTCGAAGATTGTGCTTCTTATTGTTGTCAACAAATCTCGCTGATTATGCATATTCGATAAGAACGTTTTTCTAAAGGACTTATTCTCCATTTATGAAGTCAAGGCTGACGATTCTCTCAACTGATGTTACAAGAAGTATAATTAAGTTTATCATTTTGCTAATAGAGGACCAGCTACAGAAGCTTGCTGCATGATCAATCCTTCAAAACTTACTAGAAAAAAATCTGAAATTACCATAAAGTTTGATTGCCATTTCCTTATTAAGAAATTGTGATTCGGTTTTGCGCTGTGAAGTGTAACGCTGGATGTAAATCGTAGAACGTCTATAGAATATTATTTCATGCGTATCTGGACTACCCTTCACTTTTCACAACTGAACTATCAGACTCGCCGCAACCAATTAGATGTTGCATCACATCTGATGTAAAATTTTATCTGAAGTACGAATACAGTTCAATTTTTCCAAAATGTAAATATATTTTCTACACAATCAACGAACCCTTGATAAAATTTGTCAGATCGTCAGTTTAAATTACGACCCGTTCTAAGCTAGACCTCCTTTAAGAACCTGGTGGCACCAAACTGTAGGTTCTCTCTAATATGGGACTTCTCAAATATGTGCATCCACGACCCACATTCGAAAGTGGACCACTGAGACTTCGGTCTTGCGCGTGAACGCTTAATTTCCAGATCATGAGTCAGCCTAGATGAGTCCTCAATAAAAATTACAATACAACGATGCTTATACTATCAAAAAATATAATATAAGTACCACATCAAAGACTATACACAGCGGTAAATCACTGAAATGCTTATAATTTCACATGTGATTTCATAAAGGTTTGAACCTGTTCCATTTTATAGTTAAGATCAAACATATCAAGTTGAATAATGCTCAGAAATTTCTAGTTGATATAAGTTTATATAACTTTACACAAACTGCTCAAAATAACATTGCCAAATTTTCAGGATGTTATCACATCTCTCCAAGATGTCTAGATATTGAACGACTCATGGTAAACATAAACAATGAGAGCTAACCTCCTGGTCCAGTTGAAATACGAGTTGGAAGTCAGTAAATATGTTTATTGTTTAAACGGTCAACAAATAACTAACGTGTGTTCTCATAAGACGACTCTCAGTAAGCGAGTCGAGAGCGAGAATGTAAAGCGTGCAGTGCTTCTAACCAAAGGTACGAATGTTCGATGTTTTACCACAGATGGCGTTGCTTAACGTGATTTCCATCACTAAGTAGATCATCCAGTCTAAAGCGCTTTGTCTCCTTAGTTGAATAAATATCCTCTGAAATTTTATTATAAATCTTAGTTCGTGCTTCAAATTATTCTTTGAAGCAGCAAACAAACGAATCTAGAATTCCTCCAGAGATCATAAGTATTCAAAAACAGAAAATGAATTCAAGTGAGAATTAAACAGAAAGTTTGCTAGTTGGTTTCAGTTAATCCATCACTCAAAATGAGCCCTCAACCCTCAAAGTAACTGACAAAATACACGTTAGTACAAAGTGGAAAGAAAAAGTTAGTTACTCATTATTTGTGTCACAAAGCCATAAAATCTTCGTTAATAGTCGTGTCTTAATCGAATATAACATATTGGACAACATAGTTTGTTATTTTACAACGGTCATACAACATAAATAAGCCAAAATAAAATTACACCTTGTTTCATTTACACATGATTGAATTTGTCTTAGTAAAATGATTGTTCACATTATCATCGATGTGATATCGTTACAAACTCATCAAATTAGCAAGTAGTGGTGTGAATTTTGATACAGTTTTCACAGAGTACATATTGACGAATGGAAGTATCATTTCAGTCATGCGCACTACCAATCTATACACACATATATCTATCCAACTATCTATCACACACTATGTATATGGTCAGATTATCCAAGTTCAAATTAATCCACTCAGTGATTGTTTTCATCAATATTACCCCATAAAACATTTTCATATCCCACTAAACTAGTTTTAACTGATCTTGACCGTTGATAGAGATCATAATACCATCATCTTTATAAGAAGGGAATCAATAAGAAACTTTGATCCTGCTATACGTTTTAAAGTTATGATCAAGAAAATCTGCGAAAATCTAAAACGTGCGTGACAATTCCTAAATACTCATCTTCACTTTAGGCAATGGTAAACCAATGGTCGGCGTCCTATGAATTGCTGTTATAGTCAATGTAATATAACACATTCACATCATCATTGAATTCATGCGTGTAGTAGATGTTTCAGTAACCTACTGAATACTATGTATTGTATCCAGATCTACCGATGTCAACAAGGGATAATGTAGGTGTATTATCAATTTCGAAGATGTTTTGTGAATGGAAATCTCTGTATATTTACACTTGTAATTTGTTGTTATCGATTCCTTCACTTGCACATTCGGTTAGTCGATTTAATGTTGAAAATTGTATTTTATTATGGTTTTTGGTTTCGTTACAGCTTCACTGCGTTTCCATGTTTCTTCATGAGTTATATTTAATTTGTTTAAGTTGATACTCAGTCTTGACGGCAGGCATATTGATTTGCCCACCCCATTTCATTGTGTTGGTTCATTAACTGGAACTGTGCACTTTTGACTGTGTATTGAACCAGTCTTACCGAATTGGAAACACTGTGTGTTATAACGTAACCATGTGTTATCTTTCGAACGAATCTGTGTGTGATCTATGCAGAAAGGACAGAATAACATTTATTTGTTGCACTTGGTAATTCTCCTACACCCTTTGTCAAATTGTATATTTATTGTAATTTAGAAGTGACTAGTGATTGAACAATCATTGAGTGAATAACTGTGTGGTAATAATTGTTCAGGAAATAATGTATATTTATACGTATGATGAATTCTGGAATCGTCAATCATCCAATTTCCTTGTTTTGATTTCAACTGGGCAATACCGCGTATCTCCATTAATTGCACAGTCATTCTTCATTCCAAACCTGAATTTGGAATCTACAGTAGGAGCAGAATACTAGAAAGAAGAATATTTTCAGTAAATATGTCTTGAAGTAACACTGACCAAACATTTGTTAACCTCATAATGCCATCTGTGAGACGTGATGTATTCACTTGTATGAGTATTTAAGTGGTAGTGAAGGAAGAGTAAAGGTAATCGTCAACCCGGAGTTCAGAAAATGGGAGTGAATTTATTTCGCAGAACAATGTTGATAAATTATTCAGGAGTCTGGATAGTTCATTTGTTAATCAATTCGAATAGAGAGTAAACTTAAAATGAGACACTTCTATATTTGAGGAAGAGTAATAAACGTGATGATCGAAGAGATTTCTAAATCAACTGAGGTTTGACGATATGGATAATTCAATGACAATCATTCATATGATCGACCTGGAGTCAGTTGCAGGACCATTAAAATGGAGATTTATGACTGAGGTGGGTTTTTTGGTGCAGTTCGTTTTTTAATATATGGTTTGATGGTAACAGTTTCATTGTTGTTCTGGAGAACATCATTAGCACAAGCTTAGAGTAGACGTACAGCTACACAATTCCTCCGCATATAGTTTATATCTTATATAGTAGTCATTATTGAGTAATACTAAATCATTGACCGCAGCCAAATTTAGTGCAGAACTAAGAAAATCTATGAAGACGATAACAATACTATCGTTATTTTTAAGTTGATTTCAAGGATACATGTAATTTATCAAAACGCATTATCTTGGCATAAGTATATTTGATGGGTAAAGTGTGTGGCAGAAATATATTAAAATTTCATGTACCAAAATGACTGATTTGTCAGAGGTTTCACATTTAAACCACAAATAAATTTGGAGAGGTGAAATATTGGAAGTTGATTGTTAGTTCAACTAAATATCATGATTAACTAACTTGGAGGATGGACTGATACGTTCAATGGAATGATATTTCTAGATTGTATCCTTCTTAAATGTGAAATTTTGATTGTAATTGATTTTTAGTTTATGGAATATTTAGTTCCTTAGTGGATATTTTTCCAATTCGTTAGATGTTCATGCACATAATTCAGTGATGATAGTTCTTTTTTATTTAAACAACCAATATATTCTCAATACAAAATTAAAAATACCGTGGCAAATTTTGAGAACCTTACACTAGACACTTCATTTGTGAATTTCAATCATTTGCACTTCAACTTCTGTATGGCTCTTTCAATTCACAATTCCTCTATATTTTCCTTTCTATTCTCTTCAACTCTATCTTTTTAGCCTTCTGCTACACGGTTTTCTACTTCTGATTGGTGTTACATACTACCCATATATGACGACATAGTTAGCATAACACCCACTACTACAGTGGGTGAGAAAAGATCGTAATGCGTAAATAAAAGATGAAGAATAGTATTTTCTCGATTTCCCGTCAAGGTGGTCACAAGAATGGTCAGATTCTATTAGAAGGAATAAGATCTCTTCTGAAACGATAACCGCTTGCGCCCTTTCTGCAACTTCGATTTTCCTCATGACCTTTGCCTTGTGATTTGTTGTCATGTTTATTTTAGTTCGCCAAATTGCCACATGCTCGAAGATCATAACAACTTTTATACCAGTTTTGTTTCAGTTTCTTGTTCTATCACAAATATCAAGTAACCTTTAATTCCATTTTCTTCCTGACATAGCCGTCAAGGCTTTATGTGTTGGGTATAATTTACTGTTGTCAGTTCCGAAGAAAACCACTGAATCTTGTGGTAGGCCATCGATTACAAAACCGAGATAGCGTATATTTTTCATGCATAAGTCACATTTTAAGGAACCGGAGTCGTTTCAATCTATTCGCGAGAGCTGCAAGTTATTTTTCTTCTCTAAGTACATTCAATCTACTCCCATGATTATGATGCCATCCAGATAAGCTGCAGCACCCGAAACATCTTACAGCATGCTATTCACCACCTGCCTAGATAGTGTTGGGGCAGTTTGTACTCAGAAATTTGGTTGATTGTACTAGAATACACCTCTGTATACTGAGCCGGATAGGTTAAGTATTATTGTTATTTTGCCTATTCGCTGTTTGAGCCTTTTAAATTGTATTTTTGGTTTTTGATGGCGTCTACTGGTTTACTAATAACTTCATTTATGTCCTTTTCTGTAACGTTTAATACAGCAATAACTACTTAACGCGTGAAATCTCGCAAAATGTTATTACTACAAAAAACATTATGGCAATATTTAATACATAATTACAGAATGTCTTAATAAAATATAGTAACCATACATAGAATACTTCATTTGTAAATTTACATCATTCGCCCTTCACATTTTGTATGGTTCTTCCAACCCATATTACTATTCTATTTTTCGTTCTGTTTTATTCAACTCGATCATCCTAACCAGGAATTTTAATTCTGAACAGTGCTAAATAATGATTATATCTGTCGACATGAGTGGTACACATCACATCATAGAGAGCTCTTAATTTTAGTACAGTTTATTATTACGTTAGCGCAGATGTGTTGCAATAAATCCCCCAAATCAATAACTTTGTTGACCGCATTAGTCTTAGTGAACTCGCCTAGGTGAAAACGCTTGGTCACCCATCTGCACCAGATCACTATTGGGTACGCTGTGCTTCGCATCTTCTACGATTGCTAGCCAGTTTAGACTGATCACTACTTAATATGTTGATGGCCTGTCACATATACCTTCAAACATCTTTGCTTCCGAATTTCGATTTGACTTTGTCAAACACCAATTACTTGTGGCATCTTTAGATAGAGGCACAAATAACGACCAATGCTTTAATCACACTAGGTCTTTTAGGAGCTCAAATGAATCTATTTTACCTTGTTTGAACTTCCATATCTCCGCGTTGTTTGCAGGCATTGTTGATACTGATCTCGTTTCCATTATGCCCTACATTTGTCGTATGTTGTGAGAACACTGAACACGCACGACCCGTCTTTTCTCAACCCATGTTGAGGTTCATGGAGGATCTCCCCTTTGTTTACATATTCCCCCATTTGTTTGCTAATCAGTTATTCCATAAAGACCCATTAATCGTTGTAATGCTTTCTGCGGCCCAACATTTCCCGCCACTCTGAAGTTAGTGCTTCTTTTATTCACTTCCAGTTATCCTTCAAAGTGTGGTATCCGAACAAAGAATAGACGAACGGTAACTGTAAGGAATTATTTGTGGAAAAATATCACATATAATACTATTGAACTACTGTTAAGTGACTGCATTATGTGTATATTCATATTCCCTTCACCATAAGCTTTCAGTCGACCTACTGACTATTATTATACGATTTACTATTCACAAGTTATTCCTTATGTATTAATTACAATCTCGCACTCAGAGCTACTTTCAGCTTGATCTTGTATAGTTATTATCTTTTATTTTATGGCGTGATACGGTCACGTTTGCTTACATATAGGCCACATTTGTTTGAAAACTACGATTCACACAGTGGGTGCTGAGATTGTGTTCTGGACATAACGGGCATTTATTGTGATTTCCTCCTTTTTCGTTTCAATGGATGCTCTGAGTCTGCGGGAAATTACCTTACTTTGTGACTAAGGTACAACAGCATCTCTCCCGTACTTAACATTTTCTGTTCAGATTGGATTCATTGTGTTTCATCGAATCAGAGTACCATCAAGTTTTATCTCTTCACTTCCCTAGCTATTTCAATTGTTCTCACAGTCTTCCACATTGTCCGGACTTTTCATGTACGTATATTCTTTATTGCTCTGGTTTTTAGAAGAAGCACCGTCATCATGACTTCCGAAGAATCTCGGCTTTCAACATGAGGTGTGAAATTTCTTCTGAATGCGGATCATTCAAATCGAAGGATCTTTTTAAATGGTTTAAACTATATATTCTGATTAACGTTTTTCTAGCAAGGTTGTTTTCTATGGGATTCGGTCGCTGGCTTCATGCTCAGCTTTCCTTCTCTACCCGGGCTAGGGACCGGTAGTAACCCTAGCAGAGCAAAAGTCAGAAATATGTGTTCGAAATTCATTCTCGTAATTGACTTATTTCGTTATTTCTTAACGTGAATTAACTACATAATTATGTACGTGAGTAGCAAGAGTGTATATTCCGACAACAATCATTCTACGATCTAACTGAATTTAAATAAGAGGGCTATACAATAATGTTTAAATCTATGTTGACAACCTACTAATCATATATGGCATGATGGAAACTTTCAAACTGATGAAATTCACTTCACGAACGTTCACATTGATGTCAATAAATACATTATTATTTGCGATTCAGTGAAAAAACACAGGAATCTCAATTTGATTTTTTAAATGCCGAAAACATTATTACTTATAGTATTTATTTTATAAAAATATCAGTAGGTCTGTGGTTATCATTAGTAATGCTGTAAATACTCTTTGTTCTTGGAGGATTATTAAAATTTGAATCAAGCCAGTTTCTGGAACACACTTTCTGTTTACAACAATCTTTTATCTCTAGAGTTCAGAGATCGGCTACGAAGTCAGAATTTGGAAAGTCACGTTCTTACTAGTAGATAGATAGACATGAGAAAAATGAACAAGAAATGGATGGAACTAGAAAAGAGGGCGTGGGAGAGAGTGGGTTGGAGAATGCTAGTTGGCGGCCTATACTCCATTGGAAGTAAAAGACGTGAGTAATTAAGTATTACAGTAAGTACATAAACATTAAACTTATTCATATCACAACTTATTAAATGTATGCATTCTTTGATTAACAATTTTTATATTTCATTTTTCAGGGTTATTGTACTCTAATTTATCTGATGTAATTATTCAAAATGTGGCAAAATTTGAAATTCAAAACAGATTATCTTCAAATCAAATTCAATCATTCCAAAACAGATTTTATTTTGTATTATACCATGACATTCATTTATCAACTGTGGAGTTTATTGTATTGTAGTGACCTACATTTATCAAGAGAACGCGGTTGGTTTAACGGAAACAATTATTATTGTAGCCGATTGTACCAGTGATTGTTTGAATGTGCTTGTTTGTGTAACTGTGAATGAGACGGTTGATTGTGACCTTGCACACAATTACGTTTGCTCAGTGATTCCGCTTGTCCCCTTTTAACACAGTCACATTATTATTTCGATATCACGACATCGCCCACAAATATATCTCGCTACAACCTCCAATCGCCTTCTGATGTCACAATGAATATTATCTAATATTATGCACCCACCAATGATATCAACGACGGCGTTAACGATCAATTCTACGAGAGGCTGCAATCAATCACAAAAAAGTGCCTAAGAAAAAACCTCACCATTATGATTTGAGATCTAAACACCAAAGTCGGAATGGACAACACCGGATATGAAGATATCATGGAACCACATGGACTAGGAGAGAAACAAAAATGGAGAGATTTTCAAATCTATGTGCATTCAAAAATTTGGTCATAGGCGGCACAATATTCCCACACAAACCTATACACAAAGCTACATGGTACCAAAGAAGCATTAACTTCCACGTGTCAAGAGGTTCTGGGCCCCAAGAAGCATCACCACAAGGAATGGATATCTATGGAAACACTGGACAGAATCAAAGAAAGGAAGAACAAGAAGACAGCAATTAACAATAGTCGAACACGAGAAGAGAAAGTCCAAGCACAAGTTAAATACATAGAAGCAAATAAGAAAGTGAAGAAGAGCATTAGAGCCGACAAGCAGAAACACGTAGAAGAACTAGCAGCGACAGCGGAGAATGCTGCAAGAGAAGGAAATATGAAACAGCTTTTTGATACAACGAAGAAACTAGCAGGGAAATATAGTAAACTAGAGAGACCAGTCAAAAACAAAGAAGACAGGCTATTAACTGGAACTCAACAACAGCGGAACACATGGGTAGAGTATTTCGAGGAACTCCTGAACAGGCCGGCTCCAATGAACCCACCGGACATCGAAGCAGCGCATACAGATTTTCCTGTAGATGTCAATCCACTAACGACCGAAGAAATCAGAATGGCCATGAGACAAATCAAGAGCGGGAAAGCAGCATGACCCGATAATATACCAGCTGAAGCATTGAAGTCGGACATCGAAGTAACCACAAACATTCTTCATCTTCTATTCAAGAAGATTTGGCAGGAGGAAGAATTGCCGATGAACTGGAATGAAGGAACCCAAATTGAGAGAGTACGGATCATCGTCGAACAATCAATTGAGTGGAATTCGTCACTGTACATCAAATTCACTGATATTGAAAAGGCATTTGGCAGTGTAGATAAGAGGACGTTATGGAAACTTCCTAGACAATACGAAGTTCCTGAGAAGATTGCCAACATTATCCGGAACTCATACGACGGACTACAGTGCATAGTAGTGCATGGAGGACAGCTGACAGATGCATTTGAAGTAAGAACCGGAGTTAGACAAGGATGTCGTAAAGGCAAGGATTGGCAAAGCAGGGGCCGCATTCCTTCAATTGGAGGATATATAGAACTCAAAACAACTTTCAACAAATATAAAACTCACAATCTCCAATACGATCGTCATCACAGTCAGTTCTACTGCACGGAGGTGAAACTTGGAGAACTACAACAACCACCATCAAGAAGGTACAAGTACTCATAATAGCTGTCTACACAAGATACTCAACATCCATTGGTCAGATACTATCAGCAACAGCCTTCTGTGGGAGAGAACAAACCAGCTTCCATCTGAAAAGGAAATTAGGAGAAGACGACGGAAATGGAAAGGACATACATTGAGGAAATCATCAAACTACATCACGAGACAAGCCGTAACTTGGAATCCTGAAGTAAAGCGAAAAAGTGGAGGGTCAAAGAACATAATACGTCGGGAAATAGAATCAGATAAGAAGTGGATGAATAACAACTGGAAAGAGCTGGAAAGGATTGTCAATGGCAGGATAGGATGGAGAATGCAGGTGAGAGGGCTATGCTCCTTCGCGAGGAGTAACAGGCATAAGTAAGTAAGGTTAAGGGTTAAGAACTATATTTATGGCTTTCCTCACGAACTAACATCAGCTAAAATGCCAAAAACGCTCGTTAAACAAATGGGTGAATGGATTTCTCGCCGAAATGCAGGACTTTTTATTTTATATCTGATTGGTTCGTCCATAAAATATAGTCTCGCCACACAAAATGAAGTAATATTATACGCAATAGAAATTCGTTTATAATCTACCTGTCTTGCGCTAATGGGTTATATATTGCTTACAGTTTACTTAAAGGGTTTATTCAATAGTAGACCATGTACGACAAAATAAAAAACTGTTCAACACACAAAGATATATCTCCAAAAAAATTTTTTTAGACACATTCATTGTGCAAAACAAACTAGTTTTGTTAACTGTTATATCATGCATCATTCTATGTCGTACAACAAATGAAATATTAGCATTGTGTGGTTAATCGTTTGTTCTAATCGTAATACGGGTTGTTTTGCATAACAACACAAGATCCTAGAATGAATAAGTTAGTTAAAGCAAATAACTGTTATAAGTTATTCAAACCATTCTGTTTTTCAGAAACCATTATGGAGATTTAGAAAGAACAGCACAATGTCTAACGAAAATTCCATTGGAGGAACAACTACTTTGAAGATTAATAGACAACAACTGATTTTTGCATTTTTAAAAGATTTGTCCAAGCATTATCTTGTTTATTGAAGTACTTCTGTTTTACATCATCTGACAAATAGATTCCATATTCTGCTTCATATAAATCACATACTGTTTGTAAATCAATCTGAATTTGACGCACAAAATATTCTGGGACTTAATCAAGCCAAATTTATACGTTCGATTACATCTAATTCTTTCTACTCCATCAATCCAAGATAAAAATAACACGTCAGATAATTCCCTCATTATGATTCATATCGACCTAGTTAGAAATGATTTAATTTAACACATAACTAGAGTTTCACTGATTTCAAGCACCTCCAGGTTGTATCACTTGATTTCTGCAGCAATTTGGAAGACTCTCTCGGTCTCCAACATTGTACGAGCATTAAACGTACCTAAATTAATGGTCGCTCTGGTTCTAAGAATGGGCATCGGTCTCGGCTTTCACCATGAGGCGTCATAACTCTTCTAAATGAAGACCTAACTCCCTGAAGCAGAGTTTAAATGGTTTGAATTATTTTTTTCTGGCTAGGAATTTTTAGCGAGTTGGTTTTCTACGAGATGGCGTCGCTAACCCCATGCTCAACCTTCGTGTTTTATCTGGACTCGAGACCCGAATCAGTTCAATGAGGCCCCAGGAAGGTTATTGAATGCTGGTAAGGCGGCTTATGCTCCATTAGGAACAACAGGCGCAAGTAAGTGAGTAAGTAATAACTATAGTTTGTCGCGTATACACATTCGAAAACGGATTGGATTAATTGAAAGACATTATAATGAGCCTTACAAAATATGTAAACTGAACCCAAACTAGAAAAGATTTTAGTTATTCCACATAAACTTACTTCTGAACGGAAAATAAGTAAACGTTGAGCAGTTAACATATCGATAAGTTCTTTATAAAGTGCATCATGGATTAATGTAGCAAAATACATTGGTTTCTTTACAGAATAAGTATCTGAAATGATGAAGATGAAAAGTCAGTCTATTAATAATGAGCGATTCTTATTAGAAATGAAATGAAAATATGTGAACCACATGTGGAGAAATTCGAACTCTCCACTTCTATCTGAAGTTTGTGCTGATGATGTCGTTCAGAAGAACGGTTAAAGCTTCACGACCAAACCATCTAGTTCAGTGAACAAAACTCCGTGAAAAGAGGAAGATCATCAGGGCTATGTAAATACACACAGTTCTGATAATATTCGTCTTCCTGTTGCACTATCTTTATTAGTCTTCATATTAAATGCCATGACAAGATTGTTCAAAATTGAATTTGAGCACCAGAATTGATCAGTCCGGTTTTGGCTTTGAGGATCCTGTGAGGATCGCCATGAACGCAGTAACGCTTGAGTCAAACATAAACACGTAATACACTTTGCTGCTAAATCAAGTTGGTCATCAGGTAATGCACTGGCATGAAGAGCCGTTGGGAACGTTAGATCCCTGGAACTCACTTGACAAAGATCGTAATTTTGTAATTTTATTTTGAATTTTTGAATTTTTTTGTTTTCTTATCGAATCGCTCTTTTCACCTTCATGTCGCATTTTCCACTTGAGAGAATTCTAAACGCTATTGTTTCGTTGTGTTTTACTATACTATTTTGTGACCCTTCCTAAGGACGGTTTGTTGTATATATATTTATATACTTTTTAATTCATGTCTGTTGTTATCGCTCCTGCTTTCGACTTTTTGAGAAATATACTTAACCGTTTGGAATCCGATCTTCCTCTCTAGTTAGACGAGCTGAGACGCAATAGAATAGCTAGTTTATTGGTCTTTGGCGACAATTCTTTGTTTCTGTTCGCAGTCTAAGAGAACTCGTAATCGCTTCAAACCTAGCAGGAACAATATTCATCAAACTGTAAAAAGTAAAATTATTCCGGTTTAAACCAGTCAACTATCAAAATAATTGAAATTAAATACACAACTGTAATACATTGCTAGGCTATTGAGTGTGCAGACTGTATTGACTTTAATTTCTTAAAAGATTTTAGTTTTCAGCTAACCATAAAACACGAATATCATCGAGTTTAAACAAAGTAGAAACTAACCTTTCACATGATATACAAAAACATTAATCTTGGGAAGTATTCAGGTAGTTATTTAATTGCTGGAACATCATATCTAATTCGTCTATTTGAAATGGGTTCAGTTTACAGAGAAGATTACTTGACTGTTGTTGATTATCTCCCCTAAAATCAATAAAATTCAGGATAAAGTTAGAAAATCAATATTGTCATTTAGAAATACTGAGTTGTTATAAAACTATAAAAATGTGATGATTAACCTAAGATTCACATATACAGTACAATTTATCATGTACAGCTTAGTTTTACTTCGAAGTTAAAATACATGTTATTAAACTAAGATGATGATGACTATAAAGACTATCGTCCTGAGCATTATTGACCTCGTAGCAGAGAATTTACTAATCAATTGCAGTGCTAAATAACAGTGAGAAGATACAAGTAAATGTCATCAAGTGAATTTAAAACTTCACACCATTGCACAAGCAGGTGACTATCAGGACTCAGTAGCTAAGTGGATAACGCGATAGCGTTTAAAGCCAACGGTACTGGGTTCGAATCCAAGTGTGAATATCAGCTGTGAGATGCAGGCATTTTCAACTGACGAGTCCCAAATAGGACGAAATGCGCGTTCTGAATTCCATTACTAGTCACTGCCAGCCATTGTACCGAAATTATGGTTGTCAATTAGATATCCAAGACGTTCACAATTAGATACAGGAGTTGTGTACTCAAAATATACAATCTTTATATGATAATCCAGTCTTACTGAAAATAGTTGAATCACGCAAGATTTAGTCATACAGTTGCATAGTTAGTATAGTTGGTTAGACTTTTAGATTAACAAATTTCTAAGAAACATTCAGTGGAACTAATTTGATTGAAGAAGAGCTACATTTCATTGTATCGTATTATAAATCACATCTATTTAGCAGCTACCCGATAGCTAAGTCAAAATGAAAATGAGTCATTCATCCAAAATTTTCTGATTTATTCATTTATAATGCAAACGTAAGTCAACCACGACAGATGGTGTTCTGTTATAGGATGACGAACTTCTCAGAATTGTAAGCCCTATATAACTAGCTCAACAGGAGCATGTGGCGAATTCAGCATTGCACTAAATTACAGTACCAATCATATACAAAAGAAACTTGATCAAGATCCTGACTCATCGTGCTAGAATGATTTGCTTGGATGACATCATTATAGATGAACTGGTTAACATTTGTTACTTCCTTAGTAGGAATGGATACCTAACAAAATTCATTGACAAACACATGAAGGAGATGAAAAGTAGAATGAGGATACCTACCGTTTTAAAGAAATTGTTGTTCTTAAAATTACAATTTCTAAATGATACTACTGAAGAAATTGTGATTCAGAGATTAAAAAGGGCGGTACAAAAATATTGAATGCAGCCACACTGATTGCTATCTTCTACAACCATTCCACAATAAAAACGGCTAATAACGACAGATTGCCTGAATTCGCCAAAATCATGTGTATTTACCGATTCAAGGTTATCCACCATATTCCATCGAATTCGCCACATGGTTTACGAGTGCACCTTTCTCATATAACTGAAGCCATTGTAATCTATGTTCATAAACCCAACCTTTGCATTTAAAAGAAGTGTGTACAACCACTCTTACTACCTTGACCATTGGTATAAGGGAGTTTGTAGCAGAACTTTGATAAACCATTTTCATATTTCTTCCATTTTTTGTATTTCATTTATCTTCAACATTGGTCTCTTGATTCTTACATAACTACCGTACTACTGACCATTCATCAAAATATCCTATTAGTTCCTTCATGTGTTTATATATTATGCAACGTAGCAACTTCTTGATTTTCTAATAAATACTTTCAATATCATTGATTATCTTTCTTAATCATTGATATGACATTATATAATTACTACGTAACGTATCCGCTCGATGAGTATTACTTCATTATTGTAAATCATACTTATATTAACTTAATTGTTGAATTCATGAGTCAAGTGAAGCTAGACCACCATGGAAAACCTGGAAGCACTGGACGACCGTTTTGCCTTAGTATGGGACTCCTCAACAATGCGAATTCACGATCCCGCTAGGCGAGGGTCGACCCCTTTGACAGTGGAATTAGATTTCCCTCTAAACTATACTCAGTTTTACAATAATCATACGTGTAACATATTAAAATCTGATTGTCAAAATTTAGTCTACCTGAAGTATCTTCAATATGGTTTCTACAAGAATGAGAATAATCAGCGTGTTAAATGTCGAAAGTATTATAGGTGAGACTGTAACTTATGGACAAACTGTGAGAGACGCCATAGACACATTGAGAGTGCCCGCCCACCTTATAACCAGGAACATATGATGCTTATAATGCACTGTGAGGAATTACAATTATGATTGACAGTTGATTGGGTTAAGGTTAGGAATTTGATTTCGGGTTTTCATCACCAACTCACATCAACTGTAATGCCAAAACTCTATTTAACCAAGTGGATAAATGAATTTCGCGCCAAAATCCCTCATCTCTTATCTTATACCTGATTGGTTCGTCCATAAATCATAGTCTCGGTGTATTATGCATTCATTCATTCATTAATTCATCTAGTTTATCGAATAGCATCAGTCGTATAAATGGATATTCACTGAACAAGCTCTACAAATACACTCAACACGTTAGTATTCACAGAGGTTTATACATTTACTGATAAGGTGTCCATAGATAAAGAAAATCTTATTCTCATTCAGTAATACTAATAGGTCAGCTTACTTCTTGTTTCATTTCCCATTCTGTGGACATCTTTTACAGTGATCATTGGGTGAGCGACATTCTCTGTCTTACTAACAATTGCATCAGTATTGATACGATCTGTTGGTGAATGAGTTGTCTGTGGTCTGAAACGAAGTAAAGTCAAACAATTTGTGTAATCAAACAACTTCAAAGCATCTTATTACACGTGATATTAAATACTACTGAAATGTGTGATATACCTATCGAAATAGACTAGTAGCTGGCTAAAATCAAAACTGTAACAATCCTTAATCATAATGTCTTCAGAACACTTTTCGGTAAGTTGAACTTACATCAATTTGATTTCAATCATCCAGTCAAATTTTCAGTTCAGGTTATTACCATTTATACCACCCATCACCACTATTTCATTTAGTTTGTGTACGGAATGTTCTTGAAAATCTTTGTTGTTTATGATAGTAAACTATAGATTTTGCTCATCAGTTGTATCTAAGTATTGTTGTAGTAATACTAAACCTTTACATTCTGAATAACATACAACTGGATTGATGACGGAATGTTATGTAAAAGAAAGCAATATACTATGTTAATAGATCCCAGAATTCTAACAATAAAGACACAATTTATCATTGAAACAGCGAAAAATTTACTGTTCAATGATTCCAATATCATTGTCAACATCTTTGAAATTATTAGACTAATGGAATCTGTTATTTCACAACAGTATTACCAACATGAAGTACATAAAAGAGATATCTCCGTACATCTTATACTAGCTGTATCATACTTTTGCTAAGTTTCTAGATGTAATTCTTCGGTAATATGTTACAATCATAGATTATACAATAACTCTGGAATGAAGATACATCTATTTCAGCTGATGCCAATGACCTAATAGCATTAGGATTTACAAATGTCAAAATATACTGAAATCATTGAAGTAATAGACATTAATAATGAGATTTAAATAACCATTAAAAATGATTGAACATCTACTTCAATTAATAGCTTGATATTCGGATTGTGATTTTTAATTCCTTTAACCCTTTATAAGCTAAATTCATTATTTATTTATTGAAACACACAATGATTGGTACAAAGAGGCAACCAATAGATATGAAACATTTAAATCATTCGATTTATGCGAGGAATAGAATAGTGTGCAGGTGGTTTTTTTAGAGAGTCACACCTGGAGTCTTTAACCCAAAGATCTAATCTACAAGGCAGTGAAGCAATGTCAGGAGATACAGATCCATGTTAACTAGTGACTAACGTTTGGTTCATGCTCCATTTGTTTCTTCAGGACACTGGAGTCCGTGTGCATCCTTGGTTTCAAATCAAGGTGTTTCAACTTCCCTAGGTGGACTCTCCGTGTCTATCAACCCAGTTAAAGCGCCGGACATTGGCTTTTCGTAAACAACGACCCACCACCACCACCACTACGAGAACTCATTGAGTAGGAGTTCCCTGGCAGTGGTTTTACGCATTGAAGAGTGAAAAATGATAAATATTTGCTTTCAAGGAAATAATTTCAGTCATTATCTATGCAGTTTTGTATAAAGATTCAATGTGGACACATTTGATCGTATTATACTTATGTTTGTTTATCGTATATCTGTAAATATAAAATTAGAATGAACAAAGTTATGAATACAGTCAATAATGAATCTTAGAACAAATTAAAGAAAAGAAAAATAATATTGATTTCGGAACTTGTAACTGGTTAATTTCACTATGCTCTTTTGAGATGTTCCTTTTTTTCAATGTCTATCTCTGTTTGACTATTAAGTAAGTGAGTACTTCAAATCATGATCAATCAGGATAAATAACACTTCTTTATATGGAATGCGTTAAAAGTCGACTTCCAAGACGTTTGTTTCATACATTAAAACGATTAGATCAAATATTGGTGTTGCGTTTATCAATTTCAATGTTTATTTATTTATTTTAACACACAGATTTGGTACAAGGAGGCACCAAATACATATGCACCACACGAATCTCGTTTGATATGTGTGAAGGTTGTGATACTGAAGGAGGTTCCCAAACCGAAGCAGGTGGTTTTCTTATGGGGCCACACCTCGAGCCTTTGACCTGAAGGTCTGACCCACAAGGCAGTGGAGTATCGTGAGGAGATGCAGTCACGTGGTAGCCAGTGACCAACGATTGGTTCATACGCTATTTGTTCCTTCAGGATACTGGAGCCAGCCCATGTGCACTAATGGTTTGGGATCCGGTTATAGCGCCGGAAATTCGCTTTTCGTCCTCTCATTTTTGTAAACAACACCCCCGCCACGAAAAGGCAGTGATTAGGACTTCCCTGGCAGTGGCTATATACGCGTGGCCATGTGAGAGCATTTCGAGAGGGAGAGCGGACTCTTCGCACTCTCAGCCGTATCAGGGAATTTGGGATCCAAACGAAAAATTAGGATATGAATTTCAAATATGTTCTAAATTCTTTGATGTCATACATAAATCTACGAACTACGAAAAGCTTTAACATATCAACTATAATCCTATTTTTGAAAATGTTTTAATTTAAACTGATGTTAGATCATCTTTTTAAATCAAGAACCTGATCCATCTGAAATATCTCATATATGTTCAGTCTTGTAGAGTGATCGTATTATGAATAAGGGATCAATAATTTTACCCATTTCATTATTAGATTATATTTCACCTTCATTATTACCATAGAATTTCTGATTACATATTATAACACACGATACACTTAACTGAATGAACGAATGTTAGTTTAACTGTTTGAAATAGAGCGTAATATAGACTTGAAAAAATCAATGTACTTGTGTGGTGTGTGCTACTTATGTAGACATAAGTAGTATATGACTTGAGTACTGAACAGAATGTCTAGCAGCAGAGAGACAAGAAGATCAATTTGAAAATCACAATCGTCAATACGAACGTCAAAACAGTCAATTCTAGTGTACGGAGCTGTAAAATTAAAGAACTACTATAACTACATTATCAAAAAGATACAAGTGTTTATGATAACAATTGTCTACGTAATATACTATGATAATTAGAAGTATTTGAATTATGGTCAGAACTAATAATCTCAGAAATAACTTAATTGGATCAAGAACTACTAGATAAGCATGAACGAATGTACTGTATTTAGAATTCGAAATGAGGCATTCAATGAGTACAAAGGAGTCGTTAATTCATTCAAACACCACATCTGCCACAAGTTAAATTGGAGTCTAAGTGTCTGTAATCAATTGTACGTCTTCTTCTCAAGTTCATCCTGTGCCTGTCTGACAGTGTATTGGATGAAGACTCTGTATTATCTAGAATGCACTCATTATTATTAGAATTAACAACCGAAATTGAAACAAACTCATCTGGTTCCTGGAATTGTATTTGATCAACATGTCGATTGTGTGTACTTAAGTTATTGATATCTAGAAGTCGCACCATAGATTTCCAGACATTCTTCAGAACAATCCCCGTGGATGGTCGAAGATCATTTCCACGATAATATGTAACTTGTGCAGACTCCAAACATATCATATTCGACCGAAGAACCCTTTCTTTTAAAAGCTTTGATGGAGTCTCTTTCGTCACAGAGTGTCTGGCATTTCTATATTGCAGTAGAAAAGTATCTACTCCCCTCTCCAGCTCATTAAATGTTGAGGCGACAATAGAATCAATAGCAGTTTTCAATGTCCTGACAAAATTTTCTGCCTAAATATTGGAACAAGGATGTCTGGGAGCAGTAAACAGATGTTTGCATTTGGTCATTTTGACGAATAATCTTATGAAATTTCACCCTTTCACGGCATTCAAAACTAGTGCACTTTACATGATTTAATAATAGCTCCTTAAGAGTTGCATAAGGAAGTGAGATAGGTTTTTCTAGATGTGTCAAAGTTTTCAATAAGTTGTATGCTTCTCTTCCGATGAATGTCAGGAAGTGTGCCAAAATCTTATCATCTTTAACATCTTTCTTGGTCATGCTCCAGATTTCAAACCTTTCCAAATAATCCTCAAAAGTTTCAGAAGTTGAATGAATATCAAACTGTTCCATCGCAGGCTCCATCGTGACGCCAATATGATAATTAGAAGTATTTGAATTATGGTCAGAACTAATAATCCCAGAAATAACGTAATTCGATCAAGAACTACTAGAGAAGCATGAACGAATCTACTGTATTTAGAATTCGAAATCAACGAGTACAAACACCACATATACTCAATATCTTTTGACCAGATACCGTCAGAAACAGTCTATTGTGAAAGAGAACAAACCAATTTCTTGCTGAATAGGAAATTAGGAAAAGATATTGGAATTGGATAAGGACATATATTAAGCAAATTACCAAACTGTATCATGAGACAGGCGCTAACTTGAAATGCTAAAAGGGAAACAGTAAACAGAAATGCCGGAGAACACACTATGTCAAGAATTAAAAGTAGACATGAAAAAGTTTACCCTGGATAGAGTTCGTAAGTGATTCCTAATGACCGGTCTATGCTCCACTCCGAGGAGTAGCAGGTGTATTGTTTTTTTTTCCTTTCAAATTAGCAGATAACTGTAATCGTATTATGTAAATGTATACTATACATTGGTCATTTACAAATAGCGGATATTTCATGTAGAGGATGATCATTACTATAATAAGAATCATGGTAATTGTACTTACATATTAATGTTGACTAATCTATTACTTTATCATTAAGTCAACATAAACAATACGAATAAACATCAATTCTGTATTGTATATTTACTTGAGTGAGATCATATTCAAACGTATAATAGATTATGATGTAATTGTATAAAGTATATTCTATGTTCATAAACAATGTATAGACTATTGTTTATCTATTTACAGTTAACTATTAAAATAATTCGTCAGAAATGATTATCAATTGAAATGGAAACAAAAAAGAAAGTACATTGTACTTATAAGCAATGATTGATAGGGGTTAGCGGTGGAATCCTGTTTAACACGCCGTTCGTCCTATCTGGGACTCGTCAGCTAGATGTACTTGGAAATCAGAGTTCATGTTCATTCTTGGACTTGAACCCAGTACCTTTCAGCTTTAAACGTCATCACGTTATCCACTTAGCTACTAAGTCCTGATAGCTACATAAATCAAAGAAACAAATATAAATAAAGTATAATCGAATAATGAATAGATTTTTTCCAGAAATATTACTTATTCAAGATCAGTTTTATAAGGTGATTTAATTCGTTAGTTAATTTGAAATTTCCAGTTCATGAAATCAGTCAACTGATGTCATTCACAAAGATAATCGCACCGGATCACGTACATGCTCTACAATCAACTACATTTTTGCGTAAGTTTCACTTCATGTTTAAATAGTTCAAATCATGAGTCAATTGAAGCTTGACCACCATGGAAAACGTGGACTCCTCAGCAGTGCACATCCACGATACCGCCTCGCGAGATTCGAACCCAGTGCTTAACCACGGAACCGGTGATGTTAATTTCCACGAAATTGAGCAACATATCCACCATTGTCATCAGTAAGTTACTATCTCATAACAGACGCAGTTGAACTCCACTAGTCACTGCTTCTCACTAGAACTACCGCTTGAAGCTAGTCACTAGTGAGTATATGTTGTTTAGTATCAGAAGGGGTTTTGTGGAGATTGTAGTAATTTCCATAGTTGAGATCATAAAGTGTAAGTTTGCTGACTTCTAATATAAATGTCATAGTGATATTCGAATAAATGCAACAAAATGAACTGCATTTGCACCATCACCTCTGATATCGATCGATAGTTAGTAATTTATTATGAACTAGATATAGTAAAACACTCACCGTCTCCACTTAAAATATTTCAAATGATTAATGATATCACGTTAAAGGTCCGCAGTTCGATGAAAATGATGATTAGATCTGTATTCATTTAATCGATTAGTTACTACTTCAGAATTTTAAACTGCATAAACACACTTAATCGAGTTCAAAGATACAAATTGATCCATGCTCAATTCAGTAATTCCCAATTATATGATCATCTGAGAACCTGTCATTGTATAACGCTCATCTTTATAATTATTAGTCACCATGATGAAACCAGTGTAATTATAATGAATAAATGATTTTACGTCTTCCAGATATAACAAACAGCATGACATTGTCACATCAACTGAATGCACAATGAAGAGTAAATTCCAATGTTCCGAACATTACTTAATCACATCGATCATCCAATGTCTCTTTCCTTCTTATTTGAAGAGATGATAGTATCATGGAAGGGGTTTAGTTTTGAAACTAGTAAAGATATGTTAGAATGTAAAACTTGTTTATTTCGTGAAACTTGATATACAATACGAAATAGTGATGTCACCTTAAAGACAGCTTGAATTTTCGGATACTTTATTGATTGGACTTATGTTTTGATCTATTCTATTTGATTCTCTACACTTAGTGTAATCGCAGCGATTCCCTTCATACTAATAACTTTGATTTTCAATTACATTTGTAAATAATCGAAATTCCAGTTGTGCTTTCTTTAATAGGCTATCGACACCACTCCGTGGTTAGCACCATAATTTGAACTTGACTGGACAAGCATTCAGGACTGAAACCTCGAAGCAATTATTTGACTGTTGTCGTAAATAACAAATAGACCACATATATCACCGTCCAGAAAATAAAGACTTTTACAATGGAACTATCAAATTCAAGGTGCAGGTTTGCATTGCGAAACGAACATCTATATACGAGAATAGGTCTCTTGGAAAACAGAAATTAGTTTTCAACGTTATTCAATAAAACATCCAAGGTCAGAATTCAATACGATCCACTTCTCATCCTTAATGGTTGTGTGAAATGCTATTTTCATTTCAGTTTTAGTTAACTTTCACATCATCACCGTTATTTTCTTACTTTGACTCATTCATCCTAGTAAAACAGCATCTTATTCACTGATCCCATACTATCAATAAAAAAGTTATGCTTTTGATTAAGATCATGAACCGATTGATTTTAGACCACCATTGAAAACCTGGAAGCACTGGACAGCTTTTTCGTCCTACTGTGATGCTTCTCAGCAGTACGCATCCATGAATAATAGATATGTGGATAGATAGATGTGTGTATCGACTGGTAGTGCAAATGACTGAAATGATACTTCCATTCGTCAATGCGTACTCTGTGAAAATTGTAACAAAATTCCCACCACTACTTGCTAATTTGATGAGTTTGTAGGATATCATATCGATGATAATGTGAACCACCATTTTACTAAGACAAATTCAATTATGTGTAAATGAAACAAGGTGTAATTTTATTTTGGCTTATTTGTGTTGTATGACCGTTGTAAAATAACAAACTATGTTGTCCAATATGTTATATTCGATTAAGACACGACTATTAACGAAGATTTTATGGCTTTGTGACACACATAATGAGTAACTAACTTTTTCTTTCCACTTTGTACTAACGTGTATTTTGTCAGTTACTTGTGAGGGTTGAGGGCTCATTTCGAGTGAAGGTTTAACTGAAACTAACTAGCAAACTTTCTGTTTACTTCTCACTTCAAATCATTTTCCGTTTTTGAATACTTATGATCTCTGGAAGAATTCTAGATTCGTTTGTTTGCTGCTTCAAAGAATAATTTGAAGCACGAACTAAGATTTATAATAAAATTTCAGAGGATATTTATTCAACTAAGGAGACAAAGCGCTTTAGACTGGATGATCTACTTAGTGATGGAAATCACGTTAAGCAACGCCATCTGTGGTAAAACATCGAACATTCGTACCTTTGGTTAGAAGCACTGCACGCTTTACATTCTCGCTCTCGACTCGCTTACTGAGAGTCGTCTTATGAGAACACACGTTAGTTATTTGTTGACCGTTTAAACAATAAATATATTTACTGACTTCTAACTCGTATTTCAACTGGACCAGGAGGTTAGCTCTCATTGTTTATGTTTACCATGAGTCGTTCAATATCTAGACATCTTGGAGAGATGTGATAACATCCTGAAAATTTGGCAATGTTATTTTGAGTAATTTGTGTGAAGTTACATAAACTTATATTCACTAGAAATTTCTGAGCATTATTCAACTTGATAAGTTTGATCTTAACTATAAAATGGAACAGGTTCAAACCTTTATGAAATCACATGTGAAATTATAAGCATTTCAGTGATTTACCGCTGTGTATAGTCTTTGATGTGGTACTTATATCATATTTTTTGATAGTATAAGCATCGTTGTATTGTAATTTTTATTGAGGACTCATCTAGGCTGACTCATGATCTGGAAATTAAGCGTTCACGCGCAAGACCGAAGTCTCAGTGGTCCACTTTCGAATGTGGGTCGTGGATGCACATATTTGAGAAGTCCCATATTAGAGAGAACCTACAGTTTGGTGCCACCAGGTTCTTAAAGGAGGTCTAGCTTAGAACGGTTCGTAATTTAAACTGACGATCTGACAAATTTTATCAAGGGTTCGTTGATTGTGTAGAAAATATATTTACATTTTGGAAAAATTGAACTGTATTCGTACTTCAGATAAAATTTTACATCAGATGTGATGCAACATCTAATTGGTTGCGGCGAGTCTGATAGTTCAGTTGTGAAAAGTGAAGGGTAGTACAGATACGCCTGAAATAATATTCTATGGACGTTCTACGATTTACATCCAGCGTTACACTTCACAGCGCAAAACCGAATCACAATTTCTTAATAAGGAAATGGCAATCAAACTTTATGGTAATTTCAGATTTTTTTCTAGTAAGTTTTGAAGGATTGATCATGCAGCAAGCTTCTGTAGCTGGTCCTCTATTAGCAAAATGATAAACTTAATTATACTTCTTGTAACATCAGTTGAGAGAATCGTCAGCCTTGACTTCATAAATGGAGAATAAGTCCTTTAGAAAAACGTTCTCATCGAATATGCATAATCAGCGAGATTTGTTGACAACAATAAGAAGCACAATCTTCGAAAACAATCAGTTACCTATCATATGCTCGCTCTTTCATTGAGCTGCACTTGTACACATATTTTGTAATTTGTAAGCCATTCGTTGAACTAAAATTGTGGTTGTCGTCCAGTTAACCCATGTTAGTCAGCAATCTAAAGAAAAACTATTCGCATCTTACTATTTGCATGGATATTTATAAATTCATCTCCTCATACGGAGACTGATAGAAAGAGCTCAGGTTCATTGTTCATCTTACTTGGTCACATACACTAATCAGTAATGACTGTACGAGCACGTGGTGAGTAAGAGTATGTATTATGAGCCATATTAACAGATGCAGACTACTTGATTGCGTCCCACGTGACTATCGTAACCAATGGTTGGAGACTCACAACGGTGTAGGTGTACACTTATATGCAATCTTTCTTTTATATATTACCACCATTGAATCTGGTGTACAGCATGTTGTGCTAATAAGGTATGGCAACTTGAAACAGTGCATATATATGCTTGATCCTACATTGTACCTGACTAACTGATTAATTTATTATGAAATGAAGAACTTTCACAATATGGAAAAAACATTTCATTGTTTCACCTGAATAGATCCTAACAAACGATTGACTAAAATGAATAGAAAGTATGAAATTCATTAAGTGAATCGTTTATTCTAATTATATTGTCATACAATAACTCATCGTGGAGCCCATCTGACGCTACTTCTGGTCCCAAGCCCGGATAAAATAGGGTGGTTTGGGCATCGGGTTAGAGAAGTCATCTCGTAGAAAACTAACTCGCTCAAAAACGCTCACCAGGAAAAAATAATTCAAATAGCAACAATGAACAACAACCATTGTATTACTTGTATAAAACTTCATTTCAACTATTCAGTTAAATGTTAATGAATACATCGTTTGTATAATGGCAATGATAATTTACTCAAGTCATATCCAACTTGGGGGGTGGGGGAAGTTATTTTCTAACAATTTCAATGTCAACAATTACGCGTTTATTCTGTTCATTAGTTGGCATGTATATAGACAGGATATTTGCCTTCATTTCAGTAATTAAATAATTTGGTTTTATATTCATAGCAAATCCATTTGGATAATGTACAGATAATGGTATGTATATTTCTGCAATTAAACATTGTTTCTCATTAGTTTGATTACATAACCGATTTGTAATGAAAGAGAAACGAAATTTTCCAGTTTTATGATTAAATTGTTGTTTACGAAATATTCCATTTGTTGATTGAGGATAAGGACGAATGAAAGATTCCACCTGTAGATATGAGAGAAAGATGAATAATAATGAGAAATAATACACTGAATCATACTCAATACGAGTCATGTAAACTATTCGTGTATGTATAAATCCATCACCAAGTTCATTCAGTTTCAAACCAGCATTATATAAGCTTGTTAGGTTTTATAGTAGTTACTGAACTATGGAAACTGCAAATCCAATCAATCAAAATGATTGTGGTGGAGCATACTGAATGTATTAGACTACAGTGAACAACTAAGTAACACTTTCTGACCGATTCGGTTGAGCTAATATAGCACAGGTCCTATAACGTTGGTATTTCAGTTTTCAAACATTTACCATGCTTCTGGATAAACGTTTGACTTGATTCGAAGTGTAAACTTCTTGATTCATCGGTACCATTTATTAAGCTCGCTAAAAACCTCAAATTCGAACAAAACTATTGTTGAACACATAAGTTCAAAATTTTATTACCTTATTTTTAGTAGGATCTCCTAAGCCATAAAAATCCTTTCTATTCCAATATGTCCATGATTCAAAATGTTTATCAGCTTCGTCCAATATTGCATTACATTCCACTGTGTTTACACTACGTGGATTTCCATCATCTCCACACAAACCGAATTCAGTTAGAAATCTACCACCTCCAGTTGTTTTTGTTGCTTTAATTGCATTGGATATCACAGTTGGTAACAGGAACTAAATGTGATTTGAAAAGCAAATAGCAATGTACATAATCAATGTTTTCAACCATACATAATGAATATTGTTTCATCCGAAAATAAATTAGATGGTTTCTTCGTTATTTAATCAAATGGTGATAAGATAGTGAGTGATTTAGAGGCATAACTTTTTTGTCAGTATGGGTTTGTGGCGATTATTAGGTTATTGATCACGATCATGAACCTATTGATGTGAGACCACCATTGAAAACCTGGAACCACTAGGCGGCCGCTTCATCCTATTGTGGGACTCTTCAGCAGTACGCATCCATGATCCTGTTTGTGGGATTAGAACTCAGGGTCCTCAGTCTCGCGCACGAACGTTTAACCATGTGCGCACTACTTACTAGCTCCGTGAGAGAATTGTCGAAGTTCTTGTGAGGAGCCGTGCCAGTGGTGCTAATCCGTGTCGGGTAGAGATAAGTATCTACCTCAACACAATGGAAGATGGTCGTGCAATGTCGTGAATTGGTTGAGGTTAGACACTAACACCGTTGGGTACCAGCAAAATCAGTGGTCTAGAGGTTAAGCCTTCGCGCGCGAGAATGAGGGTCATGGACTCGAGTCCCACAAGCAGGATCATGGATGCGTACTGCTAAGGAGCATCACAGTAGGACGAAACGGCTGTCCAGTGCTTCCAGGTTTTCAATGGTGGTCTAAAATCAAACGGTTCATGATCTTAATCAAAAGCATAATTTTTTATTGGTAGTATGGGATCAGTGAATAAGATGCCGTCTCACTAGGATGAATGAGTCAAAGTAAGAAAATAACGGTGATGATGTGAAAGTTAACTAAAACTGAAATGAAAATAGCATTTCACACAACCATTAAGGATGAGAAGTGGATCGTATTGAATTCTGACCTTGGATGTTTTATTGAATAAGGTTGAAAACTAATTTCTGTTTTGCAAGAGACCTATTCTCGTATATAGATGTTCGTTTCGCAATGCAAACCTGCACCTTGAATTTGATAGTTCCATTGTAAAAGTCTGTATTTTTTCGACGATGGTATTTTTGAATAATTTGTTATTAACAACAATAGTGAAATGACTATTTCGTGTTTTCGATTCTAAATACTTGATCATCCAAGCTCAAGTTATGGTGTTAGCCATAAGACATTTTATACTGGAGATCAGTCTCTGTTCACATGTGTACTTCTTTAAATGATGACCCACTGTAGACTGGATATACTGGTATCGTGTAAACCATCTCCAATATATACATTATTCGACGAGATGAAGGTACATATATCTGATTATTTCACAATCACAGAGGAAACCACATTTCAAATAAGGAGAACACTTTGTTACTTTTGATATCACAATCTGTTTTTAAGTGACTTCACTGAGTTCTTACATCCCAAATGTAACAGATATGTCAACACGAGTTTATCTCTTAGTATACTGACATAACTCTCTTGGAATAGGTAGTCAACACTTGAATACGTAAAACATGTAAGTGGTATAATGAATGAAAGCACTAATCAACCCACATCGTAAGTGTTTAATGAATTTAACAAATAAGTTAATTTAGTCTTATTTTGAAGGTATTCTGTCAGTCTATTTATCAGCGATACCAGGGGATTTAAACAAGTAGTTTTGAATTATCAATATATCTTAATGCGGAAATGAAGAGTTCAAGGAACACTGAAATAAGAATTTCATTTCTGCAGAAGAATTTACGACTACAGAATGATATGTATCGATAACATCTCACCAGATTAGAAAATGAGGCTAATCTTGAATGACATGGTACTTATTAACTATTTGATTCAGCTTATATTTAATTATTCTGATCAATGAAAGTGACCTGAACAATACGATATACTATATCAATGATAATATGAACAACAGTTTAACAAATAATGCAGGAAAACTAAGAGTTTAAAAGAATTTGAAATTTACCGAGTCACATAAGACTCTCTTCCAGAATGGCATTGTGGAGTTTAGATAATCAGTCTGTAATACCCAACAATAATAATGATATGATAAAACACTTTTATTCGGTGCTGATTTATCATGATTAGCTCCAGGAACACGTTGAAATCCAGTTCCTAACCATCCTGAGGGGCCTAGAGGAGTAAATAACCCATATGTAACTGGTTCATAGAATATTAATGTTGAATTGTCATATTTACGTATTCTCTCAACAAGATAGTCGTAAACTGGTAGTAGATTATATCGACCAGCATAACCTGAAACCAGAAAATCCATAATACGAACATGTAAGAATAATGTTTCTCCAAATTTAATAGTAGCGTACGCAATCGATGATCCAAATGCGTTTCTCTCATGAATGTACTAAATCTCATAATCTTAGTTGTGTCTCATTAAATATCAATAGCAACTCAAATATGTTTCTGTTTAAAAATGAAATTCGGTTGATCATAGTACAAAAGTCACAAAGTTGTGGTGATAGCCTATTAAGAAGAGCCCAACTGAAAATTCGATTACTTACAAATGTTGTGGAAATGCAGTGGAGAGTAAAAGTTATGGGTATGAAGGGAATCTCTACGGTTACATGAGGGGTCAAGGGTTATATAGAATAATCTATATCGTCGATATTCAAACATTTCAATCAACAAACTTTCCAAAATTCAAGATATCTTCAAAGTGACTTCATTAATTTTACTTTCACTTCACGTTTCGTGAGATAAACAGGTTTCACACCCTAAAATACCTCTATTGCCTTGAAAACTAAACTCTTTCCATGACAATAAAATCACTTCAAATACAAAGAAAAGAGCTACTGGAGAATCGATGGCATGAAGTAATGTTGGAATATGATGTTCATTGTTTACTCAGTTGATATGACAATGTTATGCTGTTGAATGTCTGGAAGATGTAAAATCATTTATTCATTATAATTACACTGGTTTCATCATGGTGACTAATAATTATAAAGATGAGCGTTATACAATGACAGGTTCTCAGATGATCATATAATTGGGAATTACTGAATTGAACATGGATCAATTTGCATCTTTGAACTCGACTAAGTGTGCTAATGCAGTTTAAAATTCTGAAGTAGTAACTAATCGATTAAATGAATAGGGATCTAATCATCATTTTCATCGAACTGCGGACATTTAACGTGATATCATTAATCATTTGAAAGATTTAATGGGGAGACGGTAAGTGTTTTACTACTATATTTAGTTGATAATAATTTACTAAATATCAATCGACATCATCAGAGGTGATGGTCAAAATGCAGTCCATTTTGTTGCACTTAACAGAAAGTTACTATGACATTGATATTAGAAGTCAACAAACACACACCTTATGATCTCAACTATGGAAATTACTACAATCTCCACAAAACCTCTTCTGATACTAAACAACATATACTCATTAGTGACTGGCTTCAAGCGGTAGTTCTAGTGTGAAGCAGTGACCAGTTGAGTTCAACTGCGTCTGTTATGAGATAGTAACTTACTGATGACAATGGTGGATATGTTGCTCGATTTGGTGGATATTAACATCACTGGATGTCATTTCAGTAGTCTAGTCGTTAAGCACTGGGTTCGAATCCCGCGAGGCGGGATCGTGGATGCGCAATGCTGAGGAGTCCACGTTTTCCATGGTGGTCAAGCTTCAATTAACTCATGATCTCAAATTCCGAAATTACTACAATCTTCACAATACCCCTTCTCACACAAATCTATTTACTTGAAATCTCAAAGTATTGTTAAAGTTTCACACAAGATAAATTTAGTAAATATAACTTTACCTGAAAACGCTCGTAATGGATTAGAATAAAAGTTTCCAGGTGGAGGTTCATTAATCAAATCATAACCAAGTACATTTGACTTCTTTCCAAATTGTTTAGCTACGGTTTCCCAAAAATCACCCCAGTGATTCAAAGCACCAGACACATTCTGATATAACTGTTGAGCTCCATTCGTACACTCGTAAGTTAAATAATACGCCCCATTCCATTTTGGCAACTTTTTATACGGCCAAGGCTGTTGCAAAACGTAAGGTGGTCTTTTAAACCGATCAATTAACCAAAGTGGTATACCATCGTAAGCACCATATCGACTCGATAATCCATCATGATGCATATCTAATATCACATAAATTCCATGATCAGCATATAAATCAATCAACTTTTCAATTTGATTTAAATATGTGGTGTTAACTATTGACATATTTGGCATTACTCCACTCCACATAACACCTAATCGAACAACATTCAAACCCCAATTTTGAAAAATCTGTATCTGTGTGATATTCAAAGATTTTACTGTATACCTTGGGAAAGATTTTCGGACATTGTTAAATCCTCTAAATAATCTAATGAATCCACGAGGATCTGTGAACATTCCGTGTTGATTCAGATGAATTTTACTGACAGGAATATGTTCTGTCCAAACTGATGACCAGAAGAGTATGAAAAAGATTATGAACCACATAGAAAAACCAATTTCTGTAGTCTGAATTTTGAAATATACAACTGTGGTAAACACCAGTTATATATATATATATATATATATATATATATATATATATATATGATAACCAACACACACACTCTGATCATACCATTTGTGATTGTGAATGATTAAAGAGGATCACACCAAATTGATAACCTTGTATAACAATATGGTTCTGTAATTTGATACGATATATGCTAGACATAACAAATGTTGAATGTCACTTCACGACCAACCAAAGAATATGCCGTAAGCTATTTGTGTACTTACTTTTTTTAATTCATCAATAAATATTTACAATCAGTAATATACTGGTGTTCAGTGACGGATTCGATCCCTTGATATCGAGTCACCACGACTAGTGACCATATTGCAACTTGGTCAATAGCATTCGATCTATAATAAAAAGGACTTGACACACATGAAATTGATCATCACCCAGTGACCTATCAATTGTGATTACATCTCCGTCCTACAGGAGGTCGGTGACGGTCCGGATAGACTAGTGGTAACGTCTCTGATTGTGAAGTTGGATGACACGGGATCGGATGCGTCAGGGGGTACCAGTTCCCTCACAATTACAGGTCCACTTCCATGTAGCACAAAATCCTGGTCCAGGATTTCCTGTTGACTACCTCCAACAACCATCTTATCTCATAGTGCACGTGATGTCAAGTCACCTAGACTATTATTATTATAAGCTTTATTCAACATTATATTTGTGGTACACTATTGAATTCTCAGCATAAAGTATTTCAACAAGGTTCCTTTTCTTATATCTTGATCGATCCTGACGATAAATATTGAGTGATGGTCAGTTAGATGCTAGGAGTTCGATACTCGACATCTGAATAATGTTCATTTGTTTCAATGCATATTGCAAACCACCATGATGTCGCTGGTTGTACCTTTTTGTAATCCGTACAGCGAAAGGTTGTAAACTTTTCGTAAACGCGCCTGAATAGGTTGTGAGTTCAATAGGCATAATAGTGTGTTAAAACAAACTAGTGGCCACATTGCAACTTGGTCGATAGCATTCGATCTACACTAAAAAGGACTTGACACGTATGACATTGATCACCAGACAGTGATCAATAAATTATGAAACCAAAAGCATCTTTCGTCCTATTTGATATTATTAGATTTATATATATTGCTTAATATGCCTCCCACCCCCTCTTAAAATCATTCAAAAGGTTAATGATATAACCTTAGACGTCTGTAGTTCAATGCATATTACCCATGTAGTTCATTTTTGATAACCTCGAAAATAAAATTGTTACTCAGTCAGTGAAAAATATAAACTAATAATAAAGAATGCAAATATCGTTTATTTATGAAGTGTGATTTTAAAACTTCAATCTGAATATGAAAATTTGTGAAACTTTGCTTTGCATGAATAGATCTATATTCAATCAGTCGGTTAGTTACTATTTCAGAATTTCCAACTACATAAACACACTTAATCGAGTTCATCGTGTTCAACAATACAAATTGATCCATGCTCAATTCAGTCATTTCCAATTATATGGTCATCTGAGTACCTGTCATTGTATAACGGTCATCTCTTTAATTGTTAGTCATCAAAACGATAAGAAACTATTCATAAAGAATAAATGATTTTACATCTTTCAGATATAACAAACAGCATGATATTGTCACATCAACTGAACGCACAAAGAACAGTAAATTCCAATGTTCCGAACATTACTTAATCACATCGATTCTTCAATAACTCTTTCTTTCACATTTGAGATGATGATAGTATCATGGAAGGGGTTTAGTTTTGAAACTAGTAAAGATATGTTAGAGTGTAAAACGTGTTTATTTCTTGAAACTTGATATACAATTCGAAGTAGGGATGTCACCTTGAAGACAGCTTGAATTTTCGGATACTTTATCGATTGGACTTACGTTTTGATCTGTTCTATTTGATTCTCTACACTTAGTGTAACCGTAGCGATTCCCTTTATACTAATAACTTTTGTTTTCCATCACATTCGTTAATAATCAATGTTTTATGTGACGAATGAACGACTCATTTCAATCATCAACATTACCAATCTATCCACCTATCTATTATTCAATAAGTATATGGTCAGTTTATCAAAGTTCAAATAAATTCGCTCAGTGTTTGTTCTCATCAATGTTACGCAATGAAACATTTCCATATCCGACTGAACTAGTTTTAACTGATCTCGACCTTTAATAAAGATCACAAGAACATCATTCTTTCAAAAAGTTTCTCGGGAATACAATTTTCAGTTTGTTATTTTTACATTTGTCAGAATTTCGTTCCAACGAATGTAAATAATTGAATTTTATAAGAAGGAAATCAATAAGAATCTTTGATCGTGCTATACGTTCTAAACTCGTAATCGGGAAAATCTACGAAAATCTAAAATGTGTGTGACAATTCCTTTACCTTTTCTTTACTTAAGGTAATGACAAGTCAATGAATAAACAGGAACAAACGTACGAGTGAGTGACCAGTAAATTTGAGGATGTCCGAACGAGACTGAAAATCAGTGAACTAATGAGACCAAGAAAACAATACCCTCTGAGCACAAAATCATGCAATCGATCATCGTGGTGGAATAAATTCAATTGGTCACGGTTTTCAGTTGTTCAGTGGTCTGCGTCCTATGAATTTCTGTTATAGTCAATGTGATATAAAACATTTGCATCATCATTGAATCCACGTGTGTACTAGATGTTTTAGTAACCCACGTAATACTATGTATTGTATTAAACCTACCGATTTGAACAAGGGATATTGTAGGTGTAATATCCATTTCGAAGGTGTTTTGTGTATGGAAATCTCTCTATGTTTAAACGTGTAATTTATTCCCATTGATTCCTTCAGTTGTACATTCGGTTAGTCGTTTTAATTCCATCCAATCACCTTTCCGAAGAATATTCTAAAAATCCTACGTGTATCTTCCCGACTGCACAAGGCTAATAAACTCCTGTATGCGGACTGAAGGACTCTAATGATGATTTCGATCTTACTAAAAACTATAAATACCTGACACTTTTGTACTATAATTGACATTGTTTGGAATAATATCCCTTTCATTAGCCTTCTGTCTTCTCCTTGTGACTTGGAAGGGTTTTGATGTTCTATTGCCCAGTTATACACGGTAAATCAAGTAAATAACCTTCTAGATATAACAACTGGCGACAGGGTTATCATATCAAGATGTCATTTACCTTTGAACAACATGAAGCCTAACTGGAACGTCAAGAAAAACGTTTCGAACAGTTCCAGATGCTCATGATAGAGACGCGGGTTAACCCAGAAAATGAACATGAATCAAAAAGAAGTTACAGATGATCCCTCAAAATCTCATGTTGACCACACCATTAATTCTATCCATAAATTTAATTTCGATGTTTCAGCTGGTATTACTTTTTAAACCTGGTCCAAGGAATACGAAAATTTGTTCAAGGTCGACCTCAAAAATTTTGATGACGCCGCTAAGGTCAGAATACTCTTACGAAAACTTGGAACTGTTGCACATGTACGTTACAGTAACTTTATCCTTTCAAAGAATCCATCAGATTTTTCTTTTGATGCGACGATTGAAATTTTGTCGAAAATATTTGCTGAACAGCCATTCTTGTTTGATATTCGTTATCAATGTCTCAAGATAACAAAAGCATGTGATGATGACTGGGTGAAGCATGCGAGGTTAGCAACCCGTGAATGTGAGCGCTTCAAGCTATCAGCACTGACAGAAGATCAGTTTAAGTGTCGAGTGTTCGTATGCAGCCTACAATTTCTCGAAAATGCTGATATTAGAACCAGGATTTTGAGTAAAATTGAAGAATGTCCGAACATGACACTGCGGGAAGTAAGCACAGAGTGCTAGAGATTGGTAAACTTAAAACATGACACTTCGATAGTCGAAAATAATGGCCAGTTGCTATACGTTCATGCTGGAGTAAAGACCGCTTCTTCAATCTTCCAACAAGTTATGGATACTATGTTACATAGAGCATAGAGCAAGTCCGTTATTTGGGATTCATAATCAATAAAAACTGAAGAAAACCTGATCCTGAGAACGTCGAAGCTATCAAGTACATGCCTCCACCGATGGATGTATCAACTTTACATTCTTTCTTGAGAACGGTTAGTCATTATGGCGTTTTTCTCCCAGATCTGCATCGCCTTCGTGTTTTTCTTAATCGCTTACTGAAAAAGGATACCAATTGGTTCTGGTCAACCGAATGCCAGGAAGTACTCCTAAAACTAAAGCACCTACTATCATCAAACCTTCTATTTACACACTATGACTCAGATCTTCCAGTTATAGTCGCGGCAGATGCGTCAAATTATGGAATCGGAGCAGTAATTCCACAAACCTATGCTGACGGGTCTGCGAAGGCAATCGCTCACGCTGCAAGATCGCTGACTATGACTGAAAGAACATACAGTCAGATTGGGAAAGAAGCCCTCTATATTAAATTTGCTGTAAAAAAGTTACCCAAGATGCTGTTTGGCAGATAGCCCACCTTACTTACAGACTATAAACCTCTGCCGACAGTTTTTGGATCTAGAAGAGCTATCTCTGTATATACAGCAAACCGTCTATGCGATGGGCAACTACACAGCTGAGCTATGATTTCAAGATAAGATATCAACGGAAAACTGATTTTGAACAGGTAGATGTGTAGTGGCATTGAGCCCCAACACGAGACAAAATGGAAAATAGACATTCAACATTTAACGCTGGGAAATACCCAACAATGGAGAAGGCGGGAATAAGGAATAAATTGAATTAGTCCGAGTTGATCGGATGGCATGGATCGGCCTTGCAGGCGTGGTCCTAGCTGAATGTTATATTGTATCTTTTATTCATATTAAATATATTCTATCTCTAGCATAAGCTTGTTCTCTATCACGTATTGGCAATTGTTACAATTCAATGAGTTGGTGTAGACGATGAAGTAACTTCCACGTAAGATCTTATAGATTAGGCAGTTGCATCATGACAAATCTACAATTTTAGGACTAGGTCTACTATTAGAGCAGTGCTAATATCGTAGTAGACCATAATTCTACATTGGTCAGCCCAACTAAAGAAAAGCAACCTATTATTGTTAATCTGTATTTCTACTACAACTTTCTCAATCGATTTTTGCTTATTTAAACCTATTTTCCTTATAGTCCTCTGACTAGTGCTCATATGTATTATCGTAACGTTATATTGATTAGTACTCATAACCTACTAGCTCAATCGATAATATGAACAGGTCATCTATATAAATTATTATCTTTGGTGGTTCGTTAGCAAGCTTTCATAGCATTTACATGTTACAGCGAAATAAACTTGTTTAAACATCAAGCTCTAGTAAATATTACCTGTAAATAACGTAAATATACATTGACTAGCAACGTAAGCAAGGACTAAACTGTTATCTGGATCTAATTCTTCATATTGCTTCTTCACGTAACTCCTAATTCTGTCTTAAACTATGCACTATCCTGTCATATTTTTCTTTATTCTGTCCACTGCCTGCCTAATTTCCAATTGCTAAGTTCCATGGCCAAACAAGATGCAAATGCTAGAAATTTACGGTGAGTTTGAACTATAAATTTCCAGCAATCTTAGATGTCGTTTAGACTGTTCGTCAGGCAATGCTGCATAAATGGCTTAAATTAATTTTGAACTTACACAAATCCTGTTTTCCATGCTGGGTTAATCCAAGAATTTAGTCGACAGTACCTCGTGTATAATCCAGATTCGAATTACTGTCCAATTCAAATCATCATTACTTGGAAGTGAAAACAACCCAGGCGAGTTTTACTTTTTCCCTTTCCTGGTTCATTTATTATGATTGAAGTACTTCTTAAGTTACATAGGTTTTTTTCCGTTAAATTGGTTGTATATATTTCATACAAGCCATTCCCAGGACTTAGTAGAAATATTTAATACTTTTATACTACAACATTCTATTAATTACATTTGCCACACATATCACTAGGTTAACTACAGCAACGTCTTATGTAAGGTTTATAACTCGTTATATTCCTAACTAAAATTCCATAAGTCGTCTCAACTTAAAAAAAATATTTTTCATTTTGGCCATGTTTATTATTTTTAAATTGTCATATACCTCAACAACCTGCATGTTGACCTGACCCGTACGTGCGTTGCATTATATCTTTGTCTTTTAAATCTAAAAATGTCAATTGCCTCTAATATTTATCAATAAACGGTGAAACTCTATTTTATGGACGACCTTTGAACGTACGTTTAAGTGACCTTGATAACATTAGCCAATCAGAAGAGAGTTGGTATAAAGTAAAAATATATTATGAAAAACTGATGAATTACAATGGATATTCTTCTTTCACATGATTTAGGAACTTGTTAAGGTTGGATAAAGGTTCAGAAGTTTTGAAATCATAATGCATGCGGTATGGGAACTCGTCCATATGGCTCCATAATAATCGTCCTCTGGAACCGTGGTAGGGTCTTAAAAAATACTTCAGCCTAGACCACATGCCTTCAATATTGTTTGTATGAACCCCCGTCATTGGATCGAGAAAATCACGTATATTCACGGAAGTGTTACTTACCCAATCTTCCTTGATAAAACGTCCTTTGTTGTATTTTCGCTTTCTAATTACTGTCTCATCTATTTCAACTATCTTTCCAACTCCCTCAAACGATTCATGTACTTGTGATCGCGCAAAGAAAGAGCAGATTTTTTTCTCCAACATATAGTACAACGAAATACAATATCATCACGGTAGTCTGCACATCGTGCTGCAGTCATTTGATTACCGCAGTCACAGACACAGGAACTTCTTAATAGTCCTGTCTGTTATAGTCGCTCAACAATCACCTCTTCTCTGAAATCTGCTGTAAAACGATCGAATGTGAGCATCTCGAATCGAACTTAGCGCCGTGACCTTGAACATCCTCAAACGCCTCTGATTGGCTCGTCCATAAATTAGAGTCCTACCCAATAAACCCATCCTAGTCGTTGTTGCTATACGTATATAGGTTTATGAATTGGTTTATCATATTAGCAGCCTAAAATACGAACTTATTTTAGAAAATAAATTTACAAATTTAGGTACTATCAACTGCACTAGTATGATAACTAAACTCTTAGGTAGTTGTTCGACAAACATTTAAAATTAAATCTCCGGAGCCTATTATTAAAATTAACACTAGACGTATATTATCGAATTTAAATTTATAATATAGTTAGGCAGCTCGGTTTCCTTAACGCTACGAATTTCTGATAATTTCGAATCACCTAAAGCAATAATACCTTTTTTTTCACTGGCTTATCCTCAATCAACACTATAATTAGTTAAACATAATGGTTTCAGGATATCGTCATAAAGCATAGTCATATCTTGACAATCACGTAATATGATCGATAAAATTGACCAAACTATTAACGAAATCGGTCAGCAAATTGACTTGTAATTATCATTAAATAGTGTTGTTTTCTCGGTATCTTCATCCATTGTAGATGATTTCAGTATGTTTCTCTATCAGTTGCTCATTCAGTAAATATTTCAAGACCTTGTCAGTCTAATTGGAGGTTTAGTGACACAATCATGCATGCAAATAATCAGTATAAGCAGTCGAGCAAATCTCCTGCAAACATCAATGTCGAATTTACCCCAACACTGACTAGGGTTCAAGTCATTATCATAGACACGAGTTGGGAGTGTACTCCCCTTGGTTACAACTTATGTTCTTCCTGATAATCACATGAGCATCACTCACTGTTGATCATCTTGTAAAGACTTATTTAGCCAAAGTCAACTCGCGGCACTACATCACACACAACTTATAATCACTATATCTCAATCAAATCGTATTCCGCCTCATGCTAAACTGCATACTTGCAAATAACTTGTATGCACCATCAGCCGGTAGATATAAATGTAAATAAATAGTCTATGGCAAGTCAGAACATGGAGTCTAGTGCATGTCTCTTACGAATACACTCACGTTTAACGAATCGCTCTTATCTAACTGTCCGAAATCCACATGATTATCACTTTTCACATATTAAAAAACTTTTCTTTTTGATAACCATTCATATGTATTAGTAGTGTCACTAAATTCTATCACGGTCAAGTAAAAATGAGGTCGAGAAAATCTCCCCATAAATAAATAAACCGTATCAAACTAACTGGAACACTAGTTGGAATTCTTCTCCATGGTAACACTTTTGTTCTTTCAGTTAGCCTACTAATACAGATCCAATTGGAAATCAACTCATATGGACAGCTTACAGGCATAAACGTTATTTAATTTAAACCAAAACTAATACCAATATTAGCATTTTTACAATATGGATTGCTTTTAATATTTATAAACACAAAATACTTACTACCTATAAGTTAAGTTATTAACCAACGGATATTAACACGCATCTTACGTTCTATTATTATTATTATTACGGCGACTCATTAAAATATCCCTACATGCAGTCATTTTATTATTATTATTATAATCCCGCTTTGTTTAGCTCGAATAATATTTACCTAAATTTTCATTTTAATCGTGTTAAACATGCAATCAGATGTGTTGAAATTATTACATGTGTTTCCCGACCAGATGCTGCTACCTTCTTTTTGATTTATCTTTCAGCTTATCAATACCCGGAGGGTTCTAATTAGCCTTGGTAACCTCCGGCGCGCGACAATCCCACTCAAATTGGTATCGAACCAACGTCACGTTGATTCTGGTGGGAGAGTAGTGTAGTGGCATTGAGCCCTAACACGAGACAAAATGGAAAATAGACATTCAACATTTAACGCTGGGAAATACCCAACAATGGAGAAGGCGGGAATAAGGAATAAATTGAATTAGTCCGAGTTGATCGGATGGCATGGATCGGCCTTGCAGGCGTGGTCCTAGCTGAATGTTATATTGTATCTTTTATTCATATTAAATATATTCTATCTCTAGCATAAGCTTGTTCTCTATCACGTATTGGTAATTGTTACAATTCAATGAGTTGGTGTAGACGATGAAGTAACTTCCACGTAAGATCTTATAGATTAGGCAGTTGCATCATGACAAATCTACAATTTTAGGACTAGGTCTACTATTAGAGCAGTGCTAATATCGTAGTAGACCATAATTCTACAGATGCCCTCTCAAGATTGATTGGTTCGCATGCAAAACAAGAGGAGGAGGTGCTTGTGCTCTTTTGGCACGGCCTTGGTATTCTTTCGATATCACGAAATCGCCCACAAATATATCTCGCTACAACCTCCAGTCGCCTTCAGATATCTGGTAAACAACCTCCTTGTAGTGGTAATCATAGCCAACTGCGTATCAACGCCACGCTACGGTATGAAACATTACTTTTATGGACAGTTTTATCAGTTTTTGTCAAGGGTACCATGGTTCTTATAATCCATTCAAACGCTTTTGAGACTACAAGCATTTCAAAATGTCAAGCTTGACCACGGCACGTTGATGATTTCATTTCGCTAACCAGTGAGACTATCAAATACAGACGATCGCTTGAGTGACGCTAAGGTGACCTTGAGAACGGCCACATACCAACTGTGACGAAATAAGGGTTATTAACTATTATGAGGAACTAGAATTAAGGTTTAATGTTGATGGTTAAGGGTTAAACTCTGCCTGTAGCTCTTTCAGAGTTACTGCCGGTCCCAAACACGGGTAAACGAGGAGGGTCGGGCATGGGGTTAGCAACCCCATCCCGTACAAAACTAACTTGTTAGAAGACGTTACCCAGAAAAAAACCACTTAAACTCTGTCCTTGTAGTTAGAACGTCTTCATTTAGAAGAAATATGACGCTTCATGGTGAAAGCTGAGTTTCTTCGGAAGCAAAGAGGACGTTGTCCCCTTCTAACAACCAGAGCAACAATTTTTATTCGTACATGGAACGTCCGGACTATGCGGGAGACCGGAAAGATCAGTCAAATAGCAAGAGAAATGAGGAGTTAGAAACAGGCAGTACTGGGAATCAGCGAAACACATTGGATCTAAGCTGGACAACAAAGGCCAAATACGGGAGAGATGCTGTTGTACTCTCGTCACAAAGGGGAAAATGCTCCACACACACACACACAGGGAGTTGCTCTAATGGTGCTCAAAGTAGCTCGAAATAAACTTGTAGGATGGGAAACTCACGGATGCAGAATTATCAAAGCATCATTCAAAACAAAGGAGGCGATCACAATGAACATTATCCAATGTTATGCACCCACCAATGATAGCAACGGCGGCGTTAACGATCAATTCTACGAGAGGCTGCAATCAATCACAGCAAGGTGCCCAAGAAAAAACCTCACCATTATGATTTGAGATCTAAACGCCAAAGTCGGATTGGACAACACTGGGTATGAAGATATCATGGAACCACATGGACTAGGAGAGGAACAAAAATGGAGAGATTTTCAAATCTATGTGCATTCAAAAATTTGGTCATAGGCGGCATAATATTCCCACACAAACCTATACACAAAGCTACATGGTACCAAAGAAGCATTAACTTCCACGTGTCAAGAGGTTCTGGGCCCCAAGAAGCATCACCATAAGGAATGGATATCTATGGAAACACTGGACAGAATCAAAGAAAGGAAGAACAAGAAGACAGCAATTAACAATAGTCGAACACGAGAAGAGAAAGTCCAAGCACAAGTTAAGTACATAGAAGCAAATAAGAAAGTGAAGAAGAGCATTAGAGCCGACAAGCAGAAACACGTAGAAGAACTAGCAGCGACAGCGGAGAATGCTGCAAGAGAAGGAAATATGAAACAGCTTTTTGATACAACGAAGAAACTAGCAGGGAAATATAGTAAACTAGAGAGACCAGTCAAAAACAAAGAAGACAGGCTATTAACTGGAACTCAACTACAGCGGAACAGATGGGTAGAGTATTTCGAGGAACTCCTGAACAGGCCGGCTTCAATGAACCCACCGGACATCGAAGCAGCGCATACAGATTTTCCTGTAGATGTCAATCCACTAACGACCGAAGAAATCAGAATGGCCATCAAACAAATCAAGAGCGGGAAAGCATCAGGACCCGACAATATACCAGCTGAAGCATTGAAGTCGGACATCGAAGTAACCACAAACATGTTTTAACTTCTATTCAAGAAGATTTGGCAGGAGGAAGAATTGCCGATGGACTGGAAAAAGGAACCCAAATTGAGAGAGTACGGATCATCGTCGAACAATCAATTGAGTGGAATTCGTCACTGTACATCAAATTCACTGATATTGAAAAGGCATTTGGCAGTGTAGATAAGAGGACGTTATGGAAACTTCCTAGAAAATACGGAGTTCCTGAGAAGATTGCCAACATTATCCGGAACTCATACGACGGACTACAGTGTATAGTATTGCATGGAGGACAGCTGACAGATGCATTTGAAGTAAGGACCGGAGTTAGACAAGGATGTCTACTCTCTCCCTTCCTCTTTCTTCTGGTGGTCGACTGAATTATGAAGACCTCGACATCTGAGGGAAAACACGGCATACAATGGACAGCTCGAAATCAATTAAACGATTTGAACTTCGCAGATGACTTAGCCCTCCTATCGCATACACACGAGCAAATGCAGATAGAGACAGCCAGCATAGAAACAGTCTGCATCAGTAGGCCTCAACATACACAAAGGGAAAACCAAGGTCCTCAAATACAGCAAAGAGGACAGCAATCCAATCACAAACGATGGCAAAACTCTGGAAGACGTGGAATCCTACGCATACCTGAGAAGCATCATCGATGAACAAGGAGGTTCAGATTCAGACGTAAAGGCAAGGATTGGCAAAGCAAGGACAGCATTCCTTCAATTGAAGAACATATAGAACTCAAAACAACTTTCAACAAATATAAAACTCACAATCTCCAATACGATCGTCATCACAGTCAGTTCTACTGCATAGAGGTGAAACTTGGAGAACTACAACAACCACCATCAAGAAGGTACAAGTACTTAAAATAGCTGTCTACACAAGATACTCAACATCCATTGGTCAGATACTATCAGCAACAGCCTTCTGTGGGAGAGAACAAACCAGCTTCCATCTGAAAAGGAAATTAGGAGAAGACGACGGAAATGGAAAGGACATACATTGAGGAAATCATCAAACTACATCACGAGACAAGCCGTAACTTGGAATCCTGAAGTAAAGCGAAAAAGTGGAGGGTCAAAGAACATAATACGTCGGGAAATAGAATCAGATAAGAAGTGGATGAATAACAACTGGAAAGAGCTGGAAAGGATTGTCAATGGCAGGATAGGATGGAGAATGCAGGTGAGAGGGCTATGCTCCTTCGCGAGGAGTAACAGGCATAAGTAAGTAAGGTTAAGGGTTAAGAACTATATTTATGGCTTTCCTCACGAACTAACATCAGCTAAAATGCCAAAAACGCTCGTTAAACAAATGAGTGAATGGATTTCTCGCCGAAATGCAGGACTTTTTATTTTATATCTGATTGGTTCGTCCATCAAATATAGTCTCGCCACACAAAATGAAGTAATATTATACGCAATAGTAATTCGTTTATAATCTACCTGTCTTGCGCTTATGGGTTATATATTGCTTACAGTTTACTTAAAGGGTTTATTCAATAGTAGACCATGTACGACAAAATAAAAAACTGTTCAACACACAAAGATATATCTCCAAAAAAAATTTTTTAGTCACATTCATTGTGCAAAACAAACTAGTTTTGTTAACTGTTATATCATGCATCATTCTATGTCGTACAACAAATGAAATATTAGCATTGTGTGGTTGATCGTTTGTTCTAATCGTAATACGGGTTGTTTTGCATAACAACACAAGATCCTAGAATGAATAAGTTAGTTAAAGCAAATAACTGTTATAAGTTATTCAAACCATTCTGTTTTTCAGAAACCATTATGTAGATTTAGGAAGAACAGCACAATGTCTAACGAAAATTCCATTGGAGGAACGACTACTTTGAAGATTAATAGACAACAACTGATTTTTGCATTTTTAAAAGATTTGTCCAAGCATTATCTTGTTTATTGAAGTACTTCTGTTTTACATCATCTGACAAATAGATTCCATATTCTGCTTCATATAAATCACATACTGTTTGTAAATCAATCTGAAATGAAATTAACAACGATTAATATGTCTTAGGCTTTTCGTCAAATAAATGGTGATGAGGGATTGTAAGAAAAAGAAACTAAGATCTTGTACATCATGTCGAATCATATTCATATAAAACCCTGTAAACAAATTTTGATTCCTCTATGACATAATGTGATTAATTACACAATCCAAGGTTGATCATTTTTATTTTCGAGTTACCTCCTTAGGTGTCTGGCAGTTGTTATCTACCCTACCAAGATCACTTCGTGAATCAGACAGAAACTCATAATAATCATAAACGTTCTGATTGTTCCTTCATCTAGAAAAAAGGAAGCGCATTTTATAGTGAAACACTCATTGTGAAAAGGACATCAAGTCGATACCTTAAAATATTTCAATCTGAATAACATATAGATAAGCTACAGTTCTCTGAAATTTTTTAAAGAGATGAAGCTCAGCCATCACCGACCCGAATTATGTTTTCATTCATTTGAATATATGATTATTTGATCTTTGACTGCTATCTCGTTCAATAATTCCATCTTGATAAGGTTTTGTGGCGATCATAGAGTTTCCATAGTTTTTAAATCACAAACGTTTGAAACCTAGAAGCACATTAAAGCTGTTTGATCTGAATACGGAACACCTCAGCATTATGCAATGACAAGCTCATCAAAAGATATAGAACTCAAGACACTTGGTTTCACATGCTAACCATTAATCCATAAATATCATTGAGCTAGGATCCAGCGGCTTCAATATTTGACTTCAGTCCGTTCACTAGATTGCGCTTCTATCTCCTGTCGCCTGGTGTGGACAACTATCTTACACTTAACTTAGTTGAAGTGGATTATTCATGGATCCTAACTAGATTTATTTATTTATTTATTTGAACACATAAATATTGGTACAGGGGGGCACCAAATATATATGCGCCACACAAAACAATGATAATTTGAAGAGGAGAAAAGAGAGAAAAAAAGTAATGAACGTGGGGAATTATATATAAATCAGAAAAAAAAAGAGAGAGAACAATGATGGGGAAAACGGAAAGGTACAATCAGAAGAGATCTTTCAGTTAAGGAAGATACAAACACTTTTTATGAAGAAAGTAAAAGAAGGTTACAGCAGGATCGCCACTGGCTTCTATTCTGGACCATATCTGATAACGTCTCTAGCCACTGCGTTACACCGTCTCTCGGACCCCAACCAGGGAGTCGTGAAGGACCAACAGAAGCTAGCCCTTTGCAGCTTTCTTTCATACCACGACACCATGTCATATACTGACCACCTCTCCGCTTTTTCCAACCAGTCCCAGAGTCGGCAAATAATGCACGACGAGGAATTCTCTGGGACGACATTCGTAGAACATGTCCAAGCCACCGAAGTCGGTGTTTCAAGATGGTGACACCAATTTCATTATCGTCTCTGTGCCCGAACACACGATGTCGAACTTCTGCATTACTAACATGGTGTTGCCACTGAATGTCAGCAATCCTTCGGAGACAGCGATGATCGAACACAGAGAGTAGTCTAACATCCTCAACTCGGAGATGCCAGGTTTCACAAGCATAGATCAAAACTGCTCTCACCGACGCGTTGTAGATCCGACCTTTTACAGCCAGACTAACATCACGAAGGCGCCAAAGATGGCCCTGATTGGCATAAGCCGCTCTGGCTTTCACTATACGTGCATTGATCTCATCACTCACGCCACCACCAGCACTTATGCAGCTACCAAGATACACGAACTTCTCGACTACTTCAATCTGCTCACCATCCAGAGTGAGTACAGGATTGGAATCCTGCGAGTCTTGTAGAAGTACTATGCACTTCGAGGGTGCAAAACACATACCATACCTACGGACATTGATTGCCAACTGATTAAGTGCGGATTGCATAGCATGGGCATTCTCGCACAGTAAGACAATATCATCCGCATACTCAAGGTCGAGAAGTCTTTCTACAGGCAACAGATCCACACCACCGTTACTTACATCCGTCAGAGCTGTTTCCAGAATGTCATCGATGGCAAAGTTGAAGAGGAATGGTGAGATTGGGAAACCCTGCATAACCCCGCTGCTCGAATGAAATAGTGGAGAAAGGTGATTGTATGCCCTCACTCTGCCTGAGGTGTTTGTGTATAGGGCTTTTAGGATGTTATTAAACTTCTCAGACACAGCCATCTTCAATAGACAATTCCAGAGAACAGTTCTGTCCAACGAATCGAAGGCAGCCCTGATATCAAGAAACACTACGATTGTTGGCCTTTGATAAGTATGGCGGTGTTCTAACACTTGGTGGAGGGTGAAGATATGATCAATACATCCTCGACCAGAACGAAACCCAGCCTGCTCCTCGCGAGTCAATCCTTCTAGGGTCCTGAACAATCTACGAAGTATGACGGAAGCCAATAGCTTGGACGCAATCGGAAGTAGACTTATCCCCCGATAGTTGTTACAGGAACAACGTGAACCGTTTTTAAAGATAGGGACAACTATCGACTCATTCCATGACGTTGGTACACTCTCTAGTTCCCAGATCTTTGTAAACAACGTCGTCAGTCCCTTAGTCGGAAAGTCACCACCATCTTTAAAAAGAGCCGGAGGTAATTCATCTGGGCCCGGTGATTTGTAGCGTTTCAAGAGTTGGAGTTCCTTGCGGACTTCCGCCTCATTTGGTGGATCAGCCGTCACCGGCCATGGGGGGCAGGACAGTCTGACCGATGTTGCCGGAGCAGCAGGCCAGTTGAACTGCCCTTCGAAAAATTCTGCCCATCGTCCAAGACGTCGATGGATGTTAGTGATTGGCGTTCCGTCATCCTCGCAGATTGTTTCGCTCACACCAGACTTCTTGCTGCCAGTGGCTCGGATGAGTTGGAAGAGCTTCCGGTAATTACCAGATGCAGCTGCTGCTTCCAACTCACTGGCACGCTCCGACCACCAGGCTTCTCGGTCCTTACGCAAGCTTTGCCCGATTTCATTACGTAACATCCTTCGTCTGTGGTCAAACTCACGGTCACCCTTGAGTAGACCGGACGGGCTTCAATCAGTTGTAAGGAACCAGAAGAAACCCAGTGCTTGTAAGCGGGACGTTTCGCAAACCCACAACAGACTGTACCCGCCATTTTCATGGCGTCATGCAATTGCAACCAATGCTCATCTATACTTTTCGGTGGAATGGCAACTAGCCTAGAAGCTAGCTCAGTTCGGTACTTACTGGCAACAGAAGCTGCAGCCAGCTTGCTAACATCAATCCTTTGGTGGCGGTCACTTCGTTGTCCACTGAAAAGTAAGGTAAGATTGGCGCAGACCAGAGCATGATCAGATTCCAGATAGGTACTCCAAGAGGAGCGGCAGTCTTGTACACAACCACGCCAGCGGTAGCTGATCGCGATGTGATCAATCTGAGTCCAGGTTCGAGATGCAGAAGGAGGACGCCAGGTGGCACATCGGCGATGACTGTGCCGAAAGTTAGTGCTAGCCGGAAACAGGTTGTGGTCTGTGCATAGTTGCAGTAGAAGATCCCCGTTATCTGTCCTGCGACCAACGAGTCCCCATCGGCCACCTAAACGACTCTCTTCTGTGCCTAGACGCCCGACCTGAGCATTCAAGTCTCCGGCTAGTACTACAATATCTGTCGAACGCACTTTCTGGAGAACAGTTAACTGGTGGTAAAACTCATCCTTGATTGCATCTGGGCTGCAATCTGTCGGGGCATAGGCGGAGATGACGAAAAGACACCGTTTCTCATGCCGATTTCTTCTCACTTTGATGGAACTTTCTAATCTAACAGCACTTAACCGACTATTAATGGAGATCCAGTCGATTAGTGCTGCCTCAGCTCTTGCGCTTATTGCGACACCAACGCCAGGAAGACCAGACGAAGATGCCACAGGGTCCCCGGATAAACGCACGTAAAACAAACATTTTGAAGCGACAGATGGAGAGCGAATTTGTAGTATTTCACCAGAGTCTTGAATACGGGTCTCGGATAGACAACACACATCAATATTAAGACTTTCCAAAGACATAGCCAGCCCTATCTGTTGTCCGACCTGCATAAGTGTGCGAACGTTGAAGGCATCCAGTATGAATGGCGTACGTGGTTTCAGAAAAACTGCTTCAGTACTCATCCTAACTAGAACTGCTAGAACTGCTGTGATGACAGATTTCAATAATTCTTTAAATCAGATCTATTGATGAGCTTTACTGAACGTCCTCCTATTTAACACCAGTACTTGTTCGTCATATATTTACTCATGTTGATGTGTGTTGGTAATAAATGAGTCCAGAATGATTGACCTGTGTAGGTGTCCTCAAAGTGTTTTGAAGCTTTAAGCACTAAATACTGCAGAGCGTAAGGAAAATTTCGTGATGTAGATGATGTGAGGAAAAGTAATGTTATTATGCTCAAATACTTATCCTTATTTTCTTCAACATATTGAACAAATCTGAGCGTGTAAGATACTGAATTTGACGCACAAAATATCCTGGGACTTAATCAAGCCAAATTTATACTTTCGATTACATCTAAATCTTTCTACTCCATCAATCCAAGATAAAAATAACACGTCAGATAATTCCCTCATTATGATTCATATCGACCTAGTTAGAAATGATTTAATTTAACACGTAACTAGAGTTTCACTGATTTCAAGCACCTCCAGGCTGTATCACTTGATTTCGGCAGCAATTTGGAAGACTCTCCCGGTCTCCAACATTGTACGAGCATTAAACGTACCTAAATTAATGGTCGCTCTGGTTCTAAGAATGGGCATCGGTCTCGGCTTTCACCATGAGGCGTCATAACTCTTCTGAATGAAGACCTAACTCCCTGAAGCAGAGTTTAAATGGTTTGAATTATTTTTTTCTGGCTAGGAATTTTTAGCGAGTTGGTTTTCTACGAGATGGCGTCGCTAACCCCATGTTCAACCTTCGTGTTTTATCTGGACTCGAGACCCGAATCAGTTCAATGAGGCCCCAGGAAGGTTATTGAATGCTGGTAAGGCGGCTTATGCTCCATTAGGAACAACAGGCGCAAGTAAGTAAGTAATAACTATAGTTTGTTGCGTATACACATTCGAAAACGGATTGGATTAATTGAAAGACATTATAATGAGCCTTACAAAATATGTAAACTGAACCCAAACTAGAAAAGATTTTAGTTATTCCACATAAACTTACTTCTGAACGGAAAATAAGTAAACGTTGAGCAGTTAACATATCGATAAGTTCTTTATAAAGTGCATCATGGATTAATGTAGCAAAGTACATTGGTTTCTTTACAGAATAAGTATCTGAAATGATGAAGATGAAAAGTCAGTCTATTAATAATGAGCGATTCTTACTAGAAATGAAATGAAAAGATGTGAAGCACATGTGGAGAAATTCGAACTCTTCACTTCTATCTGAAGTTTGTGCTGATGATGTCGTTCAGAAGAACGGTTAAAGCTTCACGACCAAACCATCTAGTTCAGTGAACAAAACTCCGTCAAAAGAGGAAGATCATCAGGGCTATGTAAATACACACAGTTCTGATAATATTCGTCTTCCTGTTGCACTATCTTTATTAGTCTTCATATTAAATGCCATGACAAGATTGTTCAAAATTGAATTTGAGCACCAGAATTGATCGGTCCGGTTTTGGCTTTGAGGATCACCGTGAACTCGGCAACGCTTGAGTCAAACATAAACACGTAATACACTTTGCTGCTAAATCTAGTTGGTCATTAGGTAATGCACTGGCATGAAGAGCCGTTGGGAACGTTAGATCCCTGGAACTCACTTGGCAAAGATCGTATTTTGTAATTTTATTTTCAAAATTTGATTTTTTTTGTTTTCTTACCGAATCGCTCTTTTCACCTTCATGTCGCATTTTCCACTTGAGAGAATCCCAAACGCTATTGTTTCGTTGTGTTTTAGTATGCTATTTTGTAACCCTTCCCAAGGACGGTTTCGTTATATATATATTTATAACAGCGTCAAAATCATTATGTATATTGTGTTAATGGATTCTGTTTTTCCTTCTATTACAGGGCGATCGAAAGTAAATGCTTTAGAAGAGGAAGAACGAGCCTTGCATGCACTGAGCCTGCAGGATGACGCATAAGACTGTTTGGTAAACTAGCTTCCCCTTCTGTACATTCTCGCGAATTTCGATTTTAAAAAATAATAACAAATCTTTGGTGGTTCCATTCCGTGTTATCCCTGTGTTGTGAAGTGCTCAGTTAACATTGTGTGTTTGTGGTTTTAGATCTTCCAGCTTGCTCAAGTGACTGCTGAATACACGAGTTACAATTGGTGATGAAGGTGGCCACGGAAAAATGCGACGAGAATTTAGACGAAACCCCTGTAAGTCCAATCAAGGCTGCACACGCTTCAACCCCTCGACAACCACCTCTACTTGGAAGTTAGTCAGATTACTCTGTTTGGAAATTTAAAGTCACAGAGTACCTACAGAGAGTTTCACTGACCGAAAATTTCAACTAGCTCGTTTCTTATTTGAGCGATGAAGCAATACGAAGGGCTACGGCCAACGGGTTCGCGACAAGCAATATACTTTCACAAAATTGGAGAATCTTAGACGATTGTTTTTCTGTGCCCGTGGACACCCAACAGGCGACGATTCAGTTCCTATTACGTTACCAGAAAGCAAGCGAGAATCCAATCGACCATCTTTATATCCTACAGCAAATCGCCGCACAGGCATTTCCTCGTTTAGATGTAAATGGAAGAGAAGAAATAGTTCGTTCACGTTTTGTCGAAGGATTATTGCCTGGAACTCTAAGAGCACATTTCCTTCGAAGTCCACCAAAAGATACATCTGACTTGAAAAGAACAACATTATGGTTTCTGGCCACTGACAAACCAGCAAATTTACCAAATGCACGACCAACATCAGTGTTGAAGGTGGGACAAGCCGCAAGCTCCAGTGGGCTGGACAATTTCCAGACGACAATGGCTGTTACCGACTCATTTAACCTTGTTGTCAGCCGCAGACAGATAAGTTCAAGACGGAACGGATGGTCGCCAGGGAAGACTTATCAGAATCAGCAAACGGAGTGTTTTTACTGCAAACGCTTTGGAAAAAATGTCAAGAAATGCGGGCATAATACAGTGACAAACAGAGGTAAGCAGTGTTGTTTGCATATATCGTCCTGCTATGTTAAACGTTTGTGCCCTGTTACTATTAAAGGTAGAGTACAGAGTACTGACATTAATATACTATTAGATACAGGAGCCTCCGTATCTTTGATCAAGGAAGACTTCTTCCAGAAACTTAATCATAGCACTCAGCGTAAACAATGCGCTTCTATATTAATTACTGCTAGCGGAGAACCCTTGAAAGCGTGTTACAAGGTAGGGTTAGAACTAATGATAGATAAAAAGCCATTTCAACGTAAATTCTGGGTTTGCCCCACCGTGACTTGGCGTATGATTCTCGGGGTCGACTTCATGCTAAAATACCAGGTCTCTATACATATGAATAAGTCAGAAGCGAGTATTGGCGGAGTTGTCTTACATATACAACATCATGAAGTGCCAGGTAGAAATTGCTGAAATTATATGTCAGGTATAGGATAATAAAATAATAAGCGAAAGAGATCATCGAGCAACCACTGACGTGCTCCAATGCTTTAGTTCCGTTTTCTCTGAGAATATCTCTGGGAATCGAGCGACCACGGTACAGCACCCATCCTCACAGGTGATCACCTGCCATCACATCAACCACTCCGCCGAGTACTAGTACATTACCAGCCTCAATTAGAATCGATGATAAAGGATATGCTAGAGAAAAAGATGATTGTACCATCTTCATCATCATGGGCCTCGCCTATCGTTTTAGTGAAAAAGAAAGACTCCTCCCCACGATTATGCGTAGACTACCGCCGACTTAATGCTATAACCAAACGGGACTACTTCCCACTTCCACGTGTAGACGCTACATTGGACGCCCTGAAGGGCGCTCGTTGGTTCTCGACTCTGGACCTAGCATCGGGGTATTGGCAAGTGGAAGTCCGAACTCAAGATAGAAAAAAGACAGCATTCACAGTACCCAATGGTTTATACGAATTTCAAGTGATGCCGTTCGGGTTAACTAATGCCCCAGCTAACTTCCATCGCCTAATGCAGACAGTTCTGCACTGTCTCGTACCACACCAGTGTTTAATTTACCTTGAAGATATTATTGTGTATGGCAGAACGCCGGAACAGCATAATTCTAATTTGAAGGCAGTCCTACAACGAATTAAGCAACACAACCTAAAAATTAAACCATCTAAATGTCGACTATCGCAAAAAGAAGTACTCTTTTTAGGGCATCGCATTACAGGAGAGGGTGTAGCAACAGATGAAGAAAAGACATGTGCGATTGTTAATTGACCGCAACCGAAACCACTTGAAGACGTTCGTAGTATTTTGGGATTAGCTTCTTATTATAGACGCTTTGTACGCGATTTCGTATCACTAGCAGCACCCTTACATCGATTAACCCACAAAGGACGAAAATTTTCATGGACCACTGAGTGTCAACAAGCGTTCGATGTTTTGAAAACCCGGTTAACCTCTCCACTTATACTAGCTTTCTCCGATACTTCAGCGGATGCAGGCGGGTTCATACTAGACACGGATGCTAGTTCCTCGGCTATTGGGGCAGTTCTATCACAAGTGACTCGAAATGGATACGAAAAAGTAATTGCGTATGCTAGTCGGCGGCTAGATAAGAGAGAGACGCGGTATTCTACGACGCGCCGAGAGATGTTGGCTTTGGTAAAATTTTTGCAACATTTTCGTCACTATCTCCCAGGACGACCCTTTCGTGTACGCACAGACCACCGTGTGCTACAGTGGCTCGTTCGATTCGTGAACCAGAAGGTCAGGTAGCGCGTTGGCAGGAACGGTTACAAGAGTTTGATTTCACATGTGAGTATCAACCGGGAAATCGACATACAAACGCGGATGCTCTCTCTCTAATTCCCCAAACTACAGACATCGTTTACGTAATTCCTTAGTACAGCCCTAGAAACTGACTAGCTCTCCATAAAGCAGCAGATCCAGACCTGCAGATCAATTACCAGAGACAGCTGAACGGGAACAATAAGCCATCCTGGAAGGAGTTAAAAGATCGACCCCTAACAACGCGTCGTATTTGCACCAAATGAAGTAACCTAAAATTATATGGGGACACGTTATTCTTAATTAATGAATCGAAACAACCCCTACTGATAGTACCGCGAGTAAAATTCGAAAGCATTGTGGAACAGGTACATCACGAACTTGGTCATGCGGGAGAACGAAGGACTGAACACGCTGTCTGTCAACGTATCTGGTGGCCATGTATACATGAAGATGTAGCGCAATTTTGCAAGAAATGTAACACGTGTTGCCGTTTTAAATCGCCTCAGCAGACACCTCGTGCACCAATGACGCCGATAGTGACAAGAGGACCACATCAGCGAGTCGGCATAGATATCATGGGACCATTGACAACGACAAAGAATGGGAATCGCTACATACTGGTTATGGTGGATTATTTCACTAAATGGTGCGAAGCAGCACCCATTCCACAGCAAGACGCCCTTACTGTTGCTCGAGCTTTTATTGATCATTGGGTTTCTCGTTATGGTGAACCAGTCTCACACCATTCCAACCAAGGTCTAGCCTTTGAAAGTCATCTCATCGCTGAGATATGCCGGCTATTAGGAATCAGAAAGACGCACACCACCGCGTACCACCCAGAGGGTAACGGTCTCGTGGGAAGAACGAACAGAACTATTAAAGCCATCTTACAGTCGTTTGTCAGCAGATTGTCGCCTGAGTAATGGGATAAGGTACTTTCTCAATGCCTTTTAGCATATCGTACGTCAGTACACGGTTCCACGGGATTTTCACCCGCTGTTTTGCTTTTTGGGCACGAATTACACTTACCAGTAGAAATACAGTCACCCCTGCTGCCCTACGAAGAACAAGAGCATGGACCGTACATACGTACGCTCGGCAACCGCTTAGCTGATGCATACCGTCTGGTCAATAATAAGTTGCGCAAGGCTAGTGAACACCAATAAGATATATACGATCGTCAGGTGCAGGAACTAAGGTATACAGTCGGTGATCGTGTCTGGCTACGCCGTCCCATGACTTCGTTAGGGGATTGCAGTAAATCCCATCAGCCCTGGCAAGGCCTTTTTGAAATTGTCCTCATCCGATCCTCCACTACGTTTGTACTACGCAACATACAACGGCCTAACGACCACGTGATAACAGTACACTACAACCAGCTAAAACCGGATCGGAGGACGTTTCTCTCCGATGTTCGGTTCGCCGACCCACCGCCGGCCACGAGATTTTATGAAGTGCCACCTGAAGGAGGTTCAGCATATCCATGCCCAAGACCAGGCGCTGAGGACAGCGCCTCATTAAGGGAGTGGGCGATGTAACAGCGTCAAAATCATTATGTATATTGTGTTAATGGATTCTGTTTTTCCTTCTATTACAGGGCGATCGAAAGTAAATGCTTTAGAAGAGGAAGAACGAGCCTTGCATGCACTGAGCCTGCAGGATGACGCATAAGACTGTTTGGTAAACTAGCTTCCCCTTCTGTACATTCTCGCGAATTTCGATTTTAAAAAATAATAACAAATCTTTGGTGGTTCCATTCCGTGTTATCCCTGTGTTGTGAAGTGCTCAGTTAACATTGTGTGTTTGTGGTTTTAGATCTTCCAGCTTGCTCAAGTGACTGCTGAATACACGAGTTACATATTTATATAATTTTTAATTCGTTTTTGTTGTTATCGCTCATTCTTCTGACTTCTTGCGGAATATACTTCACTGTTTAGACTTCGACCTCTCTCTCTAGTTTAAGGGGCTGAGACGCAAAAGAATAGCTAGTTTATTAATGTTCGGCCACTAGTCTTCGTTCCGTTCTCAGTCTAAATGAACTCTAAATCGCTTCAAACCTAGCAGGAACAATATTTATCAAATTGTAAATAGTAAAACTATTCCAATTTAAACCAGTGAACAATCAAAATAATTGAAATTTAATAAACAACTGTAATATAATGCTAGGCTTTTGAGCGTGCAGAATGTATTGACTCTAATTTATGGACGAGCCAATCAGAAGCGTTTTAGGAATTTCAAGGTCACGGCGCTAAGTTCAATGCAAAATGCTCACATTCGATCATTTTACGGCAGATTTTAGGGAAGGGGTGATTGTTGAGCGACTTCAACCTGTAGGACTATTAAGAAGTTCCTGTATCTGTGACTGCGGCAATCAAATGACTGCAGCACGATGTGTAGACTACCGTGAAGACATTATATTTCGTTGCACTATATGTTGGAGAAAAAAATTTGCTCGAACTGGCACTTTCTTTGCCCGGTCACGGCTCAGGCTAGGACAAATCATGATAATTGTTGCAAATTGAATCATAAAGTCTCCAGTAACATTAGCTGTGGCTTTTGCAGATGTTACGAAAACTTCCGCCGTTCAGTGGTATGAATATTGCTGTGGTATATGCGTAATGAAAATGACACGAGCATATGAATCATTTACAGGAGTTGGAAAGATAGTGGAAATAGATGAGACAGTAGTTAGAAAGTGAAAATACAACAAAGGACGTTTTATCAAGGAAGATTGGGTAAGTAGAACTTCTGTGAATATACTTGACAGGTACTTGGATTTTATGATCGTTCAACTCGAAAGGGACATCTTCAAAGAGTGAGAGACCGTAAGGTAACCACAATAATACTAATCATCAAGGAGTACGTTCAGCCTGGCACCACGATTTATACCGATGATTGAAAGGCGTATAGTTGTCTCGCAAGACTTGGTTTTGTGCATCATGTTGTAGTGCACAAACGTCATTTTGTCGATCCAACGACGGGGGTTCATACAAACAATGTTGAAGGCATGTGGTCTAGGCTGAAGTATTTTTTAAGACTCTACCACGGCCCCAGAGGACAATTACTATGGAGCCATATGAACGAGTTCATATACCGCATGCATTATGATTTCAAAACGTCTGAACCTTTATCAAACCTTAACAAGTTCTTAAATCATGTAAAAGAATAATATCCATTGCAATTCATCAGTTTTTTATAATATATTTTTACTTTATACTAACTCTCTTCTGAATGGCTAATATTCTCAAGGTCACCTGAACATACGTTCAAAGGTCGTCCATAAAATGGAGTTTCCCCACGTTTTTTAGTTTTCAGCCGACTCCAAAAAACAGGAATATCATCGTGTAGAAGCAAAGTAGAAACCACCCTTTTCACATGATATAGAAAAACAATAATCTTGGTAAGTATTCAGGTAGTTGGTTAATCGCACAATGTGAGAATGATCGTTTTAGCCTTTCAACCTTGTAAACAGTTTTTATCTTAAAAATACTCTTATTAGCTAAAAGAGGTTACAGGATTCGCTTATTTCCATAAGTACACAGAAACAGTTATAAACACATTAATGTTGAAATGGAATTTTATTCGTTTACTCAGCTGATAATAAACTAATACATGTATACCGATAGCATTTCTATTGGCTTCATTACATTCACAATTTAAGTAGATTAAGGATAAACATAAAGAAAACTAGATGAATAATACTTACACAATGACATTAATAAATCACGCATTTCACCAGATGATCCACGTTGAATAACTTCAGAGGATATACTTCTGAAATCCTTTCAATAAATTAAAGTCAAGATCAAAGTCGGATCACCGTCATTTAGAAAAACAATTCTATTTTAATCTCACATCAACCATTAATAATACTGTTTTCAAATATTTAACGCAGAATTCACACATATGATCATATATAGAAGCTGTTATAACTTGGTGTTATTTACTTGTATCTTACTATTGTAATTTAGGACTGTAATTGATCAATCTCATATATGATGGCTACTGTCCATCTTTGCTTATAAAGATTGTGATCTCAGGCAATATCGAGGCATTCCACACAGGATGTACATATGTCAATAAGAGATTGATCAATTGCAGTCCTAAATAACAATGGGAAGGTACAAGTAAAAAACAACACCAAGTGAATATAACTTCACCCCATTGCACAAGCAGGTGACTATCAGGACTCAGTAGCTGAAAGTATAACGTGATGGCGTTTGAAGCAGACGGTAGTGAGTTTGACTCCTAAAGTGAACATCAACTTTCAAATGCAGATACATCCGGCTGACGAGTCCCAATTAGGACGAAAGGCACGTCCTGGACTTCGCTGCTAGCCACTATTCATCTTTGCTTACAAATCTGTTATAACGTTTCTAATGTATATGTCTATATAGGAATAGTTAATAGTATCTGTTAATTTACTCACTCGTTGATACATCATATCTAATTCGTCTATTTGAAATGGGTTCAGTTTACAGAGAAGATTACTTGACTGTTGTTGATTATCTCCCCTAAAATCAATAAAATTCAGGATAAAGTTAGAAAATCAATATTGTAAATCAGAAAGAGTGAATTGTTATAAAACTATAAAAATGTGATGATTAAAATAAGATTCACATATACAGTACAATTTATCATGTACAGCTTAGTTTTACTTCGAAGTTAAAATACATGTTATTAAACTAAGATGATGATGACTATAAAGACTATCGTACTGAGCATTATTGACCCCGTAGCAGAGAATTTACTAATCAATTGCAGTGCTAAATAACAGTGAGAAGATACAAGTAAATGTCATCAAGTGAATTTAAAACTTCACACCATTGCACAAGCAGGTGACTATCAGGACTCAGTAGCTAAGTGAATAACGCGATAGCGTTTAAAGCCAACGGTACTGGGTTCGACTCCAAGTGTGAATATCGGCTGTGAGATGCAGGCATTTTCAACTGACGAGTCCCAAATAGGACGAAATGCGCGTTCTGAATTCCATTGCTAGTCACTGCCAGCCATTGTACCGAAATTATGGTTGTCAATTAGATATCCAAGACGTTCACAATTAGATACAGGAGTTGTGTACTCAAAATATACAATCTTTATATGATAATCCAGTCTTACTGAAAATAGTTGAATCACGCATGATTTAGTCATACAGTTGCATAGTTAGTATAGTTGGTTAGACTTTTAGATTAACGAATTTCTAAGAAATATTCAGTGTAACTAATCTGATTGAAGGAGAGCTAAATTTTGTTGTACCGTATCATGAATTACATCCATTTAACGGTTACTTGATGGCTAAGTCAAAATAAACATGAGTTATTCATCCAAAATTTTCTGATTTATTCATTTATAATGCAAACGTAAGTCAACCACGACAGATGGTGTTCTGCTATAGGATGACGAACTTCTCAGAATTGTAAGCCCTATATAACTAGCTCAACAGGAGCATGTGGCGAATTCAGCATTGCACTAAATTACAGTACCAATCATATACAAAAGAAACTTGATCAAGATCCTGACTCATCGTGCTAGAATGATTTACTCGGATGACATCATTATAGATGAACTGGTTAACATTTGTTACTTCCTTAGTAGGAATGGATACCCAACAAAATTCATTGACAAACACATGAAGGAGATGAAAAGTAGAATGAGGGTACCTACCGTTCTAAAGAAATTGTTGTTCTTAAAATTACAATTCCCAAGTGATACTACTGAAAAAATTGTGACTCAGAGATTAAAAAGGGCGGTACAAAAATATTGAATGCAGCCACACTGAGTGCTATCTTCTACAACCATTCCACGATAAAAACGGCTAATAATGACAGATTGCCTGAATTCGCCAAAATCATGTGTATTTATCGATTCAACTGCTCATGTGGAGCCAGTTGTATAGGGCGTACAATTCGGCAAGTTCGTCATCGTATAACAGAACACCACGCGTCGTTGTTAACCAAACGACAGGTAAATATGATCAGGAGTACTATTCCAGCTCACTTGATGGACACAGGTTATCAAGTTGAAATGAATAAAGCTTTGAAGATTATCCACCATATTACATCGAATTCGCCACATGGTTTACGAGTGCACCTTTTTCATATTACTGAAGCCATTGTAATCTATGTTCATTAACCTAAACTTTGCATTTAAAAAAAATGTGTACAACCACTCTCATTACCTTGGCCATTGGTATAAGGGAGTTTGTAGCAGAACTTTGATAAACTATTTTCGTATTTCTTCCATTTTTTGTATTTTCCTTATCTTCAACATTGGTCTCTTGATCTACTGTACTAGTGACCATTCATCAAAATATCCTATTAGTTCCTCCTTGTTTTTATATATTTATATATTTATTTATTTGAACACATAAATATTGGTACAAGAGAGCTTTAAATATATATGCGCCACACAAAATGTTTTTTGTGTGAGCTGTGATACTGCTCGGGTGCCCAAACCGAAGCAGGTGGTTTTCTTAAGGGACCGCACCCGGAGCCTTTGACCTAACGATATGATCCACAAGGTAGTGGAGCATCGTGAGGAAATGCAGTTTCATGGTAGCCGGTGACAAACGATCGGTTCATACGTCGTTTGTTCCCGCAGGATACTGGGGCCCATGTGCACCATTGATTTGGGATCCGGTCAAAGCGCCGGACATTCGCTTTTTGCCCTCTCATTTTTGTAAACAACAGTTATGCCACGAGACTGTAGTGAGTAGGACATCCCTGGCAGAGGCTGTATAAGCGTGGCTGTGTAAAAGAATTTCGAGAGGGGGCGTGCTCATCGCACTCTCGGCCATACCAGGGCATTTAGGGGCTTTTATGTATTATACAACGTAGTAATCTCTTGATTTTCAAATAAATACTTTCAATATCATTAATAATCTTTCTTAGTCGTCTATATGTCATTATATAATTACTACGTTACGCATCCACTCGATGAGTATTACTTCATTATTGTAAATCATATTTATATTAGCTTAATTGTTGAATTCATGAGTCAATTGAAGCTAGACCACCATGGAAAACATGGAAACACTGGACGGCCGTTTCTTCCTATTGTGAAACTCCTCAGCAATGCGCATCCACGATCCCTTCAGGCGAGAGTCGACTCTAGGATCTATCAGTCTTGCAAGCGTTAGCGCAACTTCGTGGATTGACTGAAGTTGGACATTAACACCGTTGGATGCCGGCTCAATGGTCTATGGTTAAGCGCTAGCGTGCAAAACTGGTAGATCCTGGGTTCGAGTTTCACCGGGCGGGACTGCGGATGTACACTGCTGAGAAGCCCCACGCTAGGATGAAACGGAGATCCAGTGTCCGCAAGGTTTTTCATGATGGTCTAGCTTCAATTGACTCATGAATTCAACAATTAAATTACTGTAATATTAACAAAATCCCTCTCTGATAATATATATTAATGTAAAAACTAATTGGAAAGAAATTAGTTAAGTGAATACATTCCCTTAACATACATAATGAAACAAGGATAAACTTACATTGAATTCATTTGTTTCAACAAAATATGAAACGTTTTACTAACTTCACTCATATTAACTATTGGTTTAAAAACATCATCATCCATTAGTTGTTGTTTAATTTTAATTTTTCTTGTTTCAACTACACATTTTATAAATACTTGTGTAGATTTTCCAAATTGTTTTTCTATACTCTTCCAAATGGATTCATTTGAATCTGTAATGTTTAACGATAGTACAAAATAGAATGTCAACTATTGTTATTTTGTTTATTTTTTCTTTCCTACTTACTTACTTAATTACTCCTGTTACTCGTCGAGAAGGAGGAGGAGGAGGAGCACCATTCATTATCTAAACAAAAGAGGAATTCCTATCAAACATTATCTAAAAGTGACTATAATTGCCGGGTATAACAATAGAATTAGTCTTTTTTATGAGTTAGCATTAGATTGTAATGTAGTCAAAAATTGAAATCAAATAATCTATTATAAGTTTTTTTTACCATGTGTTCCGAATTAACAAAGGAATTTGAATATTGGGGAAAGGACACTACTGGTGGAACATGCTGATGAGGACACTCGTGGAGAAAATACAGTTATTCTTAAGTAAAAACCTTCGTTTTGGCAAAATTCCTCGATTTTCTAGCAACTAAAAGCGTACTACAACTCCGCCTGGAGTCCCTTTCCGGGGTCTACTGCCGGTCCCAAGCCCGGATAAAGGAGGAGGGTTGGGCATGGGGTTAGCGACCCCATCCCGTAGAAAACTAACTCGCTAAAAAACGCTAACCAGAAAAAATTATTCAAACCATTTACACTCTGCCCTGGGAGTCAGGAGGTCTTCGTTTAGAAGAATTATGACGCCTCATGATGAAAGCTGAGCTTCTTCGGAAGTCACGAGGCCAATGCCCCTTCTGACAACCAGAGCAACCATTTATTTAGGTAGCTTCAGGGGAGCTGCTGTTATACTCCGAACATGAACAAGAAAATGCTCCACATACACAAGGAGTTGCATTGATGGTGTCCAAACAAGCACAAAATGCACTTATAGGATGGGAATCTCATGGACCAAGGATCACCAAAGCGTCCTTCAAAACAAAGAAAATGGGGATTACAATGAACGTCATCCAATGCTACGCGCCTGCCAATGACTACAATGAAGACGCTAAAGATCAATTCTACGATAGGCTGCAGTCAATCGTCGAGAAGGGCCCAACAAAAGACCTGACTATTCTGATGGGAGACCTAAATGCCAAGGTTGGAATTGACAACACTGGATATGAAGAGATCATGGGACGACACGGACCGGGAGAAAGGAACGAAAATGGTGAGAGATTTGCAAATCTATGTGCCTTCAATAAACTAGTCATAGGCGGGACTATATTCCCACATAAACGCATACACAAAACCACATGGACTTCACCGGATCACAGCACACAGAACCAAATCGACCATATCTGCATCAACAAAAAGTTCAGGAGGACGATGGAGGACGTGAGAACAAAGAGAGGAGCTGATATAGCATCAGATCATCACTTGCTGGTCGCCAAGATGAAATTGAAACTCAAGAGGCACTGGACAACGGGAAGGACAATATCCCAAAAGTTTAATACGGCTCTTCTTCGGGATACTGACAAACTCAATAAATTCAAGATAACCCTCAGCAATAAGTTCCAAGCCTTTCATGATCTACTCAATGGAGAAGGAACTACTATGGAGAGCAACTGGAAAGAGATAATAGAGACAATCACTTCAACATGTCATGAGGTTCTGGGCCAAAAGAAGCACCATCACAAGGATTGGATCACGGTCGATACACTGGATAAGATTCAAGAAAGGAGGAACAAGAAGGCAGCAATCAATACCAGTCGAACAAGAGCAAAAAAGCCAAGGCACAGGCTAAATACACAGAAGTAAACAAGCAAGTGAAAAGGAGCATCAGAACCGACAAACGTAAATATGTGGAAGATTTGGCATTGACGGCGGAAAAGGCTGCGAGAGAAGGAAACATGAGACAACTGTATGACACAACAAAGAAACTCTATGGAAATCACCGTAAACCAGAACGACCAGTGAAAAGCAAGGAAGGCAAGATAATCACCAACATTGAAGAACAACGAAACAGGTGTGTAGAACACTTCAAAGAACTCTTGAATCGACCAGCCCCACTGAACCCACCCAACATCGAAGCAGCACTCACGGACCTCCCAATTGATGTCGACGCACCGACAATTGAAGAAATCAGCATGGCTATCAGACAAATCAAGAGTGGCAAAGCAGCAGGACTAGACAGCATTCCAGCAGAGGCACTGAAAGCAGACGTAGCGGCAACTGCAAGGATACTCCAAACTCTCATCAGAAAGATCTGGGATGATGAACAGGTACCAAAAGACTGGAAAGAAGGACTTCTAGTCAAAATACCAAAGAAAGGCGATCTCAGCAACTGTAACAACTACAGAGGAATCACTCTTCTTTCAATACCAGGAAAAGTCTTCAACAGGGTATTGTTAAACAGGATGAAGGACTCCGTAGACGCCCAACTTCGAGACCAACAGGCAGGATTCCGTAAGGATAGATCGTGTACAGACCAAATCGCAACTCTACGGATCATTGTGGAACAATCAATAAAATGGAATTCATCACTCTATATCAACTTCATCGAATATGAAAAAGCATTTGATAGCGTGGACAGAACAACACTATGGAAGCTTCTTCGACACTACGGCGTGCCTCAGAAAATAGTCAATATCATACAGAATTCCTATGATGGATTAAACTGCAAAATCGTGCATGTAGGACAGTTGACAAAGTCGTTCGAAGTAAAGACCGGTGTCAGGCAAGGTTGCTTACTCTCACCCTTTCTCTTTCTCCTGGAGATCGACTGGATCATGAAGACATCAACATCTGAAGGGAAGCACGGGATACAGTGGATAGCTAGGATGCAATTGGATGATCCAGACTTCGCAGATGATCTGGCTCTTCTATCGCATACGCAACAACAAATGCAGGAGAAGACAACCAGTGTAGCTGCAGCCTCAGCAGCAATAGGTCTCAATATACACAAAGGGAAAAGCAAGATTCTTCGATACAACACGGAATGTACCAATCCAATCACAATTGACGGAGAAGCTTTGGAAGATGTAAAAACCTTTACCTATTTGGGCAGCATCATCGATGAACACGGTGGATCTGATGCAGATGTGAAGGCACGGATCGGCAAAGCAAGAGCAGCATACTTACAACTGAAGAATATCTGGAACTCAAAACAATTGGCAACCAACATAAAGGTCAAGACTTTCAATACAAATGTGAAGACAATTCTACTCTATGGGGCGGAAACCTGAAAAACCATCATCCAGAAGATACAGGTGTTTATTGACAGTGGTCTACGCAAAATACTTCGGATCCGTTGGCCAGACACTATTAGCAACAACGCACTGTGGGAGAGAACAAATCAGATCCCATTGGAGGAAGAAGCGCTGGAAGTGGATAGGACACACATTGAGGAAAGCACCGAACTGCGTCACAAGACAAGCCCTCACTTGGAATCCTCAAGGCCGAAGGAGGAGTGTATGACCAAACGACATATTACGTCGGGAAATGAAGATGGAAATGAGAAAAATGAACAAGAATTGGATGGAACTAGAAAGGACGGTGCTGGACATAGTGGGTTGGAGAATGCTGGTCGGCGGCCTATGCTCCATTGGGAGTAACAGGCGTAAGTAAGTAAGTAAGTAAGTAAGTAAGTAAGTAAGTAAGTAAGTAAGTAAGTAAGTAAAGGCGTACTACGCTTATAAGATTTTGAGATGGTGGAGATTTATAGCTCAGGTAGATGATTTTGATGGAGTTTTTTTTTGTTCAGCTAGATGGTTCGGTCGTAGAGCTTTCGTCGTTCTTCTGAACGAAATCATCAGTACAAACTTCTACTAAACCATCCAGTTCGAAGAACAAAACTCCATCAAAAAACGACACTATATTGGATTATGATTATTAATAAAATGAGAAAAGATCTGTAGAACGAAATAAATACTATGTTAGTCTTTCATTGTTCCAAATGTAACTTGAAGTGGAAATTTTTTCAAAATGCTTCAATGAAATTCCTTTGGCGAATACTTAAACTAGAAGGTTATTTATTTAATGTAATCATAAAACAGTTGAGAAATCAACTAGAATTGAATGTTTTGAATCAATAAAACTACAGTATTATAACAACATGATAATAAGTAGAAATGATTATGATTGGGAAGATAATGTAATGATTATCCGTTCAGTGAAATCTATCATTTCTGTGTTTTTAAGACTGATACCTACCTGAGATGAACTAAAAATGAAAGAATTGTGTTACAGATTTGATTGTTACTAAGAATTGCATAAATATATGATATGGAACAATCAATTGACTGGAATTCATCACTCTACATCAACTTTATTGACTACGAGAAAGTATTTGATAGCGTGGACAGGAAAACACTATGGAGGCTTCTTTTACATTACGGCGTGCCTGAGAAGAAAGTCAATATCATACAGAATTCCTATGATAGATTATACTGCAAAGTCGTGAATGGAGAACAGCTCACAAGCTCGTTTGAAGTAAAGAACGGTGTCAGGCAAGATTGTTTACTCTCACCCACCTTCTTTCTGCTGGTGATGTCAACATCCGAAGGTAAGCATGCGATACAGTGGACATCTAAGATGCAACTGGACGATATAGACTTGGCAGACGATCTGGCTCTCCTATCAAACACACAACAACAAATTCAGGAGAAGACGACCAGTATTGCAGCAGTCTCAGAAGCAGTAGGTTTTAACATACACAAAAAAGCAAGATTCTCTGTTACAACACAGCATGCACCAATCCAATCACGATTGACGAAGAAGATTTAGAAGATGTAAAAACCTTTACAAATACGGGAAGCATCATTGATCAACACGGTGGATCTGATGCAGACGTGAAGGCGCGGATTGGCAAAGAAAAAGCATCAAATCCACCATTGAAGAACATTTGGAACGCAAAACAATTGGCAACCAACACCAAAGTCAGAATATTCTATTCAAATGTCAAGACAGTGCAACTGTGTGGGGCGGAAACCTGAAAAACTACGAAAGCCATCATCCAGAAGATACAAGTGTTTATTAACAGTTGTCTACGCAAATTACTTCGGATCCGTTGGCCAGACACTATTAGCAACAACCTACTGTGAGAGAACAAATTAGATCCCAGTGGAAGAAGAAATCAGAAAGAAGTGCTGGAAGTGGATAGGACACACATTGAGGAAAGCACACAACCGCACTAAAAGACAAGCCTTCGCTTGAAATCCCCAAAAACAAAGGAGGAGAGCAAGACCAAAGAACATATTAAGCCAATAAATGGAGATGGACATGAGAAAAGTGAACAAGAATTGGATGGAACTAAAAAAAGAAGGTCCAAGACAGAGTGGGTTAGAGAATGCTGGTCGGCTTCCTATGCTTCATTAGGAGTAACAGGCGTAAGTAAGTAATTAAGTAAGTATGATAAAATCTAGAGTATTACTAACATAATTTATAAACATTTTCCACTTGACTAAATTCATTTTCCCAGAAATCCATTAATATACTAGTTGTTAATTGTATATTTGATGTATATATTGCTTTATATAGTTCTTCAGCAAATAAGATTGATATATCTGTTAATAGATCTTGAAGTAATAGTTTCAAATTATTCGGTTTAACATGATCCATTTCATTCATTAATGACTATAGAATGAAGAAAACAAAGTAACGTTATGAGTAATCATGTAAAACGAATGTGAAACCAAGTATTGAATTTATGCATTTATTTCAATAGTTAAGATCATGAGTCTATTAAAGTTAGACCACCATGGAAAACTTAAAGGCACTGGATGGCTATTTCGTGCTATTTTGAAACTCCTCAGCAGTATGCATACACGATTTCGCCTCGCGCTTAACCAGTAGACCATCGCGTTATCCACTTATCTACTGAGTCCTGATAGCCAATTGTTATTCTTCGGCTGACGAGTTCCAAATCAGACGAAACGCGTGTCCTTGATTCCACTGCCAGTCACTATCCATCTTTGTATATAATGTTATACATGTTCATCATATATCAGATATACATATATGAAAATCGATAATACAAATAAAACGTATAGTATGTTTACAAAGAGTACAGTTTAAACATTGTCGTTAATGTTGTAAATGTATATTAACCTTGATAAATGTGGAAAATATAAACCTTTGAAAATCTTGGCTGACAACTATTTAATTACTACACTCAAAATGCATTCACATAAATTTATTTATTTATTTATCTAAACACATAAACATTGATACAAAGAGGCACCAAATGGATATGCAACACATAAATCTTTCGATTTTGATGAGGGCTGGGATACTTCTTGGGTGCCCGAACCCAATAAGGTAGTTTTCTCAATGGGTTATACCCAGAACCTTCGAGCTAAATGTCTAATCCACAAGATAGTGGAGCAAATTAAAGAAATGCAGTCATATGGTAGCCAGTAACCAACGATTGGTTCATACGCCATTTAGTCCTTCAGGATACTTGAGTCCATGGACACTATTAGTTTGCAGTCAGGGTTTTCCAACTCCCCTAGGTGGACCGTCCATGTCCACCAATCCGGTAAAACCGCAGGACATTCGCTCTCCGTCCTCTCAATTTCTTAAACAACACCAGTGGTGTGAGAAGGCAGTGAACAGGACTCCCTTGTCAGTGGCTGTTTGCAATTTGAGAGCATATCAAGAAAGTGAGCTGACTCTCCCCACTCTCGACCGTACCATGGCCGATTAAACACTACCTCATTTCTCTTGAGAAACATAGAAAAAGAGGTGTGAGTGCAGTACTTACAGTTTTAGAAATATTGTTGTAACGGATTACAATTTGTTGGCGTTGAGCATTTGTTCGTGCTAATAAAATTTCTAAAATCATATCATATTTTTGTTCTATAAAGGATAAAAAAGAAAACGATTTGAAATGGATCTATTAGGTGAATATGACTGTCATTAATTATGAATTGATGAATTACATTAAAAAAACATATAAATATAGTTTTAATTTATTGAGATCATAAGTCAATTGAAGCTAGACCACAATGGGAAACCTGGAAGCACTGAACGGCCGTTTCGTCCTATTATGGAACTCCTCAGCAGCGCGCATCCACGATCCCACCTCGCGGGATTCGGACACACTTCCTACTCGCGCGCGAGCGCTTAACCACTAGACCACTGAGCCGGCATCTAATTGTCTTAATGTCTACCTTCAACTAATCCACGAAATTGAGCGACACATCCACCATTGTCTTCAGTGAGTTACTATCTCATAACTAACCCGGTTGAACTCCACTAGTCACTCCTTCTCACTAGAACTCCAGGATATACGCCTTGAAGCCAGTCACTAGTGAGTATATGTTGATTGTTATCAGAAGGTAGTTTTGTGGAGATTGTAGTAATTTCAATTGTTGAGAGCAGAAGTCAATTGAAGCTAGACCACCATGAAAAACCTGGAAACACTGGACGGTCGTTCTGTCCTATTGTAGGGCTCCTCAGTATTGCGCATGGTTTCATTCAATGAAATATCACCTTTAGTATAAGGTTTTAGATCTTCTATAAAATCTTTGAAAATTATTATAGATATCTATAACCTATGTTGATCACGATGAACCATAACAAGTTTAGTAAGCGTAGTGCATTATTCCGTTTCAAACATGTGTAGCAGAGATGTGTTATATCCCGACAAAAATAATGAATGACAACTGTTAGTATCCATCCATGGACTACTACTATACTTATATTCTTATTGTATAATTATTAGTTAACTAATCTATGCACATTCATGTTTTTCTCTTGCTATATGCTTGACCTATGAACTATTATTATACGATTTACCATTCTTGATTTATGCCCAGTCTAATAATTACAGTCTCCTACATTCACAGACACTTTTGGCTAGATCTTGTACAAATGTGTATTTTCTATTTTATAGTATGATGCAGACTGTTTAGTTTGTATATAAACCCAGTATGTTTGAAATACATGATTCATATTATGATGTGTGCTACTTATATAGACATAAGTAGTTAGGAATAGAATGTCTGGCAGCAGGACATGAAGATGAAGGAGGAAAGAACTGGAACAGAAAGCAATTGATATGGAAATGCGGAAACAATGAAGTTTGAGATGACTGAGTGATATTTGCAAAAAAATTTCAATTTTTTAGAAGATTGGTATTGTGCAATTGAAGTATTCACTGTAAGTTTGCAAATGGTAAATGGTTCTCAGAATAGTTACTCATGATTGTCATTATTTGTGGAGGTTGTAGTAATTTAATTCATGACTGAATTGAAGATAGACCACCAAGGAAAACCTAGAAGTACTTGACAGCCGTCTCATTCTAACATGGGACACCTTGTGGTGACCTACTTTTGTCAACAGAACGCGATTGGTTCGATGAAAACAATTATTATTATAACCAATTGTACCAGTGACTGTTTTACTATGCTCGTCTGTTTAACTATGCTAATGACAGCCATTACACTTACTCTCCCGTTGACTTTGAACTCGGTTGAGCTTGGTAACCACGTCTGTACTCCTTCGGCAGGATCTCGGTATTCTTTCGATACCACGAGATCGCCAGCAAATACATCTCGACTACAGCCATCATCTGCCTTCTGATATTTGTCTACGAAGGTCTTTTTGGTTAATTGGCACGTAATCTTGTAGCGGTGTTCATAGTCAAGCTCAACTCGACACCAAGCTACAACCTCATCAGTGTGCATCCACGATCTCGCCTCTCGAGATTCGAGCCCAGGACTAATCGGTCTCGTGCGCGAACACTTAACCTCTAGATCACTGAATCCGCATCCAACGGCCGTACGGTGCTTCCAGGTTTTCCATAATGTTTTAGTTTCTATTGACTCAGGAATTCAACCTATTGTATAATATATTTCAAAACCTTTTTAGCAATCTAACTAATGGTGTATAAATATGGATAAAGTCTAGTTTTATAAGAAATATTTAAAATTGAACTTACCTTTAGTTTTAGTTGTAATATTGTGGACATCATTATCAACAGAAAAGTTGTTACTGGTTACTATTTTTGGTTGAAAAATGTATCCTTGTGAATCAACCTTATTTAATGGTGAACGAATAAATATTGGTCTGAAATCATGCAAAAATGGATTGTATGTAAAGATAAATATTAACGCGGTTTCTTTCTTCAAACTGGATGGATTGATCGTTGAACTTTCATTGTTCTTCTGAATGATATCATCAGATAGAAGTCGACCTGAAGTTTGTGCTGATGATTTCGTTCAGAAAAACGATGAATGCTCCACGATCAAACCCTCCAGCTCAGAAAACAAAACTCCATCAAAAAAAAAACAAATGAGCTACAAATTATCTCCACTATGAAGATAAATCTGTTAAAATTAACTGAAACAATGAATTTATTTCAATAAACATCGTGAAGAAACACTGTTGGATACCATGTCATTGGTCTAGAGGTTAAGCGTTCGCGTGCAGGTTTGAAGGCTCTGGGCTTGAATCCCATAAGTGGGATCGTGGATGAGCACTGCTTAGTAGTTTCTCAATGGTGTGACATATACATAAATCAAATCGTGATAATCAACATTTTTAAAACAAAAATTTATTCCATGGATTAGTTGAAGTTAGACATTAACACCATTGGATGCCGGCAAGTTCAATAGTCTAGAAGTTAAGTGTTCGTGCGCGTGATCGATAGGTCCTGTGTTGAAATCTCGCGAGGTGGGATTGTGGGTGTGCACTGTTGAGAAGACGCACAATGAAACGGAATGGACGAAACATTTTCTTGTGTCTGCATAAATTAGGTTATAGAATTAAATTTGAAAATTATGGATTCTTCTTGAATATGTTTCGAACTATCGTAGACAATATATTGATATCCATAGTCATTCATTCATAATGGGGTCAAGAAACGATCTTTCTTGAAAAAAAACCAACTAAAACAGTGAGAGTACTAGAAGTTTGTCTCATTCTAGTAAAAATCCTCAGAGGTGTGTATTCACGATTTTGCCAAAGAGAGTCGAAGTGGAATGAGAATGTTCAGGCTCTTAATCATTGAGCTAACATCATATGATATGAAAGTCTAACGGCAATCAATCCACGATACTGACTAACCATATCTCTTTATCTTCGACCGATATTTATCTCACAATTGAATTGGCTACATTCCATAACCACGACTTCTCACCAGAATTAAAGAAGTTTGCTTTTACAGTTTGTCACTAGCGAATGACTAAGGTGTGTAGTGACCTACTTTTGTCAACAGAACGTGATTGGTTCAATGAAAACAATTATTATTATAGCCAATTGTACCAGTGATTATTTTACTGTGCTCATTTGTTTAACTGTGCTAATGACAGCCATATTAACTTTTCATTGGCCTTCATTACATTCTGCGCGGTTTGTGACTATGTACGCACGTACACCGTCCTGTTGATTCCACTTGTATCATTTTGGCACGATCTTGGTATTCGTTCGATACCACGAGATCGCCAACGAATAAACTTGGTTACAATCTATTCTCACCTTCTGATTTGCTTGGTACGCGTTCAACTTGTAGTGGTGTTCATAGTTAATCTCGACTCGACTCCACGCTACAGGTGTATCACATACTAATAATCATTACATTGAATAAACATAAACATACTTCAGGACATGCTTATTTAATCTAGTTACACTTACAGTGTTTTATTATATGACTGTAAATAAAAATTATGGTGGAATATTGGATTGTCAGTGATTAAATATAAATAAATTTATGAATTCACTGCATACTAACTCCATATTCAAAATGAACTAAGCTTCTAGTCGATAATTTTATCTTCTGATTCTTCAACTTTACCAAAATTTGTAATCGCAAATGCTGTGGTACGGCCGAGAATTAGGAGAGTCAGCTCTCCCTCTCAAAATGTTCTCACATAGCCACGTGTAAACAACCATTGTCAGGGAAGTCTCACTCACTGAATGCTCTCAGTAATAATATTGTTTACGAAATTGAGAATACTAAAAGAGAATGTTTGGCACATAAATGGGTTGATGGACAAAGAAGTCAAGCAATATGAAACGATGAAATAAGGATAAGGATTTATTAAGACCAATTGTCAAACATTGATCACTATACAACAAAATCTTATTATCACCAAGTGAAACTGAACACTTTTATATTTTGTTTGCATTCTGAAAAGCTTATAAACATAACAGGAGATATCCTCTTGTTTGTATCACCATAGAAATTATCAGCAGGGTATATTTACATATCAGTCAGTATCTATGTATGTTCTCAGTGAATGTCACGTCTAACAATAATTTTGCAATAAAAGACCTATCGAACAAGTTGCAATTTGACCACCAGTCTGGGTGAATCAACATTCCGTGCACTATTATGAGATTGTGTGAAAAACAGTCAGAATAGTTGATTATAGCTGACCTGCGTCTTTTCCAGTAAAACTAGATTTCCCCCTAAACTATATTCAGTTTTACAATAATCACACGTGTAACATATTAAAATGTGATAATCACAATTTAGTTTACCTGAAGTATCTTCAATGTGGTTTCTACAAGAATGAAAATAATCAGCATGTTAAATGTCGAAATTACTATGGGTGAGACTGTAATTTATGGACAAACTGTGAGCGACGCCATAGACACATTGAGAGTGCCCGCCCACCTTATAACCACGAACAAATGATGTTTATAATGCACTGTGAGGAATTACAACTATGATTGACAGTTGATGGGGTTAAGGTTAGGAATTCGATTTCGGGTTTTCATCACCAACTCACATCAACTATAATGCCAAAACTCTATTCAAACAAGTGGATGAGTGAATTTCGCATCAAAATCCCTCATCTCCTATCATATACCTGATTGGTTCGTCCATAAATTATAGTCTCGGTGTATTATGCATTCATTCATTCATTCATTCATTAATTTAGTCTGCCTAATAGCATCAGTTGTAAAAATGGATATTCATTTAACAAGCTCTACATATACACACAACACGTTAGTATTCACAGAGGTTTATACATTTACTGATAAGGTGTCCATAGATAAAGAAAATCCTATTCTGGTTCAGTAATATCAATAGGTCGGCTTACTTCTTGTTTCATTTCCTATTCTGTGGACATCTATTACAGTGGTCATTGGGTGAGTGACATTCTCTGTCTGACTAACAATTCCATCAGTTCTGGTATGATCTGTTGTTGAATGAGTTGTCTGTGGTCTGAAACGAAGTAAAGTCAAACAATTTGTGTAATCAAACAACATCAAAGCATCTTTTTATACTTGATATTAAATACTAATGAAATGTGTCATATACCAACCGAAATGAATTAGCTGGCTAAATCCATCCACAAAACTTACACTAATTCATTTAGTTTGTTTATCAAACGTTCTTGATAATCTTTGTCGTTTAGTATTGTAAACTATAGATTTCTCTTATCAGTTGTTTCTAAGTATTGTGATAAATTGTCCAGAACGTCGCTAGAGCTAAATGTCTGCGGTTACATTGATCACTTTGATGGTTTCACTCATTGAGAGAATACTCTATACATTAGTGTGATTTCTAATTGCGACAAGCATTTTGATCATTTTTTCGATTTATCAATTCATATTATTTGTTAACCTCACAAACATAGACAAATACAAACAGTCAGAATGCAATGAACATAATGTAAATTGAAGATTTTTTACTCAATAACAAAAGATCTGATGAGTTCCCTTATTATTAAGAAATTTGTAAAAAGTTATTTTTTGTGATACATTGTGTTGTGTGCTACTGATGTCCAATAATAAAAGTAGTATGTATCATGAATCGATATTGAAATGACTGCCAGCTAATGAGTAATAAGATCGGAGAAAAACAGAACAAGATTGCAGTGGAAGTGAATAAATAAGATCATACGGCCTGTTTGAATATCTAGGCTACCTGTTCCTGCCATTTGGATATTTCAACAAGTTATCTATTTTTTTCTTGTTTGTTTTAACACATCAATATGCCTATTAGTCTCATAACCTATTCAGGTGCGTTTGTGAAAAGTTTACGGCATTTCGCTGTTCATGTTTTAAAAGAGCTTAATCAGAGACATCATGGTTACTGGCAATACACATCAAAAAGGATATACATTTATCAGATGTCGATTCTTGAACCACTAACATCTAACTGGCGACCACTCAATATTTATCGCAAGGAACTGATCAAGAAATAAGAAAGGTAAACTTGTTGAAATAGTTTGTGCTGAAAAATCTATATTATACCAAAAATATAATATTGAATAAAGCCACTAATAATAATAATCATAATAACTCAGAAGGCTTAGACGATTGATTGACAGTTTGAAAATGAAGCATTTACTGTATGGTTTGCAGATTTTACTAAGACGTAATTTGTGTAATTTTTGTCTCCCAATACATTCGATTGTCTCTACTTGTGTTCACCTTCACTACAATATGAGTGAAATTATTTGTAAGTTGAAACAATAAAGACGATTTAACACTAACCCTACGAGAAAATCTTGTTGAAAACTATTTACACTGACAGGTTTGAGTGAACAAAATGTCAAATATGCACGCATTTCGTCAAGTATATTTCTGTTATCAGTCATCACAGTGTCTATACCCATTACACTCCTAAATCGGTAACAATGTCATAGCTTCATTCAAGTTCACTAAAACGTCACATTCTGAATAACTTTCAACTGAATTGATAACGAAAAGTTAGGTAAGAGGAAGTAATATCGTTTGTGAAGAAATTTCAGATTTCTAAGGAGAGAGACCCACTGAGTCATTAAAACAGAATAGTTATTATTCAGCGAAAATGTTATTGTCCAATGAATGAAATATGACGAGAAACCTGTGAGAAATCCTTACAACAACCATGTCTGATATTTCACAATAGTATTATTCACATGAAGTACATAAGAAAGATATCTCCTTTAGTCTTACACCAGCCTCATAAGAGGTGTGCACTGACGATTCCAATAAACAGAGTTGAACTGAGGACCTTTAGTCCAGAATTTCAATGATCAGCCTATAGACCATTGAGCCACAATCCGATGATGTCATAGTCTAACGGCAATCAATCCACGATTCCGACTAACCATATCTCTTTATCTTTGACCGATATTCATCTCATACCAGGCATAACTAGACTGTGTATCCACGACTTCTCACCAGAATTAAAGACGTTCGCCTCCAAAGTTCGTCATTACCGACTAAATCATGTGTATCAATATCTCGAAATGGAGAAGTTCGGATTATGCTAAGACCACGAGTGTGTCGGCAAATAGACATTTACACATAGAATACAATTACAAATGATCACACAATATTTGGGATCGATGATATTAAGAAATGTATACGATCATCAATAAGTGATCAGGTGGTATAGAGGCAATCCTTTCACTTTCCACATCGAATCTCCTTCTTTGCAGGATCATGGATACACACTGCTGAGCAGTTCTATACTAAGACAAAATAACAATCAAGTGATTCCGATTCTTTGGTTGTTATCTGTTACCTCTCAAATTGTGATCTCAATATAATTTACCAAACTTTGTGCCACATACTCATGATCATTTCATTAACTAGACATAAACATTACTCAGGACATCTTTGTTTGATACAAATATACTTACAGTTGTTTATCAGATGACTGTGAAATAAAATCATAGTGGAATATGTGATTGTCAATGAATAAATATAAATAACTGTATTATTCATCGAAAATAGAATATTCACATAAGTTTATGAATTATGTTATTCATATTAAAAGTAAACTAATCTCCTAGTCGATAGTATTAACTACTGATTCTTCAATTTTATCTACCAATACGTACCTGCAAATGCCCTGGTACGTACGGTCAAGGGTGTGAAGAGTCAGTTCTCTTTCTCTTCCTTAAAATGCTTTCACATGGCCACGTGTTTACAACCATTGCCAAGGAAGCCCCACTCTCAGCCTGCTCACGGCAATACTGTTCTTAATGAAATTGAAAGGACGAAAAGCGATTTTCAAGCTCTATAACCGGGTTGGTGGTCACAGACGTCCAGCTGGGGGAGTTGGAAAACCCTGATACCAAATCAATGGTGCACATGAACTCAAGGGTTCAGAAGAAACAAATGAGGTGTGAATCAGTTATTTGTTACTGGCTAACATGTGATTGCATCTATTGACGTTACTCCACTGACTTGTGAATTAGACATTTGGGTCGAAGGCTCCGAGTGTGTTTTCAAAAGAATACCACCTGTTTTGGTTTGAAAAATCAGGCAGTAAACCATCCATCACATTGTTTAAAAAATAAATGAGTCGCATATCTATTTAGTGCCTACTTGTACCAATGTTTATGTGTTTAAATAAAAAAAAATACACATTATGAGACGATGAAATGTGCGTATGGATTTGTCAAGACCAATTGTCCCATTTCGGTCACTTTACAACAACATCTATTTATCATTAAGTGAAACTGAAAACTTTGGTGTTCTATTTGCATTATTAAAAGCTGCTATAGATAAATGGAGAAATATTCTAGTGTTCTTCTTCAGCACAGAAATTATCAGCAAGGTATATTTGCTTACCAGTCAGTATCTATGTTTGTTCATAGTGAATGTCACGTCTAACATTAATCTTGCAACAGCATATACCTAATCCACATTATTGATTCGTCGTCAATCAGTATCATAATATTGCATAACATTCTGTCCACATTTTTGTTTCATTCACAATTATCTACAGACAACATATCATCAACTGTCAGAGATGAGTTTAGTAAATTGTACTATTGATTGATCACTGGTTAGTGATCATGTAAGTCAAGTAAGTCAGGTCCTCCTTTGTGCTGATCGAAACAAATTGATCAAGTTACAATTTGACCACCAGTCTGGTTGAATCAACATTCCGTGCACTATGATGAGATTGTGTGAAAAACAGTCAGAATAGTTGATTATAGCTGACCTGCGTCTTTTCCAGTAAAACTAGATTTCCCCCTAAACTATATCCAGTTTTACAATAATCACACGTGTAACATATTAAAATGTGATAATCACAATTTAGTTTACCTGAAGTATCTTCAATGTGGTTTCTACAAGAATGAAAATAATCAGCATGTTAAATGTCGAAATTACTATGGGTGAGACTGTAATTTATGGACAAACTGTGAGAGACGCCATAGACACATTGAGAGTGCCCGCCCACCTTATAACCACGAACAAATGATGTTTATAATGCACTGTGAGGAATTACAACTATGATTGACAGTTGATGGGGTTAAGGTTGGGAATTCGATTTCGGGTTTTCATCACCAACTCACATCAACTATAATGCCAAAACTCTATTCAAACAAGTGGATGAGTGAATTTCGCATCAAAATCCCTCATCTCTTTTCTTATACCTGATTGGTTCGTCCATAAATTATAGTCTCGGTGTATTATGCATTCATTCATTCATTCATTCATTTATTCATTCATTCATTAATTTAGTCTGCCTAATAGCATCAGTTGTAAAAATGGATATTCATTTAACAAGCTCTACATATACACACAACACGTTAGTATTCACAGAGGTTTATACATTTACTGATAAGGTGTCTATAAATGAAGAAAATCTTATTCTCATTCAGTAATACCAATAGGTCAGCTTACTTCTTGTTTCGTTTTCTGTTCTGCGGACATCTATTACAGTGGTCATTGGGTGAGTGACATTCTCTGTCTGACTAACACTTCCATCAGTTCTGGTATGATCTGTTGTTGAATGAGTTGTCTGTGGTCTGAAACGAAGTAAAGTCAAACAATTTATGTAATCATACAACTTTAAAGCATCCTTTGATACTTACTAGTAAATACTACTGAAATGTGCGATATACCAACGGAAATAGGTTAGTAGTTGGCTGAAATCAAAAGTGTAACAATCCTTTATCATGATATCTTCAGTTGTATGACACAAATTTCAGTATTTTGACGAAGTTTAATTCACGAATGTTTTTCAGTACACTTATAAGTACAGAAGTTGAAGAAATTTCGTTTTGAACGTCACTAGACCTAAAGGTTTAGGTTTACAAACATACATTAGTGTGATTTGTGATTTCGATTAGTATACTGATCATTTGTTTGAATTTATCAGTTCATATAGTTTGCTAACTCCACAATCAGAGACAAATACAAATAGTCAGAATGCATTGAATATAATGTAAATATAATTTGAAGACTTTTCCTCAATAACTAAGGGACTAATACGTTTCCTCATTATTACAAAATTTGATAAAAGTTATTTTTTGTCATATGTTGTGTTGTGTGCTACTGATGTCCAATAATATTAGTAGTATGTGTCATGAGTCGAAAGTGATATGCCTGCCAGCAGAAGATTAAGAAGATCGGATAAAATGAACGAGAACATAGAATGATTTCAGTTGGAAGCGAATAAACATAGGGGTCTGAGACGATTGATTGACAGTTTGAAAATGAAGCATTTACCGTACAGTATTCAGATAGGTGAGAGAAAACACGGAATACAATGGATAGCTTGGAACCAATTAAACGACTTGAACTTCGCAGATCATCTAGCTCTTTTATCGAATACACACATACAAATGCAGATAAAGACAGCCAGTGTAGCAGCAGTCTATGCATCGATAGGCTTCAACATACACAAAGAGAAAACCAAGGTCCTCAAATATAAAACGGAGAACAACAATCCAATCACACTTGATGGCAAAACTCTGCTAGATGTGGAATCCTTCACATACCTGAGAAGCATCGTAGATAAACAAGGAGGTTCAGAGGCAGACAAAAAAGCGAGGATTGGCAAAGCAAGGACAGCATTCCTTCAATTGAAGAACATATAGAACTCAAAACAACTTTCAACCAATATCAAAGTCACAATCTCCAATACGATCGTCATCACAGTCAGTTCTACTGCACAGAGGTGAAACTTGGAGAACTACAACAATCACCATCAAGAAGGTACAAGTACTCAAAATAGCTGTCTACACAAGATACTCAACATCCATTGGTCATATACTATCAGCAACAGCCATCTGTGGGAGAAAACAAACCAGCTTTCATCTGAAAAGGAAATTAGGAGAAGACGACGGAACTGGAAAGGACATACATTGAGGAAATCATCAAACTACATCACGAGACAAGCGCTAACTTGGAATCCCGAATGGAAGAGGAAAAGAAGAAGGCCAAAGAACGTATTACGTCAGTAAGTAGAATCAGATATGAAGTGGATGAATAACAACTGGAAAGAGCTGGAAAGGATTGTCACTGGCAGGATTGGATGGAGAACGCTGGTGTGCGGCCTATGCTCCCTTACGAGGAGTAACAGGCGTAAGTAAGTAAGTAAGTGAGTTTCAGATATTACTAAGACGTAAGTTCTGTAATTTGTGTCTTCAAATACATTCGATTGTCCCTATCTACTTTCTCATTTACTACAATACGAGTGGAATTATTTGTAAGTTTAAGCAATAACAATGAGTTGACACTAACCCTTCGAGATAGTGTTGTTGAAAATTAATCACACTGACGGGTTTGAGTGAACAGAATGTCAAATATGCACACATTACGTTGAACATATTTCTGTTCAATGTGTACATACCAATTACACTCCCAAATCGGTTCATTCAATTCCACAAAATCTCTTAATGTAGTTGTTGTGACCTACTTTTATGAAGAGAACGCGATTGGTATAATGGAAACAATTATTGTTATAAGAAATTGTACCAGTGATTGTTTTGCTTCACCAATTTGTTTAAGTGTACTAAAAATAGACTTTCTCTCTTTGCCTGTGACCTTGCACGAACTCGCATACACTCAGTAGTCCCGCTTGTAAACTGTAACACGATCTCGATATTATTTCGACGCCACGAGATCGCCAACAAATACATCATAATATAACCTACAGTTGCCTACTGATATTTGGCCTACGGAGGGATTTTACATGATAACTGGCACGTAGTCTTCCTTTAGTGGTGACAACAGTCAACCGCGACTCGACGCCAACTACATATGGTGGACCAAAACTGCGGACACGCTTCAATCTCTTAAAAACCTCCCGAAGAAGACTATCAACGTGAGTCCATTATTTATCTACCGACTTATGTTGCACACTTCCTACTGATATTTTTCAATATATAACATCCGGGCAACAACTTTATATGTTGGATAACAATAGGAGTGGCATTAATATATAAGACTCCGATTTACAGACCATCAATTTCCCACCTGTCTCTTTTATTCCCCATGATCCAGAAGTTTGGTTCGCGGCACTGGGGTTTCAATTCGAGATCCGCCGTATAACGAATCAACGCTTTTGCTCTGGAAACGCTACTTGTGGATTAAATTGCCGCTGTTCGTGAGGTTGTCATCAACCCGAATGTACCTAGCGTTTATGATCGACCTAAGGAGGCGATCCTCAGACATTTCCTCACATCGAGTGAGGAACGCATGTGGACATTATCAACAGATCACCAGCTAGGCAACGCTAAACCGAGCCATCACCTGACGCGCCTGAAATATCTTGCAGGACCCAATACATCAGATTCCGAAATCGTTAAGGAATTATCTCTTGAATCTCTACCAGCGCAAATACAGCTAACGATTGCGGTTCTGCTCGGATATACATCACTTAACCGGTTGGCCAACATTGAAGATAAGATATTGACAAGGATTAGCACCCGTGACAACTATGTAGTTGCCTTAACGTCACACTCGAACCTGGATCTCGAACCATTATACCCATTACACTCCCGAATCAGTCACAATGCAATATCTTCATCAAATACACAAAATCTCTTGTTTAAGTAACTCTAATACTGGAGCTTCGTTTGCTAAATTCGTCTGTGAATAACTTTCAACTGAATTGATAACGGAAAATAAAGTAAGAGGAGGTAATATTTTTTGTGAAGAAACTTCAGATTCCTAACAAAAGAGACCCACTGAATCATTGAAACAGAATAATTATAATCCAGAGAAAACGTTTCTGTCTGACTAAAGCAATATGATGGGGAACCTGTAAGAAATCCAAAACCAACCCTATCTCTTATTTCATAATATAATTACCCACATAAATTATATAAGAAAAATGTCTCCCTTCGTCTTATACCACCTTAATCAGGGGTGAGCATTGACCATTCCGCCATACAGAGTCGAATTGAGGATCTTCGAACTGGAATTTCAATCCTCAGACTCTAAAACATACAACCACTATCACTTGATGTACCAGGTTGACTGCAATCAACCCACCATACTTGCTAACCATATCCCTTTATCTTCGACCGATATTCATCTCACAACTGGATTGGCTACATTCCATAACCACGACTTCTCACCAGAATTAAAGACGTTCGCCTCCAAAGTTCGTCATTACCGACTAAATCATGTGTATCAATATCTCGAAATGGAGAAGTTCGGATTATGCTAAGACCACGAGTGTGTCGGCAAATAGACATTTACACATAGAATACAATTACAAATGATCACACAATATTTGGTATTGATGATATTAAGAAATGTATACGATCATCAATAAGTGATCAGGTGGTATAGAGGCAATCCTTTCACTTTCCACATCGAATCTCCTTCTTTGCAGGATCATGGATACACACTGCTGAGCAGTTCTATACTAAGACAAAATAACAATCAAGTGATTCCGATTCTTTGGTTGTTATCTGTTACCTCTCAAATTGTGATCTCAATATAATTTACCAAACTTTGTGCCACATACTCATGATCATTTCATTAACTAGACATAAACATTACTCAGGACATCTTTGTTTGATACAAATATACTTACAGTTGTTTATCAGATGACTGTGAAATAAAATCATAGTGGAATATGTGATTGTCAATGAATAAATATAAATAAATATATGATTTCACTGCATACTTACTCCATATTCAAAATGAACTAATCTCCTAGTCGATAGTCTTAATTACTGATTCTTCAATTTTATCTATCAATACGTACCTGCGAATGCCGTGGTACTGTGGTGCGTTTTACTTATGTAGACATAAGTACTATATGACGCGAGTTTCAAACGTAATGTCTGGCAGCATAAGATGGGAGAAAATCAATAAAGAAAGAGCGGGAACACGATGGAATTTGTATGGAAACTCATGAACAATGAAATGTCAGATAATCGATTAATCTTTACGACAGAAACAGTCCAGTTTGATATGATGGATTGTTATTTTGTAAATTATTGATTCTCTATATGGTTGTTAGATTTTATTAATTAGTTCTGTAATTTGCTATTTAATATATTCGATTGTACCCTTTGGAGTTCTTTTTCACTGCACTAAAGCCAAGAGTTGATGGAGAGTCAGCTTTCCTTCTTCAAATGCTCTCACATGGCCACGTGCAAACAACTATTGTCAAGGAAGTCTCATTCATTGCCTTCTTGCGACAATACTGTTCTTAACGAAATTGAGAAGACTATAAGCGAATTTTCGACACAATAATGGGGTTGATGGACATTGAACGTTTATCTAGGGCAGTTGGAATACCCTCATTCCGAACAAATGACACACGGACTCCAGTATTCTGAAGGAACAAATGGGGAGAGAACTTGATGTTGGTCACTAGCTACCACGAAAATGCATCTCCTTAGGTTGCTCTACTGCCTTGTGGATAAGACATTGGGTTCCGAGTGTGCTCCTTCAAACTGAACACTTTTATATTTTGTTTACATTATTAACAGCTGCTATAGATAAATGGAGAAATATTCTAGTGTTCTTCTTCAGCACAGAAATTATCAGCAAGGTATATTTGCTTACCAGTCAGTATCTATGTTTGTTCATAGTGAATGTCATGTCTAACATTAATCTTGCAACAGCATATACCTAATCCACATTATTGATTCGTCGTCAATCAGTATCATAATATTGCATAACATTCTGTCCACATTTTTGTTTCATTCACAATTATCTACAGACAACATATCATCAACTGTCAGAGATGAGTTTAGTAAATTGTACTATTGATTGATCACTGGTTAGTGATCATGTAAGTCAAGTAAGTCAGGTCCTCCTTTGTGCTGATCGAAACAAATTGATCAAGTTACAATTTGACCACCAGTCTGGTTGAATCAATATTCCGTGCACTATGATGAGATTGTGAGAAAAACAGTCAGAATAGTTGATTATAGCTGACCTGCGTCTTTTCCAGTAAAACTAGATTTCCCCCTAAACTATATCCAGTTTTACAATAATCACACGTGTAACATATTAAAATGTGATAATCACAATTTAGTTTACCTGAAGTATCTTCAATGTGGTTTCTACAAGAATGAAAATAATCAGCATGTTAAATGTCGAAATTACTATGGGTGAGACTGTAATTTATGGACAAACTGTGAGAGACGCCATAGACACATTGAGAGTGCCCGCCCACCTTGTAACCACGAACATATGATGTTTATAATGCACTGTGAGGAATTACAACTATGATTGACAGTTGATGGGGTTAAGGTTGGGAATTCGATTTCGGGTTTTCATCACCAACTCACATCAACTATAATGCCAAAACTCTATTCAAACAAGTGGATGAGTGAATTTCGCATCAAAATCCCTCATCTCTTTTCTTATACCTGATTGGTTCGTCCATAAATTATAGTCTCGGTGTATTATGCATTCATTCATTCATTCATTCATTTATTCATTCATTCATTAATTTAGTCTGCCTAATAGCGTCAGTTGTAAAAATGGATATTCATTTAACAAGCTCTACATATACACACAACACGTTAGTATTCACAGAGGTTTATACATTTACTGATAAGGTGTCTATAAATGAAGAAAATCTTATTCTCATTCAGTAATACCAATAGGTCAGCTTACTTCTTGTTTCGTTTTCTGTTCTGCGGACATCTATTACAGTGGTCATTGGGTGAGTGACATTCTCTGTCTGACTAACAATTCCATCAGTTCTGGTATGATCTGTTGTTGAATGAGTTGTCTGTGGTCTGAAACGAAGTAAAGTCAAAAATTTGTGTAATCAAACAACTTCATGACGTGATATTAAATACTACTAAAATTTGTGATATAACAATCGAAATAGATTAGTGGCTGGCCAAAATCGAAAATGCAACAGTCCTTTATCATGATATCTTCAGTTGTATGATACAAATTTCAGTATTTTGACTAAATTTAATTCACGAATGTTTATCAGTACACTCTGCTGTACGTCTTACTCAACTTCTTGCAGAAGTTGAATAAATTCCGTGAAAGTGAACGAGAACTCCGAATGATTTCTGTGGAATTGAAGTAACACTGAAATCTGATATGATTGGCTTTTCATGTTGCTATCGAAGTATTTACTTCAAGTTGCACAGATTTTACTAAGATTTTCTTCGGTGTTTCTACCGAATAAAAGAATACTATATACATTAGTGTGATTTCTGATTTCGACTAGTATACTGATCGTTTGTTTGAATTTATCAGTCTATATAATTTGCTAACGCCACAATCAGAGACAAATACAAATAGTCAGAATGCAATGAGGATAATGTAATATGTAGATTTTCCCTCATGAACATATAAACTTTACGGTGTCTATGTTATAATTAGGATCTAATGAAGGTTATAAGCTTGGTTGAGTAATTCGAATTAATGATCAACAGTTGATGATCAAGGTTAGACATTAGATTTATCGTTCTCATCACGATCTGACCTACAGCAACCGTATCTATTATTTCACATTCTTTTACTTGCATGAATTACGTAAAAAGATATCTCTCTACGTTTTATATCAGCTTTTGCCAAGTTTCTTTTTGTAATTCTTCAATAATGTGTTGAAGTGATAGATAGTACTTTAACTATGGAAAAAAATACACCCTTATCCGCTTATATTACAGACTTAATAACATTATCAAACGTATCTGAATAGGGTCTACAATATCAAAGTAGACTGAATTAATAAAGTCGTAGACATCAATCACTAATGAGATTCAAGGAACCATTAAAAATGAATGAACATATACTTTATTTAATAGCTTGTCATTTGGATTGTGATTTTCGTTTCCTTTTGCTCTTGTTAAGCTAAATTCATTATTTATTTATTTATTTATTTAAGTACATGAACACTAGTACTAGGAGGCACGAAATAGATATGTACCACATAGACCAAGTGATTGGTGTTAAAGCTCGATAGTGATCGGGTGCCCAAATCGAAGTAGGTGGTTTTCTCAAGGGGTTACACAAGGAGCCTTTGACTTAAAGGTTCAATGCAGTCCCATGATAGCCAGTGATCAATAATTGGTTCACGCTCTATTTGTTCGTTCAAGATATTGGAGTCCATGTGCACGATTGGTTTGGAAACAGGATATTCCAACTCCCCTAGTTGAACTCTCCGTGTCTACCAACTCAGTTAAAGTGTCAAACATTGGCTTTTGGTAACAAACACATCCACCACGAGAACGCATTGAGAAGGACTTCCCTGACAATGGTTGTATGCATTGAAGAGTGAAAAATGATAAATGTTTGCCTGCAAAAAATTTCACTAATTAAACGATTTCAATCATCGTCTATTCACTTGTGTATAAAGACTTATTATAAACAGATTCGATCGAATTAGACTTACGTTTGTTTATGGTATAACTGTAAATAGAAAATTGGAATAAACAAAGTTATGAATATAGTCGGAAATAAAAATATTGATTTCGGAACATATGATTAATTAATTCTATCATTATAGAATGCCATTTTTGAGCTGTTCATTTTACAATACCTATCCTTTTTTGGCTTGAAATAAGTAGGTACTTTAAACCATGATCAACCGGCTTAATAACACTTCCTTATATGAAACGCGTTAACAGCTGAATGAATGATTGTTTAAAACAGATCGTTATATGGTCTTCAAAACATCAGTGTACTTGTGAACCAATCAATTACTTTAATACGGTGTATATGAAATATAAAGATTGTTACTTCTATAGCTGTACATAAGAAAGAATAGTTGCCATGTAAAATATCATTTATCAAATCATGATGTTGGGATACGATAATCCCATTCATGTTCCACAAAGAAAATATGACTATATATGTAATGAAAATCATACGATTCACCGTATCGTGATAAGATCTTGATAAGATATATTTCAAAAAGAAGTCTATATTATACTTCATTTACCAACGTAATCATAAATCAACTACTGATGTTGTACAGAAGATTGAAGTTATACTAATCTTAAAACCAGCATGTTAAATTGTTGTTTCTGTAGTTTAAATTAAAAGAAGAGATTTGAATGATTGAAACAAAGCTTCATGTATACTTAGACACATCAACTATCTGTAAATAGTTTGAAAATGAATCTCTTTTCTTTTCGATTGAGATCATGAATCGACTGATGTTAGACCGCCGTTAGAAACCTGGAAGAACTGGACGACCGTTTCATCCTAGTATGGGACTCTTCAGCAGTGCGCATCCAAAATCCCGCCCCCCTCCAAAAGATTCAAACCCAGGGCTTTCGGTCTTGCACACGAGCGCTTAACCTACTGGACCAGTGAGGCGGCATCCATGGTTTTAGTGTTTAATATCAACCAATCAGGCATTATAAAAACTAAAAACATTGAATAATATCTAGAAAACAAATGATCCATACGTAGTTGGTTCGATATAGAAAATGAGATCGTGGTTTACTTACACAATATTTTTATGTGTTTATATTACAATTTGTACTCACTACCAATTAATTTAAAAGACAATGTTAGAAAGATAAGATAACTTATCAAACTATTGATGTGTCGACTTCATACACTACCATAAAGTCTTATCCTCATTCTTATTATAGTTACCGATAACATCAAAAAAAGGTCATACAATTTTTCTCTGTGATAAATATCTGTAAGACAAGAACAATCACTGTCTGGTTTTCAAATATTATCTTCATTAAATGACTTGTTTCATCACAAATAATAGCCTCATATAACTAGTACAAAAGTCAAGAGAGTAGTACTGTATAGAAATGAAACTTGAAGAACTACTACAACCATCATCAAGTATTTATAAATAATTGTCTACGCAAGATACTCAACATCGATTGACCGAATACAATCAGCAACAGCCTACTGTGAGAGAGAACAAACCAGTTTTCAGCTGAATAGGAAATTAGGAAAAGATAATGGAAATGGTTAGGACATACATTGCGCAAATCATCAAACTACACCACAAGACAAGCGCTAACTTGGAATCCTGATGGAAAGCGGAAAAGAGCAAGGCAGAAGAACATATTACATCGTTAAATAGAATCAGATATGTAAAGGATGAATAACAACTGGAAAGAACTGGAAAGGATTTCTCAAGACAGGGTTAGATGAACAGTTCTGGTAGGTGGCTTATGATCCTTCATGAGATATAACAAGTGTAAGTAAATAAAGTAAAATAATTATGAACAAATGATTTTAATGAAACAATAATGATTTCAATTACCTGATATATCATCCATATAGTTCCAAGCAGAATAAAAATCAAACGGTTTGCTACATCGAAAAACATTTTGAATGTTCAGATGACTGTTTCTGTTTTTTTCCTTTCAAATTTGCATATTACTGTAATCGTATTATGTAAATTTATACTATACATTGATCATTTATAAATAGTGAGTATTTAATGTCTAGGATGAACTGAATATTGTAATAATCATTAACATAATAAGAATCATGGTAATTGTACTTACATGTTAGTGTTTACAGATCTATTAATTCATCACTAAGTCAACATAAACAATTCGAAAAATCACCAATTCTGTATTGTTTACTTACTTGAGTGGGATCATTTTAGATGTAAACAAAGTATAGACTATTGTTTACCTTTATTAGAGTTAACTATTAAAATAATTCATCGGAAATGAGTACGAACTCAAATATAAACAAAAAAAAGTATATTCTATTTATATGCAAAGATGGATAATGGCTAGTAATGAAATCCAGTTCGACGCGCGTTTTGTCCTATTTCAGACTCGTCAGTTGGATGTACCTGTACCTTAGAGTTAATGTTCACCTTGGGACTCAAACCCAATACCGTTCGCTTCAAACGACATCGCGTTTTTCACTTAGCTACTGAGTCCTTATAGCTACTTTATTGAAAGAAACAAATATAAATATAACAACACACTCTTTCTCCAGTCATATGGTAAGTTGAATTGATATTAATGTTAACATTTTCATTAAAGCCAGAATATAGTTCGCACAATTTCGGGTTGACATGTAAATAAGAAGTTTGAAATGTAACGTGTATCTGGAATCGATACATCAAACGGTTGAAATGTAGCATTTTATCTAATAAGAACAACAACATTAATAATAATAATGCAGATGAGAACAACCAGTTTTACAGTAGCCTCAACATCAGTAGGCCTCAACATACACAAAGGGAAAAGTAAGATCCCGAAACGCAACATGGAGAACACTAATTAAATCACACTTGATGGCGAAACTCTGGAAGATTTGGGACCTTTCAACGTACCTGGAAAGCATCATCAGTTAACACTTCATTGAAACGCTCAATACACTCAAACTGCAAACGTTTCTTATCACCTACTAATAACAATGTATTCTTAACAAACAGAATATGTTGACTTTGAGATAATTCAGTGATAATCAATTCAACTGGAAGTATATATATATATCAGTTAGATATTTACATTTTTAGTCAAAATGCAAAACGTATCTTAAATGACAGTAAGGTGTTCCCTTCAGACAACCAGCTGCCTTCCCCCAAGGAAGGGTGGGGTTAGAAAAAATCGACCTTAAAAATGCACACCTCACCTTATCTTACAGATATCCGTCTCCGATCGTAAGGTCTCAACAAGTACGAAGCTAACAAGAAAATTACTCACAAAAAGTCGTGTTACCGACCTCAAGCAGTTATCCTTTGAGCACTTTGGTCACGCTCTCAGGTCACTAAGACCACCTCTAATCCAATTTTCTTTTTGGGTACTTCCAGAAGAACTCTTTCACTGTGTTGGCAACCGGGAATTGATAACCGCCCTCATACCTCTAACAGCACTCAAGACCACTGTAGTAAGGGTGTACATATACTTGGATAATAACTACAATTACGTTTGAATGATCAGTAGCTTTACACCGTACTTTGAGAATTCTGGTAGTGTATTGGTCACATTCATATTTACAGTTCGTTTGTGTTAAAGGTTCCCTTTAATCACATGTGACCTAGAAGTAAAGCCATGAATTATTTTTAAAAAAAAGTCTTCATTGAAGACGTTTTGATAAAGTAAGTCTCTTAATTATGAACTTGTTCATACTTAAATGGTATTCAAGTGGAAAGTTCAACATTGTCGACTATTTACAATATAACGCTTCTCATATAAAAGTGGACAAGATTTTTCAGACCATGAGTAATGTTTTTAATGTAGAAACAATTAAAATGTTCGACATCGATCGTAGATGTACGGTGTCGTATGGGATGGCTACTTGCTTCGAGTTGGATCTCATGAAATAAGGAAAGAGGTGTCTAGAAAAGTCGTATTCCACAACAGCGTTGAATTAATGAAAATAAGAAACCGTATCAGTCCAAAAGCATGCCAGTTACTGAAAAAGGTTCTGGTTTAAAGGTTAGACGTTCGAGATGCAACACATTCATTCATCTTGACTGTTCTGCATAGAACCTCTGAAGGTAACCTGCTGTGTATGGAGTATTACCGTTATGATATGTAGTCATGGGTTTTGTAAGTAAATATCACAACTATTCAGTGAGAACGCAATAACTATGTAAATAACACTTTTTTACAAAGTGTACATCACGTACAACATAGAAAAGATCAAGTTTAACTGCCTATAATTGAGCGTGAATTGTTTCATTAATAACGTTTAGATCATTTTTTTTCATTTTATTGATGATCAGTAGATAGATTGACCTATGTGAGGCTAAGCAGTTGACGTTTATCAGGCAGTTAGTATGAGTGATCTTGTCTGAATTCCCTACTTAACTTTTATATTTGTACCCATCTGTGATTAGTATCCCATTCGACTGGTGAATTAAAACTAATGACATTAACGTAATGTATGCCTAATAATTGTACATATACGTTAGATGAATCATTGAATGATTACATTGAAGTACATGATTACATGAATAAATTAAATGATTCATTGGGTATTGTGATGAAATGATTATTAGTATCAGAAGGGATTTTTGTGGATATTATAGCGGTTTCAACAGTTGAGATCATAAGTCGATTGAATTGGGTTCGAATCTCGAGAGGTGAGATCGTGGATAGGCACTGCTGAAGAGTCCGATAATATGACGAAACGGCCGTCTAGTGCTTCCAGGTTTTCCATGGTGGTCTAGCTTCAATTGACTCATGATTTCAACTATTGAAATGATAATTGTTTATGAAGTTTTTGGTGAAATCATTAACACCATACAAATAAATTATTATATTACACAATAAAACACTTATGATGGAATTATGCGCAATTACGTCTGAACCGTTTAAAATTAGAAGGTGGTTGGAGGTAGTCAGCAGGATAGGCTGGACCCAGGTTTCGTGCTACTTGGCACTCGTCAACAAGGTGGACCTGTAATCTTGAGGGAACTGGTGTTCCCTGACGGATTCGATCCCGTGTCACCCAGCTTCACAGTCACAGACGTAATGTCGAGTCACCTAGACTAGTGGCCACATTGCAGCTTGGTCGATAACATTCGATCTGCACTAAGAAGTACTTGACATACGACATTTATTACAACCCTGTGATCAATCGATTGTGAACATTTATTAACTGAAAAATTGATATTCCTTTTATTATCTCATCTAAATTATGAATCAATCAATGAAGGCCACTATTGAAAACCTGGAAGCAGTTGATGGCTGTGTTATTCTAATATGAAACTCCTCAGAATTGTCTATGCACGATCCTGCACATAAGACTCAAACTCAGGACCTAGAGTTTCGCGTGTATTGTTTATTTGTTCCTAGTTTGAATACTGTTGATAAAGGACATGTTTTTCGAACTGTTTCAAAAAAAAGTGCTGATTTTCATTTGTTGTTCATTACGTTAATTTGCTTTCTGGAAAACTAGTTACGATGATCACAATAAACGTGTGTTTATTCAGAGTGAACTTTCTAATTTCGTTCGATTCGATCACATGTAAAGTCCATTCATCATTGACATTATACGTATTTCGTCTGTGTGATAATGGAGAATCGAACAGTTTTGTGGAGATTGTAGTAATTTCTATGGTTAAGATCATGAGTCACTTGAAGCTAGACCACCATAGAAAACCTGGAAGCACTGAACGGCCGTTTCGTCCTATAATGGGACTCCTCAATTTCGTGGATTAGTTGAAGTTAGACATTAACACCGCTGAATGATGGCTCAGTGGTATCGTGGATAAGTGCTCGCGCGCAAAACCAGTAGGTCCTCGGTTCGGACCTCGCAGGTGGCGAGGTCGCGGATGCGCGCTGCTGAGGAGCTCCATAATAGGACGAAACGACCGTACAATGCTTCCAGGTTTTCTATGGTGGTCTAGCTTCAACTGACTCATGATCTTAACCAGTGAAGTTTTAAATGTCTTCGATATTATCTTCTTTATATGTCTGGTCATTTAACTGACATTTAATTCATATCACAATGTATTCTTAGTCGGATAATTTAAAAATAACCACGACAATTGATGAAGACTTATGGACTGAGTAATCGGTTCGCCTTCTTTATCATGTAACCTATGTCTGACCTCAGCTATGTTCATTTAACATTTCCACCATACGTAAGCTTTCTGATATATGAAAGCATGTTTTCGAATTTTGTTTATCTACAGCAACAAAAAGGCGCTAACTATCAACCTTTTTGTTTTACTTAGAATAATATTATGAATACAGATGAGTAATACAAGACGTTAAACTCTACCTCAATATATGGCGATATGGTCATACAGAGACAGTTCTTTCACAATCCGAGGAATTCAGTCTACTTAAATAACATTGCGGGAGAACGTTTTTCTGAACATCACATCTCGAATTATATACAAAATCAAATCAAGATTTATTATTTTCATACAGCTTGGGAACTAGTGACAGTAACATGAATTTCATGAATAAAGACTACGCAACACTGAACTTTATGCCTCAGACAGTACGATATACTCACTTAGAAACTATAATTAACTCCCACCAATTTGACCTTATCGCAATTCAAATGAAAAGGTAGACTCAAGTCATTCTTGGAAGATATAAATGCATGGAATAAAGCGAGTGATAAGCTTAAGACATATTGTTTACTCGAGTTCCTTACATTCAGCGTACATATATTTGACACTAGCTTCTGAAATGAAGCGCATATCTGAACCAGTACACATATATCGGAAAATAGTCACTAGAAAACGATTGAAAAATACATCTCATAGAACGGAAATGAAGATTGTTGTTTACTCCGTTCAGCAGTAAACAAATTACTAGCAAACATAATAATTACGACAGACAATTCTAAGGTGTTTTACTTCAGTATTGTCTAAACACGCACAAAATGTGACTTAAATGCAATCAAACGAAAGTCAACATTCTTCTACTTCGTTTTTGATTCACATCATGAACCGACTGATGTAAGACCTGGAAGCACTGCTCTATTGTGGAACTCATCAGTTGTGCACATCTACAGTCCTGCTCGTAGGACTCGAACCCAGGGCTTTCGGCCTGGCGCACGAACGCTTAACCTACTGGACCACTGAGCCGGCATTCGATGGTGTTACTGTTTAACATCAACCAATCCACGAAATTGAGTGACCATCTTTCATTGTACGGAGGTAGATACCTGTCTCTACTGGACACGGATTAGCTCCACTGGTCACGGCTTCTCACTAGAACTCCGAGAATTTTCTGACGAAGCTAGTCACTATTGAGCACATGATAATTATCAATATAGGGGTTGTGAAGATCATTAAGCTTTTGATTAAAATCATGAACCGATTGATGTCAGACCACTTTATTACTAACAGATGAAATGTAGGACTAAGACAAAGATGTTGGCCACATAGTTGGAGATAGAAAACTAATTTTTTTTATTGCTATAAAAATAATTTTTTTCTATTCGTATTTTCGTCTTTTGATTATTAAGAGTTCAACAATAACTTCAATTACTAGGATCCTTATTCTTGTAACTGTGGTTCCCTTAGAAGTTAGTTTCTCTGTAAATATTCTCAGACGTCCTGTATATCCAAGGGAACAATATTTATGTTGTTGGGGAGTGCTTATTTTCCAAACTTTAGGGATTATATATGCTCGCACTAAATGTTAGTTCATTGTAGATTATTTATTTGAACACATGAATATCGATAGAAAGAGGCATCGAATACATATGCGCCACACAAGTCACTTGATTTGTGTGTGAGCTATGATACTTCTCTGATGCCTAAATCGAAGTAGGCGGTTTTCTTAAAGGGTCACACCCCGAGCCTTTAACCTAAATGTCTGATCCACAAGGCAGTGCAACAACGTAAGGCGATGCAATCCCATGGTAACCAGTGAGCAATAATTGGTTCACATACCATTTGTTCGTTCAGGATACTAGAGATCATGTACACCATTTTTTTGGAATCAGGGTTTTCCAACCGCCATATCTACTAACCCGGTTAAAGCGCCGGACATTGTCTTTTGGTCCTCTCGATTTCGTAAGCAACACCCCCTTAGAGAGAATGCAGCCAGTAGCGCTTCCCTAGCATGTAGTCATGTGAGAGCATTTCAAGAGGGAAAGCGGACTCTTCTCATCCTCGGCCGTTCCAGGACATTTATAGTAAGATGATTGGTTTTTTGTTTCTTGTCAAGAGTTAACAATATTTTATGAGACATTACTCTAAAAGAAACCATTTAAACAAGTTAATATCATATTTACATATACTGTGAATATATTTCATTAGTTAGTTACGTTTTAAGTTCATAAAGTGGTTGCGGAGCTTTGTTCACTGAACTGGATAATTGCTCCTGGAGATTTCAGTGTTCTTCTGAACGAAATTACCAGTGCAAACTTTAAGTAGCAGTAAAGTGTTCGAATCTCTCCACATATGACTCACAACTTGTTCTCTCAACCTCGAGATTGATTGGTTATTGTTAACCTTTAACCTGTCATTGTTCACTTCTTTGTTTTGATTATCTCTCTCCTCAATTTGATTTTTGGTCCTATATTTGTCTATGATTTTTCTAATTGATTGATAGATTGGATCCCTTGGTCCAAGATCTCAACATTTAACCAGTCAAATAAATGTCCACACTTGTCCACATGTTTTGATATAAGTGAAGATATGTTATAGCATTTGTCCACTAAATGATGTTCATCCAGGTGAAGATGAGGGGCCCATCCACTTTGTTCGATGTGTTGTTTTACACAATTAGAATAGTTTATTTCATAGATGAGATTTACTTTTTCTTTTGTCATTTCATCGTTTGGTTTGCATAAGAGTGATTGAAATGATTTTGTTAGTTTTTATACTACATCTTTTACAAATGGCTTCCGTAAATTCATAATGACTGATATGTCTTTTATATATATTAGAATGATCTGTTTGTTGGTTTCTGTACTTGACTTCATTTTTGAATTTGGTTGATATTTTTTGGTAAAATGGCATAGATGTTCATTCTTTTAAAGGATAGTCGATAGATACTTAATCTTTGTATTTTTTAGTGATGCAAGTGTGCTGCAGTGTTTTCTCTAACGCTTGTTCGTAGGCAGTTGCTTATTTTGTGTTCTTCTGTTGTTGCCCTCAAATGCCCTGGTACGGTCGAGAGTGGGGAGAGTCCGCTCTCCCTCTCGAAATGCCCTCACATGGCCATGCGTATATAGCCTCTGCTAGGGAAGTCCTACTCACTGCATTCTTGCACCACGGGTGTCGTACACGAAAAATGAGAGGATGAAAAGTGAATGTCCGGCGCTTTAACTGGATCCCAAACCAATGGTGCACATGGGCTAGCTTCAGTATCCTGAAGGAACAAATGGCGTATGAACCAATCGTTGATCACCGGCTACTATGGGACTGCATCTTTTTACGATGCTCCACTGCCTTGTAGGTCAGACCTTTAGGTCGAAGGATCGGGGTGTGACCCCCTAAGAAAACCACCTGTTTCGGTTTGGGCACCCGTGCAGTATCATAACCCTCACACATATCAAATGAGATCTGTGTGGCGCATATGTATTTGGTTGCCTCCTTGTATTAATATCTATGTGTTAAAATAAATGAATAATAAATAATCTTCGTTTGTTGCTACTGGAATTTAGAATTTGATCTGTGTGAATCAGCTTCTCCTGTGACGGTTCTGATGTCTAGTACATCTAAGAATGATATTTTGTTGTTTGATCCCTTTTTTATTATAAATTTTGTCATCGAAGACATTGTTAATCACTTATGACAATGGATACTTATATATATTATATGACTATTATGTAACCAGTAGACACAAAAACACTTGAATAATTTCATCACCTTCAAGCAATCTAAAGATTGAATTTTCAAGAGTTTGTTTATAAAATGCTACAACGAATTCAAGGTTCTAGAGTTGCTTCCTTAACATCGTTTAACTTCCGTATGTTCAAAGTAAGGCATTGTTCTAAGCTTGATATGCATGTTCACATAATGTGAACGATATACTAGCAGATTGTAATGGACGATCTAAACATTGAAGGATATAAACTCATAGTAATGGAATAATTGACTAGATAGTGAACCTTCAAATCATTATTCCTTGTATAAAATAAGAAAGTTTATTAACTTATGAACAAACATAGTGTGGTGTGTGCTACTCATGTGGACATAAGTAGCATATGATGTTAGTTGTCAACAGAATGTCTAGCAGCAGAGAGACAAGAAGATCGAACAGTAAAGAATGAAAACAGAATGTCATTTGTATGAAAATGCAAGAACAAAGGATGTCTGAGTCATTTGAGACAATTGATGGACAGTTTGTAAATTGAGCATTTATTATATGGTTGTTAGATTTTATTAATAAGTTCTATAATCTCTGACTAAATACATTCAGTTGTCCTAACCTCTGTTCTCCTTCACTATATAAGGGGCCAAAAATTAAACTAATGGGAGTTACAACCAAGATAAAGAAGTAAACAATAACAACTCTAAAGTCAATTAGAACCAATCAACATCGAGGTCTACAGGACAATCTGTGAATCATATGTGCAGGAATTCAAACGCTTCACTTTTTTATCTAAAGTTTATACTGATGATATCATTCAGTAGAATGATGAAAACTCCACGACCAAACCATGTAGTTCAGAGATTTTTCAAAGTATCATAATTTTCACCACTAGAGTTCAAATAACTTTACTTTCTCAGAAGGGGTTTTGTGGAGATTGTAGTGATTTCAACCTGGAAGCTTCCAGGTTTTCCATGATGGTCTAGCTTCAACTGACTCATGATCTTAATGATTGAAAACTTTACTTTAAACTAACTTATATTTAGTTTATGTTATCAAGAGTTAATTTCAAACAAATAACTCGTTTACACAACTTCATCCATTAACATTTTACAAGCAACAACAAAATACTCCAAGATCATATCCATTAATAAAAACTACAGTCTTATACAAGTTAATCAAACACAATCCATCATTGGGAATGAACATCCTTCAAACTTTAATCACTGGATGCCATGGTGGTAATATTGGTATTGAATGTTGAAATATATCTGGAATTTCTTCTTTTTTCAAAAGTTTTAACAAGGCATTACCATATTCATCATGATACTTTTGTTTTACATCTTCTGATAGATATATTCCATAGTTTACTTTATATAACTTATCTATTGTATGTAAATCTATCTGAAATATAATAAAGTATGAATCATCAGTATTAGGGTTGTGAAGATTATTAAGTTTTTGATTGAGATCATGAATCGACTGATGTTTGACCACTGTTGGAAACCTGAAATCACTGGACGGCCGTTTCGTCCTATTGTGGGACTCCACAGCAGTGCGCATCCACGATTCCGCGAGCGGGATCAGTCTCGCGAGCGAACGCTTAACCTACTCGACCACTGAGCCGGCATTCAATGGTTTTAGTGTCTAATATCAACCACTCCACTAAATTGCGCGACCTTCTTCCATTGTACGGAGGTAGATACCTGTCTCTTCCCGACACGGATTAGCTGCACTGGTCACGGTTAAGCGTTCTCGCGCGAGACTGAAGGCCCTGGGTTCGAATCCCGCGAGCAGGATTGTGGATGCGCACTGATGAGGAGTCCCATAATAGGATGAAAAGGCCGTCCAGTGCTTCCAGGTTTCCAACGGTAGTCTAACATCAGTCAATTCGTGATCTCAATCAAAAGTGTGAATCATTAAAATGTAATTACATCAAAAACATACAAGACAAAAAGTAGATATTTCATACACATAGTTCCCTTTATTATCATAATAGAAGAGAGAGTGAGAGAACAAAGTGATTGCAATCAAATGTTTAGAAATAAGACATATGTATCCAAAAAGAGACTGTGGTAAATCTTTCTTTGATTGGTAACATGAAACCTTCTTTTTATTTATGACATTATTCATCATTTCAACTCTTTCTAAAGTTTAAATTACATCGTGATCATTTTTCTTCAATTCATATCTTACTTTATTAACATTAATCTATTTCAGGTAGATTGATTACATAATCATATTATGGTTGTTAACTCTATGAGTTCGAATCACCATTTCAATGTTCTGGAACTTTCCCTCCCAAATCTTATATATTCGAAATAAGATTTTTTATGACCTCATTAATTCTATGGGCTCTTCGCTATATCATGATACATATATTCATCCTTAATCATCCTCTAATGTAACACGAATGGGGAGAATCGAATATAATCGGACACAAAATTACAGAGTATGTTACTGAATCTGAGAACCATACAGTCAGTAGTTAATTTGCAAAATATCAATCACTTGTCTCAATCTTGACTACTACTTTGTAAATATCAGTTCATCGTCTTAGATTTCTTTGTTTATGCATTTTCATATCAATTACTTTCAGTTTCTATTCTTTCCTTCTCGATCTTCTACTGAAATACATTCTAAGCCTGATTGTCGTTATATACTACTTATCGGGATATAAGTAGCTCATATTTTAGGCTGTAAGCAGCTTATCATAACCTAACGAAATCAAATGAATTCATGCTATTCTGCAGCAATCTTCGTTCTTGCTCTTCAGGAAAGTAGATCATCGGTAATTCATAATAGTTTTCAATAAAATAACTAATATCATGTACAAAACGTAATCTAATCTCGTTATCAGCTTAATAAACATAGTCTTTAATTTAAATGACACTTATTTAACCGAGAAACAATGAAAGGCGAAGTATATAAAAGCACATACTTAGAGTTGTTAATTAAGTAAGCAAATGTTATCATTGGAATTCACGATGCGCGTTTCGTCCTATTTGAAACTCATTAGCTGGATGTATCTGTATCCGAGTTTAGATTCGCTCTGGGACTCGAACTCGGTACCGTTTGCTCCAATCGATATCGTATTATCCACTTAGCTACTGAGTCCTGTTAGCTACCTGCTTGTGTTGTTTGCTTGTATCTTCTCATTGTTGTTTAAGACTGCGATTGATCAGTCTCTTGTTGGCACATATACATTCTGTATGTATTGCCTCAATATTGCCTTAAGTCACAAGGTTAGATGGTCTATTCCTTCCATATAATTACAATATGTATGAAAGAAATGTAAACCTTTCCAACAGTTGACTAGATCATCTGTTATAACCTGTTACAACAGTTCTCTTAGGTTTATGCTTCCATCTAATTAAATTGAATAAATGTAAACATTCAAAATGTTTTACGTATTCTGCATAAACTTACTTCAGAACGGATAAGAATGAAACGTTGTACACTCAAACTATCAATGTGTTCCTTATGAAGTTCATCATGGATTAACGTAGCAAAATACATCGGTTTGTTAATAGAGTAATTATCTAAAATTAAATATACATAGATAAGAGTTGTACTGAACTACATTACAGTACTCAATAAAACGTTACATTAACGAATAAAATAATTTGATAAATGTGATATTAGATCAGTCATCCTGCTTAAAGCAAAACTTACTGAAATGTCACCTAATGTATACCAACCTAGTAACTCCTCCTGGAGTCCCTCTGGGGGCTACTGCCGGTTCCAAGCTCGAATAAAGAAGGAAGGACGGGTATGGGGTTAGCGAACCCATCCTGTAGAAATCTAACTCGCTAAAAAAACGCTAATCAGAAAAATACCAACCTAGTAACCATGGTATTCTTTACTTTATAAAAATTCAAAAGCCCAATTGTAAAATGATAGTTGAATATCTTTTTATAGTATTTCAAGATTTTCAGGAACTGCTATAGACAAACGGTTTTCACAATCATTTTTGTTATGCCAACCTGATTTATACTATTGATAACAAATGGTGATATAGTTTGTTCACTCAGTTAGTATTTACTAAATACGGGAAATGAGCTAAACGTTTTATCAGTATAGGGTTATGGAGATTATCATATTTTTAATTGAGGTGCTGGCTCAGTGGTCTAGAGGTTAGGCGTTCATGCGTGAGACCAAATGCATTGGGTTCGATTCTCCTGAGCAGCATCATGGATGAGCACTGATGATGAGCCCCATAATAGAATGGAACGGCCTTTGAATGCTTCCAGATTTTGAATGGTGATCTAGCATCAACCTGTTCACAAATGTTTAATTGGCTTAAACGTTTATGTTTGTTCAGAATAAACTACTCCTTGAAAATAATTTTCATCTACATATGGAGAATCCTTATACGAAAATATGAGAATTCGGAAAATGGTAAAAATATGCTTATACAGATAAACATTTGATATTGAGAGAGAAATGATAAGAGGAAAAAGATAGAAGTTATTAATAATTCCAGTTTTATGAAGAGTTATGGAAAGCGATAGTTTGTTTTTTCGAACATCTCATCAACAAATCTATAGTCTAGATGGTGGTTGAAAGTAGTTAGCAGGAAACCCTGAACTCAGGTTTCGTGCTACTTGGTAATCGTCAGGAAGGTGTACCGGTATTCTTGTGGGAACTGGGGCTACCTAACGGATGCGATCCCGTGTCACCTAGCTTCACAGTCAGAGACGTTAGCACTTGGTCGATAGTATTCGATCTGCACCAATGAGGACTTGACACACATAACATTGATCACCACCCAGTGATCGATCAATTTTGATTAAATCTATAGTCTCTCGGATTCTTCAATGCGGAACATAATTAGAAGCTTCTGAAAAGGAAGATTTCAGAGACGTTGTTATAGATATAAAAAAAATTTTTTCCATTATTTTAAGTATAAGAAATAAAATCAGACGGTTTTCGTGTTTTGTTTTTGTCAAGTAAAACATGTATTTCCTGTGGATACTATACAAGATGCATCACGAAACATATCCCGGCCCGGATAGCTCAGTGGTAACGTCTGTGACTGTGAAGCTGCGTGACACGGGGTCAAATCCACCAGTGAGCACCAGTTCCCTCAAAGATTGCAGGTACACTTTGCTGACAAGTGCCAAGTAGCACGAAACCCGGGTTCAGGGTTTCCTGTCGACTACCTCCAACCACCATCTAATCTCACAATAGTGCCAGCAGTGTCTAGTCACCTAGACTGGTGGCCACAATGCAATATGGTCGATAGCATTCGATCTGCACTAATAATAAGGACTAGACACGTATGACATTGGTCACAACCCAGTGATCAATCAATTGTGAAACATATCCCTTGCCTGATTGAAAATAGAAAGCGGTAATCGATTAGAACTTTACGGACTAATGAAATGGTTATTTCGTTGTACTGGATCATTTACATATTAAACAGAAACTTACCAAAACAAATATTGTGTATTCATTTTCACTTGATCACACAACTTTTATATACAAATCGTTTCTGAAAGGGCTACTTGAAAAGAAATATACTCGTTCCCTTTTTGATGAAGTTTGGTTCTCTGAGCTGGATGGTTTGTTCGTTGAGCTTTCATCGTCTTTTTTTGAACGACATCATCAGCACAGACGTCTACCAGCTCAGAGAGTAAAACTCCATCAAAGTTATTCACCTGAGATACAGATCTTCTCCACGATCACATAATCGTTCTTTTTTTGGTATTCTGATCACAGATTTAAAATCTGTTAATCAATTTGTTCTCTAATCTTTTGTCCTTCGTTAATTTTAGATGATTTACGTAGTTTTTGATTGAGATCATGAACCGACTGATGTTAGACCACCATTGAAAACCTGGAAGCACTGGACGGCCATTTCGTCCTATTGTGGGACTCCTCAGCAGTGCGCATCCACGATCCCGCTTGCGGGTTTCGAACCCAGGGCCTTCAGTCTAGCGCGCGAACACTTGACCTACTGAACCACTGAGCCAGCACCTAATGGTTTTAATGTCTATCCTCGACCAATCCATGAAGTTGCGTGACCATCTTCCATTGTACTGAGGTAGACACCTATTTTTACCCGACACAGATTGATGATTTACGTAGTATTATGACTAATTCTTACGTGATTTTTATAACAGTATCTATTTTTGCTGGTTAGCGTTTTTTTGGAGAGTTAGCTTTTCTACGAGACGGGGTCACTAACCACGTACACATCCCTCCTCATTTATTCGAGCTTGGGACTAATAATAGCTGCGAAGGAACTCCAGGCGGAGTAAAAGTGTTAAACATGTCTTACAACTTATTTGGATGAGGTAGATATTCATGGGTTATGCTATAGTTATGAAGGAGGTATGTTTTGAAGTATTCAAAATGAGGTAAATGATAATCATAAGTTACCCTTATTTGTTGGTACATATAGGTAAAATGAGGTTGATTCAATAAAAAAAACACTTATATTTACTTGAAAAAAGCATACTAGATTGATACTACTTACACATTGCCAATAAAACATCGTGGAGTCGACCTGACGTCCTGCTTTCAAGAACTTCACCAAATTGTCTAACGGGTTTCTTTGTAATGATATATGGATAGGAAGAAACAAATAAATAAAAAAAACCAAAAAATATTGAAAGATTTACAATCTGTTTCTAAAGATGGTTATATTTTAAAATATCAGAAGGGTTTCTGTGGAGATTTTAGTAAGTTCAATAGTTGAGATCATCAGTCAATTGAAGATAGACCATCATGGAAAACTTGGAAGCACTGGATGGTTGTTTCATCCTAGTACAGGACACTTCAGCAGTGAGCATCCATGACCCCGCCTCGCGAGATTCAAACCCAGAACCTATCAGTCTTGTTCGCAAGCGCTTAACCTCTAGACCACTGAGCCAGCATCTAAATTACCACGAAGTTAAGGAAATGACATTGATAAATCAACTATATAGTATCACTTAACAAACATACTTGTCTATAAATCATGTTCAGTTTTTGAAAGTGAAATGGATCAAGTTTACATAGACGTTCACCAAGCTGCTGTCCCACATCTTTACTGAAATCAAAAAGAAAAAAATTCAAAACAACATTGTTCACAGAATTCGTTACAAGAAGTTGGTAGAACTTAAATATTATGAGAGGATTCAATATTTTGACAAACAATAGGCTAACATATGAAATTCCCAAAAATGTTTTGATTTTGATTGAGATCATGAACCTATTCATGTTAGATCACCATTGAAAACCTGGAAGCACTGAATGGCCGTCTCGTTCTGTTGTAGGACTCTTCAGCAGTGCATATTTACCATCACGATTATCATCTTAAGCATCCATAACTTAACTGAAAAAACACTTGTTACTAGTAGAAAAACTTTGGAATTAATGTATATTTACTCATCAGTTGTCAGTGAATGATTAGAAATACATAATAAGGTCGAGTATGATAAAACTGTGCATTTGTAAAGGAAAGTTACCATAAAATCTTTGTTTCTATGACTCGAACAAAGACTGTTATATGTAATGGACTGAGTAATAGAAAATAGTTTCTCTCTACAACCGGATCATTTGAGTAATTATGACTATTTTTCTATGGAATCCTAACGATCACTTTGACAGTACACACAAAGAATATGATTGTTGTTATAGACTTTTTTAAGTGGCTATTTACGATAATACGAAATCTCTTAAAAGATCATTATCTGAAAGAATTAATGATGCTTGTGAACAGTATATATGTCAGTTGATGGCTTAAGTTGAGTTTGTGGTGCGACTATAATTTATGGACGACCTTCGGGCGACACCAAATTGACCTTGAGAGTGTCTATCTAATAACCAATATGAGAAATTCGAATTATGATTTACAGTTGATGATTAAGGTTAGGAATTCGATGTAGGGTTTTCATCACGAACTGACAACAGCTATAATATCAAAACACAACTTAACCAAATGTATAAATTAGTTTAGCGTCAAAATTCAAGACTTGCTATCTTATACTGTGGTATATCTTACTTATGTAGACATAAGTAGTATATGATGTTAGTCAGGGACACAATGTTTGGCAGCAATGGGACAAGAAGATTGAACAGTAAAGAATGAAAACAGAATGCAATTTGTATAAAAATGAAAGAACAAAGGAAGTCTGAGTCCTTTTGAGACAATTGATGGACATTTTTCAAATTGAACACTTACGATATGGTTGTTAGATATTACTAACTAGTTCTGCAATATGTTGTGAAATACATTCGATTGTTCCCCGCTCGTGACTCGTCCATAAATCCTAGTCTCACTGGATAATAACATTAAGATCAGAACTTTTTATAGCAGGCGTAAGTACATTTTCTTTCGAATTTCAATCTTCATCTATGAAATAACAAGATGCCAAGCAGACTCGATGCAGGTTAAGATTATTTAAGCATCTTAAGTGATATATTGTTATAACTTAGTATAACTGAATATGTTGATTGAATGCTAATGCCAGTGTATTTTAGAACATTATTCATCATCATCATCGTCGTCGTCATAGTGTTTTGGGGCTAATAAATCATTACTTATACCAGTCTTTGTGTTCTTACTTTCGCGTCGTGGGAAGTGTAGTGATCCCTCGTTCCGATTATAAATGATCAGCGTTTTTTCCGACACAACAATTAGCGACGACCAGATATAACAATTATATTACAATGCAATTAATACTAAAAACCAAAACTTTACTTAAATAATGTATAAAATTATAAAACTATTTGTCAATGTTCTCTCAAATATAGACGTACTTTGAATCCAACACGTTCATTAAATCATAAAATACCTCAATAACTACTGTGTTGTTAACTATCGGCTTACCACCTCTACCTTTGATAGGATCTTCTTGTTTAGGTTCATATTTTCTTGTTTCAACTATACAATGTAAAAGAGATTTTACAGATTTCCCAAATCGTTTCTCTATAGACTTCCAAATTGATTTTGTAGAATCTGTAATGTAATAAGTAGTATTTGTAGAATTGAATATATTTATTGGTTCATGAATAGAAACATAATATCTGAGGATAGATTACTTTTTTAATATTGAGCATTGCATCCTATTTTGTTTTTTTCGAATACAGCCCTCCCCCCGAATACCCTGGTACAGCCGATAGTGGGAACAGTCAAGTCTCCCTCTCGAAGTGTTCTCACATAGCCACGTGTATATAACCACTGACAGGAAACTACTACTCACTGCATTCTCGAGGTATTACTGTTGTTTGTGAAATTGCGAAGATAAAAAGCCAATGTCTGACGCTCTAATATGGTTGCTAGATATGGACGATCCACCTGGAAGAGTTGAGAAACCCTGATTACAAACTCATAGTGTAAATTAGCTCTAGTATCCTAAAGGAACAAATGATGTATGAACCAATCGTTGGTCATTGGCTACCATCGGTTTGTATCTCCTTACATAGTTTCACTGCCTTATGGATCAGACCTTAAGGTCGAAGGCTCTAGGTGTGCTTCCCTAAGAAAACCACCTGCTCCAGTTTGGGCACTCAGGTATTATCCTAGCCCTCACACAAATCGGATGATTTATGTGCATATATCTATTTGGTGCCTTCTTGAACCTAAGTTTATGTATTTAAATAAAATTTCCGAATACAAATGTTAACACAACTAATCTAAAATTATTAAGACAACTTGTTTACATTTGTAATTAGCTAAATTACAAGGTATACATATTGTGTAATAGATGATATAATCTATGTTGAGGCTAAATATAAGTTAAGCATTTAACAGTACGGTGGAGAAGATTTGTAGCTCAGGTGGATGATTTTGATGGAGTTTTGTTCTCTGAGCTGGATGGTCTGGTCGTGGAGCCTTCATCGTACAAACTTTGTTCAGGAGGGCGAGGACACACTGCAGCACACTGGCAGCATAAAGAAAGGAAGAGAAATACCTGAAGGACGTATTTCAGAAGAATGGCTACCCAATCAACTTCATCAAAAAATACCAACCACATGCAGCACCAGAGCACAAATCAAGCACAGAAATCAACAAACGGATCACCCTACCATACATAAATGGTATATCAGAAACCGCAACAAGACTGCTAAAAACCTTCGGGATAGGTGTGGCACACAAGCCGACAAAATCACTACAGTCAATCCTATGCAAACCAAAGGATGAAATAACAAAAGAAGATAAATCAAACATCATCTACAAAATAAATTGTGTCAACTGCGACAAAAACTACACCGGACAAAGCGCACGCCTCCTTTTTCTGCGCCTACATGAACATCAATTAGCAGTCAAACGACATGATATCTCCTCACTTATATCAACGCACGTGGACAACTGTGGACAGACATTCGACTGGAATAATGTGGAAATCTTGGACAGAGGAAATTCTAAAACACAAGAGAATTCTTAAAAGCCTGGCACTCAGGTTAATCAGCAATCAACAAACATAATGAAATCGATCCGATTTATCAGGAAACTTATGCACAAATATAGGAACCAGAATCAAACCAATAGGAGACAAAACCAAAACAAAAAAGTAAACAATCACAAATTTAAGGTCAATAAAATACCAATCAACATCGAGGTGCACAGAACAAGCTGTGAAACGCATATGGAGAAATTCGAACAATTCACTTCTATCTGACGTTTGTGCTACGGATGATGTCATTCAGAAGAACGATGAAAGCTCCAAGATCAAACCATCCAGCTCAGAGAACAAAACTCCATCAAAAATTTAAACAGTACAGAGAATGAACTTTCACAACAAATGCACTACAATACATTGATAAAATTTGATAAGGAGACTGGTCAAATTAAAAGAATTCATGTATGGGTACACCTTACAGGTATTCATAAGCTGGTGTTATCATTCAATCAGGAATTCCCGTTCATTTCTATTAGTTATTGTTTAACGTCAGCAATTCTTCGGTGTCATAAGCAGTGTTATTTATTTTGGTTAGAGTTAGTGATGAGTGGTGAGATACGTAATTCATTTTAACTAACCCTAATCATCTAGACGTAAAGGCAAGGATCGTTAAAGCAAAGGCCGCATTCTTACAACTCTAGAACATATGGGACTCAAAACAACCGTCAACAAATACCAAAGTAAGAACCTTCAATACGAATATTGTGACAGTTCTATTGTATGGAGCTGAAACTTAGAGAACTACTGCAACCGTCATCAAGTATTTATAAATAGTTGTCTACGCAACGTACTCGACAACCTTTGGCCGGATATCATCAGCAACAGCCTACTGTGGGAGAAAACAAACCAGCTTCCAGATGAAGAAGAAATTAGGAAAAGACGTTGGATGTAGATAAAACACACATTATGGAAATCACCAAACTCCATCAAGAGGCAAGCCATAACTTTGAATCCTGAAGAGAAGCGGAAAATTGGAAGGCCAAAGAACATATTACGTCGGGAAATAGTAACAGATATGAAAAGGATAACAACCGGAAAGAGCTGGAAAGGATTTCACAGGACAGGGTTGGATGAAGATTGCTGATGGGCATCCTATGCCTCTCCAAGTGAGGTAACAGGCGTAAGTAAGTAAGTAAATAAGTAATCATCTAGATGCACCTGGACATTAGTGCTAGAGTTCACACTTGAACAACATACTTACTTACGCCTGTTGGGCGACCAGCACTCTCCAACCCACTCTGTCCTATGCCTTCTTTTCTAGTTCCATCAAATTCTTCTTCATTTTTCTCATGTCTATCTCCGTTTCCCGGCGTAATGTGTTCTTTGGTCTTCCTCTTCTCCTCCGAACTTGAGGATTCCATGTGAAGGCTTGTCTCGTGACGCAGTTGGGTGCTTTCCTCAATGTGTGTCCTATCCACTTCCAGCGCTTCTTCCTGATTTCTTCCTCCACTGGGATCTGATTTGTTCTCGCCCACAGTAGGTTGTTGCTAATAGTTTCCAACCAACGGATCCGAAGTATTTCCGCCTGGGGTCCTTCCGAGGGCTACTGCCGGTTTCAAGCCTGGATAAAGGAGGAGGGTTGGGCATGGGGTTAGCGACCCCATCCCGTAGAAAACTAACTCGCTAAAAAAAACACTAACCAGAAAAAACTATTCACACTTGAACAAGTTAACTAGAAAATTGGAACACTTACATATATTTCCCTTGGATACTCAGTTCAGTATCTTCAAGTGGCGAATATCGGTGCTAAAATGTTTGACTCAACTAGCCGACATAATCTAGAATGGTTCTCTTTATACCACTTTTTATATAATATGTAATAGTAAGAAAAACAAATTAAAAATTAACCTTTTAAAATTTACTAACATATTTTATAAGCAGCTTCCACTTGATCGAATTCATCACCCCAGAAATCAATTAGTATACTTGTTGTTTTCTGTAAATTGGAAGCAATGATCGCTTTGTACAATTCATCCGCTAATAATATCGATGTATCTGTTAGTAGATCATCAAATAATTGTTTCATTGATCTTGATTTAAAGTTTTCTCTTTCATTTAGTAGAGACTAAATAGTAAAAGGAATAGAAGAGCATTAGTCATATATGTTAACCTAGGGTAATCAATGAATACTCTGAAACTTACTGTTAGATAGATCACTCAACAAGCGTTTCACTCCATGGTTTAAAAAAAAAAGAAGTAGATATGGATAAACCTCTATCTTTTCGTGTCGTAGTTGACTACAGACAATTATATAATGATGTGAGGATAAGTTATTGTCTTCTATTATAACTTTCATTTGATATTCGTACATGTAGAAAACTATATAAATTTCAGCTAAAAATCACAATCTTCGCATTCTATTTAGTTAGAAATGAGTGCTGGTAGGCGGCGTATTCTGCTCCATGAGGAGTAGCAGGCGTTAGTAAGTAATCATCTAGATGCACTTGAACATTGCGTTAATATGTTATATAGTTGTGATAATCTTCATTTTGTTATTACATTATCGAAATTTATCAAAGGGACTAATTACTTTAGAAATCAGTTTGTCAATTATGATCTCAATCAAAAACTTAATAATCTCCACAACCCCAATACTGATAATTAACATGTGCTCAATAGTAACTAGCTTCGTCAGAAAATTCTCGGAGTTCTAGTGAGAAGCTGTGACCAGTGGAGCTAATCCTTGTCGGGTAGAGACAGGTATCTACCTCCGTACAATGAAAGATGGTCACGCAATTTCGTGCATTGGTTGATGTTAGACACTAACACCATTTGATGCCGGCTCAGTGGTCCAGTAGGTTAAGCGTTCGCGCTCGAGTCTGAAGGCCCTGGGTTCGAATCCCGCGAGCGGAATCGTGGATGGGTAAATATATACCTGAGATGGTGGAGATCACTTGTAGCTCAGGTGGATGACTTTGATGGAGTTTCGTTCTCTGAGCTGGATGGTTTGGTTGTGGAGCTTTCATCGTTCTTCTGAATGACATCATCCGTAGCACAAACTTCAGATAGAAGTGAAGTGTTCGAATTTCTCCATATGAGTTTCACAGCTTGTTCTGTGCACCTCGATGTTGATTGGTATTTTATTGACCTTAAATATGTCATTGTCACTTCTATCTGAAGTTTGTGCTGATGATGTCGTTCAGAAGAACGATGAAAGCTCCATGACCAAACTATCCAGCTTTGAGAACAAAACTTCATCAAAATATATACCTCTTCTGCAAACGGTTTCATTGATGTCCATGTATAAGAAATGTTGAAAACAAGTCTACAGACTATTATAGGTCACTGAAAATATTTCCCTCAGGGAAACTTTGTTTGCATTTAGTCAATGAGAATACAAGTAAAGCGACAGATAAACTGTTCACTCGAGTAACAGAATACGAAACAAGCTGTAGTCAATTTCCTTTAGTTGCATAAGTTTTACCCCGTCGATTTTATGATTTGACAGTCATATGTAAGTTTAGTGCAGATTACGTTTTGAAATTCGTAAAAAGTTTTGTAATGGAACACATTTACATGACTAATTCGTCACTTGGTACCGTTGTACATAAAACACTCTTATGTACTGTATTATGTATTATAAATTCCAAGTAGACATCAACGCAGGATACCATCACACCATAGCGGCATCATTTGCACCAATATGAGCAAATTATTTTGGAATTAGTGAAAATAAGTTTATCACGGACAGACCAATTATATAGACATAAATAGCACCTACTTGGAACTTTTTATTATTTCCTATAATCCACTTGCTTTTGTTTACTTGGATCTTTCCACTGATGTTTAGGACTGCAATTTATCAGTCCCTTATTAGTATATGCGCATACCCGGTGAATTGCCTCGAAATTGCCTTAATTTACAAGCATTATAAGCAATGATGGCCAGCAGTGGAATCCTGGACTTGCGAACGGTACGAGGTTCGAGTCCCAGAGCAGGTACATCCAGCTAATGAGTCCCAAGTAGGTCAAAACGCGCGTCCTGGATCCCAGTACTAGCCATTATTCATATTTCCTATAATTGTTTCTAAATGTTATCAATCAGCAAGTAAACAATCTATAATGAACATAATTGATTTAACTACCCAAAGCGAAGCTGGAATTTCATTTTAAAGACTGTTTAACTTATGCAAGGATATAGGTTAGATAATAAATAAATACCTACTAACTGCCCGTATAGTTTATTTACATTACAGCTTAGTTAAAGTATTTACTCGGCTTCAAAATGCTCGACACTGAAGTAACAATGTCAGTGTTCTGGTTCGCGAGGTGACTACCCCAACTGTCAGGAATCATCTTAACACTCTATGATATTAACGACAATGGAGCTCAACGTATACTCGCTTCTTCTAAGATACATTTAAAAATGGTCTGAGTGTAAAACATTACTACACAGACAAACCTTTTTTAAAATCTTGTTATACTGATGCACAATATTCTGTCGTTCTGCATTTGTTCTTGATGATAAAATTTTCATAATCATTTCTGTTCGTTGATCTGTGAAGTATCAAAGATTAATGGTTTAAGCCAGTGTTCATTATGTCCTATGGTTATAAATACAAATTAATGCTCTGAATGATGAATTCAAGTTCAAAGAGAACATTGTAGAAGCCACAGTTTATGAGATTAAGGCTTATTATGAGTATAGGTTTTTGTCGAGATCACAAAACTTTCACAACTTAAATGATATCCATTTGAATTCAAAAAATTAATGGACAGGTGTTTCGTCCATGGATGGAACTCTTCTGTAGTTCAAATCCACGATCCTGACACGGTGAGTATAACTTTGTATTTTTAGTCTTACCTTCTAAAACCTGGTCTTTTGATCACTTGGTTGACATTCAGTCTTGAACATGTATAATATCAATTAATTCACTATACTGCACAACTATCTTCTGCTAACTGTGGTTAGTACCTATCTCACACCACTGTTACCATACTTCATCGGGTATTTGCGAAGTGATTTCGAAATGATCTCCAACCAATATCTATAGCCAGAATGAATCTCATTTAAACACTCGGTTTATGTTCATTTACTAGTTCATCTAGCTCTAGATATATGCCAGTTCGTCAACATCATCGGAAATGTAAACATTAGTTGAAAAACGGTGATGAACCTATATGTAACGTGCTTATTTGCAATTTCGTTTCTCCCAAAATGAATTTAAAGCACATCTTTACACAACTATGTAGTATATGCTACACTTATTTTGATAGATACTAGTTATATGTAGCACCAATCGGAAGTGGAATGTACACCCAAAGAATATTGAGAATCGCAAGAACAATGAAGCCTGTATAGAACAACTGATGGGATTGTTTTCATATTTTGTGAAAGCACTCTATAATTTTGCAATGAACAATAAATCGGTCTTCCCCACTTGAGATCAGTAGGTCCTGGGTTCGAATTACGCAAGGAGGGATGGTGAATGCGCACTGCTGAGGAATCACGCAATAGGGCGAAACGGCCGTCCAGTGCTTCCAGGTTTTCCATGGTGGTCTAGCTTCAACTGACTCATGATCTCAACAATTGAAATCAGTATTAACTTATAATAACATTCTAACATAAAACATTTACTTTTGATTGGCATAAATGATAATGTCCACTTACCTTTGGTAGTATTTCCTATTCTATAGACTTCTTCATCAGCCGACGTTCCATAACCAACTACCTTTGGTTCATAAAGAATTCCATTTATATTAACGTGATGAAGAAGTGAACGGATGAATGGTGGTCTAAAATAAAATTTAATTTAAAATCTATCTTTTTAAATATAACATTTTCCAGATTGAGTGCTCCCAAATGCCCTAGTACGGCCTAGAGTGGGGAGAGGCATCTCTACCTCTCCAAATAATCAAAAATGACTACGTGCATACAATCGCTATCAGGGAAGTCCTACTCACTGCATTCTCACCGCCGGAGTGTTGTTTACGAAATTGAGAGAACAAAATAATCAATGTCCAACACTTTAACCGGGTTGGTGGACACAGAAAATCTACCCGCGGAAGTTGGAAAACTTTGATTCTAAACTCAAAGTGAACATGAGCTCCAGTATCCTGAAGGAACAAATGGCGTATGAACCAATCGTTGATCATCGGCTACCATGGGACTGCATCTTCTGACGTTGATTTACTTCCTTGTGGATTAGCTTGTAGCCCCCTAAAAAAACCACTTTCTTCGGTTTGGGCACCCTGGCAGTATCCTGGCCGTCACGCAAATCGAATGATTTGTGATAGCTCAATGGTAACATCTCTGACTCTGAAGCTGGTTGACGCGGAATCGAATTCGTCAGAAAGTATCGTTACCTCAAGATAACAGGTATATCTTGCTGACAATGTGCCAAATAACACGAAATCTGCGTTCAGGGTTTCCGGTTGACTTCTTCCAACAACCATCTTATAACGACAAAGTGCATGCTATGTTAAGTCACCAAGACTACTGACCACATTGCAACTTGGTCTATATGATTCAATTTGCACTAACAAGGAACTGATCATCACCCAGCAGTGCGTGTCTATTGAAACATTAGCCAATCACTTTATGAGAGTAGTTATCAAAGTTTAGGTTATAAATAGAAGGCTAATAGCATTTAAAAACAACACTACACAATCTGGTTAAGTACATTGGTCAAATCAACATATTCATATATGTATAGTAAACGAAATTGTAATGACCTTGTTAGGTTCTACAAATTGGAACAAACTTTCGATGATTTTCATCTGTAGTGTCGGTCATTGAGTTAAGCCTATATATCTTATTCTAGCTTTCGGACAGACCAAACTATTCATTCAAATTAATTCACATTTTGACCTTGTTAATTATTCGTTTATCAATCTTGACTGTTTTCATATGAGCACATATGTGTGTGAGACCTTCTTATCTTAATCATCACATGTATGTGACATATTTTTGTGTAACTATAAATGTTGATTAACGCTTGGTTAAATGAAGTTGGCTTACCCGCCATCTCCACTGCGCGTTATTTCTCTTCGCTCTCTTCGATTCACTTCATCCCTCTGATTTTCAGTCCAGATCTGTGAGTGTACAACATATACGCATTCAAAAATTCATCCTCGTATTTGACTTATTTAATTCCGTTATTCACTAACGGGACATATATCGGTGACTATATAAATAGCGATCAGAAACGATCAAACTGGAGTCGGATCCCGGGCCACTGAACATCAAACGATCTATTTTTGATTATGTCAATATTTAATTTTCTTCGGATAATTGCATCCCATTCAATTATAATTTATGTTGTTAAGAAATGAAAATTCATTGATACTAATTTTTAGTATGGAGTTGTGGAGATTATTAAGTTTTTATTGAGATCATGAACTGATTGATGTTATACCACCATTGAAAACCTGGAAGCACTAAACAGTCGTTTTGTCCTATTGTGGTACTCCTCAGCAGTGCGTATCCACAATCATGCTCGCAGGATTCGAACCCAGGGCTTTCAGTCTTTCGCGCGAACGCTTAAACTCTAGACCACTGAACGTGCCGGCATCCAATGGTGTTAATGTCTGAACCCAAACAATCCACAAAATTGCCCCTCCATCTTCTATTGTACTGAGGCAGATACCTATGTCTACCCGAGACAGATTAGTTCCATTTTCACTATTCCGACATATAATCTTGTCTAATTTATCCTTTATTTTGTTTATGATTAAATAGTAATTATGGATTTCAATAGTTGAAATCATGAGTCAATTGAAGCTTGACCACCATTGAAAAAACTTGGAAGCACTGGAAGTGAACATCAAAATGATGAATAGCAATTGGAAAGGATTGTTCAGGGCAGAGTTGGATGATAAATGTTGGTGAGTGACCTATACTGCTCCTCTAAGGGTATTAGGCGTATGTAAGTAAGTAAGTAGGAATTAATGAATGTTATATAATCATTTCAATGATCATAAGTTCAATTGGACATTACACAAACTGTTTTAATACAATATAAACTTACTTTTGTTCATCATAAGACTGAAATTAAAATGAAGATAAAATGTTTATCAGTCAGTCAGTCAGTTAGTTAGTCAGTCAAAATATTGAAAGTATTCGGATTCATTACATAAGATTATTCTGTTTTCATAACCCATATTAACATTACATAGCTAATAATAAACGTATATAAAATGAGACTATAGTTTATGGACGAACCAATCAGGTATAAGATAACTGATCTCGAATTTTGGCACGAATTTCATTCATCCATTCGGCTAAATAGAGTTCGTGATGAAAACCCGAAATCTTATTCCTAACTCTTAACCATCAATTGTAAATCATAATTCGAATTCCTCACACAGGTTTATGATCCTCATTTAGTTGTACTTATTAGCTGAACACTCTCAAGGTCACTTAGATGTCTCTCAAAGGTCATCCATAAACCATAGTCTCATCGATATTTCATTATCATCATGAATTGAAGATTCATATGAATAGAATTTCATTCATTTCATCTTATTGTTATTTGTGATTAAATATAGTTTTAATGGTTTCGTGAAAACTAACATTGTGGTGTGTGCTACTGATTTCGACAGATATCAATAAAACACGTAGTGGCAGAAGGTTAAGAAGATCAAAAAGAAGAGAAGAGAACGAAAATCGAGAATGATTGGTGGTGAAACGAAGGAATAATGAAGTCTGTGACGTTTGACTGATATTTTGTAAATGAAATATTTATACATGATTTCATATAAGTCTTACATTTTAAAGCAAAGATCATATACACAATCATAATATATATATACCATTGAACGTTATTAAACGTATAGTGTATATGTATTTATAGTCATTTCAATAGTTGCGATCATGAATCAATTGAAGCTAGATTATAATAAGAGATCTAGAAGCATTGGTGGGCTGTTTCGTCCTATTTTGGAACACTTCATCAGTACGTATCCACAATCTCACTTCATAAGATTCGAACTCAAAACTTATCGGTCTCATGCGTAAATTGACAACAATAAAAAAAAACTATGGCTAACAATTCAACTTACCGTAAGTAACATTAATATAATTTCTGTTAGAATCAAATGTAAACCATTTAATAAATTGAATAACATTTTCAAAGTGGTCAGTTACATTAAAGATTACATCATAGTTTAATATGATGTAGATTTATATCCTAAACTGACCAATCATAATATAGTGAGGTGTAAATACATCAAGATGACGAATATCATTCCATTAATGTAAATATTAAACTAAACAATCTACATGATGGTTTAAAGTTGAATTCTAATGCATGAAATAGACACAATCCTTGTTTATGTTTGTATAAATATGGATGGATTATTTGAAATGTAAATAAACAACTAATCATCTGATCAAGATCATATGAAAGTTTGTATTGTTTATTTACCTAAATGGCATTGTGTACAGATCCAGTTTAATCTTACAAATGATTATTGAAATAGGATTGATAATAATTGGAATATAAATTTTTAAAACAAAGATGGATAGTGGTTAGCAGTGAAATGCAATTTGGAACACGTCAAATGGATGTAACTAACTACATCCCAAATTTGTTGATGTTCACTCCGGGACTTGAACCTAGTACGGTTCGTTTCAATGCCATCGCGATGGAGAAAGAAAAAAACTCTTGGATTCTACTACTAGCCACCATTCATTTTAGCTTATAAAAAAGCTTATGATTTAAGGCAATATCGAGGCAATCCGTACAGGATGCACATATACCAATATGAGACTGATCAATTGCAGTTCTAAATAACAATGGAAAGATACAAGTAAAACAACACCAAATGAATTTAAACTTCACCCCATTCTACAAGCAAGTGGCTATCAGAACTTAGTGGCTGAGTGGATAACGCGATGGCGTTTGAAGCGGACGGTACTGGGTTTGAGTTCAAGAGTGAACATCAACTCTGAGATGCAGGTACATCCAGCTGACGAATCCTAAATAGGACGAAACGCGCGTCCTGGATTCCACTGCTAGCCACTATACATCTTTGCTCATAAAAAAGCTTGTGAATTAAGGCAATATCGAGGCATACGCACAGTATGTGCGGCGTCGTAACCTATTTCTCATTCTGATTAATGACTATAATTGCCTTGATTTGTTTAACATTTCCGTATAAATATTCATGCATATTAGAGTAAAGCTTAATGACGATCTAATTGAAAATAATATTGTTCACTTACATGTGTTATTCTAATTCTGTTTATTACCGAAGTAATAGTGTAGTGAACACGAACACCAATGGAAAACAATCGAATATATCTCATAACAAATAACAGAACTAGTTAGTAATATCTAACAACCATATCGTAAGTGTTCAATTTGAAAAATGTCCATCACTTGTCTTAAAAGGACTCAGACTTCCTTTGTTCTTACATATTCATACAAACTGCATTCCGTTTACATTCTTTACGGTTCAATCTTCTTATCTCTCTCTGCTGCCAGACATTGTGTTCCTGACTAACATCATATACTACTTATGTCTACATAAGTAGCACACATTACAATAGTACTTATGATAAAACATTGAATAGAATACTCATTACTAGATTTAGGTAATGAAAAGTGATAGAAGTGATACAAATCATCATTCATGCATACACCAGATGAAGTCTTTTCAGTTTTGTGTAGCAATGTTTACATTATTCGGCGAAGAATACATTGTGATATAACTTAAATGTCAGCTGAATAACCAGACATGTAAAGAAGATAATATCGAAGTCATTTAAAACTGTTCGATTCTCCATTATCGCACAGATGAAATACGTATAATGTCAATGTTGTGTACTATAGGATCTTAATAATGAATACACTATACATGTGAAGGAATCGAACGAAATTAGAAAGTCCACTCTTGATAAACACACATTTATTGTGATCATCGTAACTCGTTTTCCAGAAAACAAATTAACGTAATGAATAACAAGTGAAAATGATTACGATTTTTTCTCAAGAGTTCTAAATCACATATCCCTTTGAGACTAGGAATAATGAGCTAATTCACATGGAATTGAACGTATTGTGTATGAGTTATATTTGTGAGATTATAGGTGAGCACTATAGAGGAGTTCCATAAAAGGACGGCAGGTCTGTTAGGTACTCCCAAGTTTTCAGTAGTGATCTAAGAATGATCGGCTTATGATTTCAATAAATGAATTCAAGTTTTAATTACGTATAAATTTACTATACCTGCTCTATAGTGTAACGTAATATTCTGTGGGCTGTTAGTAATTTTGTCTTAAATTTAATAGACAACAATCATTCTGTTGTAATCTCGTAATGTAATATAATGTAATCGTATAGTGATTCATCTATTGTGTGTTTACAGTTGTACAGATACTTCACTAGGATTGATGATTTTATTAGTTATCTGCAAATTTACAAGCGCTTTAGCCCCATCTTCACTTTCACCACTGGATATTGATAACAACCAGAATTTGTTGTTGGTTTCTCCCTTTTCTTGTGTTACGCAAGGGAATAATCTTTTGCTAGGGTTCTTATACGGACGGTCAGCTGTAATAAGCAGAATATGTGAATAAAATTCAGGGACTGGACCTGAATTGAAGGGCACAGAGATCAAACCAAACATAGTCCAGCTACTCCGCATATTTCTAATACTACTATCTCGTAAAGAGACATACCCTTCTAATTACACTTGTAGGTACCATCAATACGTACGACATCGGGAAATCGACGAGCTATATTTTCCGATCTACTTTTGAAACGAAGTAGCATTACAAACAGCCGATCACTTCACGATGCACCTGTAGTGTCGGTTATTAAGTTAAGGCCATATAACTTATTCTAACTTTCGGACAGGCCAATCTATTCATCCCAATTAAGTCACATTTTGACCTTGTTAATTATTCGCTTACCATTCTTGACTGTTTTTATATTAGCGCATATGTGTGTGTCCTTCTTATCTTATTCATCACATGTATGTGACATATTTTTGTGTAACTATAAATGTTGATTAACGCTTGGTTAAATGGAGTTGGCTTATCCTCCATCTGTACTTCGCATCGTTTCGCTTCGCTCTTTTCTCTTCGCTTCTCCGATATTTTGTCTGGATCAAAGATTGTAAGAAATATACGTGTCCTAAATTCATTCTCGTTATTTGACTTATTTAACCCCGTTATTGACTAACGCGACTTAAGTCGATGATTATTGACGAGGATGGGCGACATATACATTTAGACAGCAATCATTTAATAGCAATCATTCATACGATCTACTTCGTGTCAGATGCTGGGCCACTTAATGCCTCTAAGCTTAATGATATAGATATATATTCGGCACCTGATAATCAATAACCCCAACAAGATAGGATCAAATATTTATCTGCAAAGATTCGAGTAACTGTTTGCAACAGTCAATGGTCAATCATCATCCGCCAAACCACGCCTTAATCTTGAGTTCAATCAAACATGATCTTATTTTTGATGACTTGTCATAATCCAACAACTAAACTATATAATGGTGATAAAGCTTTATCAATTTCTAGTAATGAAGGCATAGATAATGAAAATCAGAATTGTAAGATTACTGAATGAAAGTTATGGTTAAAGGAAGGATGAGTGTATGAAGGAATAATAATATTGTACAATCATTCACTTTATAATGATTTTCAGTTTTTTTCATCTTACCACAATCACCATAATACATTCAGCTAAACAAAGATACGTTCAAATACAATCAGTCATGGCTCTCCTACCTACTTATGAAATACCTTCAACTACAGATATACATATATATTTCTGTGTTATACACCTACTCCCTCTTATTACTCTGACCTTCCGTTACTCTGTTAAAATCATAAAAAGAAGCATTCATAAGTAAATCTGTTATATAACAGAAACTGTGATCATCTTTTAGCAGCAATTTCTGAAAAACCAAAACCAGACAACATGTCATTCGATCAGTCAGCTACAACGTAGGACTTGGCACATATATACATTGATTGAAGTAACCAAACCTTATTAGCACAACAAGATGAACACTGAATTCATAGAAGTAGTTAATTCAATGGTGGGAATATATAAAGGGAAGATTGCATATACGGATATAGTATAAGAAGAAAGGATTAGTTGACAGAAAGAAAGATATAAAGCGATTGTAATCTTATAGATAAAAGAAAGACATGGAGTGTATACACTTACATCATTGTGATTGATTCTGAGTCAATGTCACCCAGAGTCTCCAACCATTGATTACGATAGTCATGCGGACCTCAACCAAGTAATATACATCTAACAACATGGCTAAGACTAGACAACTTGACAATGTTCTATAAGTGTCAAAGAATGTCGTACAATTGCATTTATAAGATGATATATTATTATTATTATTATTATTATTATAAAACTGTTATTATTAAGTAATGAAGTAGTAACAGATTGATCGATTTTGTATTCATTTAACCTAAAAAAAAACAAAATGTGAATACATAATTTTAACATTTAGTGAAATGAGAGCAAAGTTAATTGGTCAAATTGTAAAACATGGAGACAACCGTATGTATTTGAATACTGAAATACAGAATATTTGAGAACCATAGAGTAAATATAAGGATAGATCTTGCAGAGACCAAATTGCAATTCTACGGATCATTGTGAAACAATCCATTGAATGGAATTCATCACTCTACATCAACTTCATTGACTATGAAAAAGCATTTGATAGCGTGGACAGAACAACACTATGAAAGCTTCTTCAACACTACGGCGTGCTTCAGAAGACAGTCAATATCATACGGAATTGCTATGATGGATTAAACTGCAAAATCGTGCATGGAGGACAGTTGAAAAACTCGTTCGAAGTAGAGAATGATGTCAGGCAAGGTTGCTTACTCTCATCCTTGCTCTTTCTCCTGGTGATTGACTGGATTATGAAGACGTCAACATCTGAAGAAGAGCACGGGATACAGTGGACAGCTACGATGCAATTGGATGATCTAGACTTCGCAGATGATCAGGCGACGACCAATGTAACAACAGCCTCAGCAGCAATCGGTCTCAATATACACAAAGGGAAAAGCAAGATTCTCCGATACAACACAGCATGCACCAATCCAATCACAATTGACGGAAAAGATTTGGAAGATGTACAAATATTTACATATTTGGGCAGCATCATTGGTGAACACGGTGGATCTGATGCACATGTGAAGGCACGGGTCGGAAAAGCTAGAGCAGCATACTTACAACTGAAGAACGTCTGGAACTCAAAAACAATTGGAAACTAACACCAAGGTCAGAATTTTTAATACAAATGTCAAAACAGTTCTACTGTATTGGGTGGAAACCACGGAAGCCATCATCCAGAAGATACAGGTGTTTATTAACAGTTGTCTACGCAAAATACTTCGGATCTTTTGGCCAGACACTATTAGCAACAACCTATCATGGGAGAGAACAAATCAGATCTCAATGGAGGAAGAAATCAGAAAGAGGCGCTGGAAGTAGATAGGACACACACTGAGGAAAGCACCCAATTGAGTCACAAGACAAGCCCTCACTTGAAATCTTCAAGATCAAAAAAGAAGAGGAAGACCAAATATCACATTACACCGGGAAATGGAGATAGATATGAGAAAAACGAACAAGAATTGGATGAAACTAGAAAAGAAGGCCCAGGACAGAGTGGATTGGAGAATACTGGTCGGCTTCCTATGTTCCATTAGGAGTAACAGTCGTAAGTAAGTAAGCAAGTAAGTAATAGACTAAATACTTCACTTGCAAAATGTCAATCAATTGTCTCAAACTTGACAATTCCTTTTGCACATATCAGTGAACCATCTCAGACTTCATTGTTCCAGCATTTCCATACTTAACACATTCTATTTCCGTTCATTCTTTCTCGATCTTCTTTTGAGTTTCTGATGCCAGATATTCTCTTCTTGACAAGTGATACATATTACTTATATTGATATGAAAAGCTCATACTACACTATCATATCCACTGATAAACAATTAATAAGCTTAACTTTAAATCCGATAGTCGGAAATATACTATGGAAATGAATCATCTATATTACATCTTGTTGACTTCTAATACTTGATAGTTGAATGTTCAATAAACTGAAAGATATGATCTAACATCATAGTTATACAGATTTACATTGGATAATATGATTGTTCAGCAAAATGTTTTAATATTTCAATACTGTTAAATAAATAGAAACTCATTTAATGGTAACTTTGATTGAATGACCACTTACAGTGTTTAGTTTAAGAGGTTTATAGTTATTCAACTGAGTTCATCATCATCATCACAAGGTTTGCTTGAAACTGGGATCCCTTTAAACTGTTTATTAGAATCATACTACTTAGATACAACCCTTTAAGTTTTCAGATAATGGTTATTAATAAGCATTTAGACAAATCTTAGATTCATATAGTTTTCGAACATTATCTCCAATCTTGCAACAAACAGTTTATTTAAACATGATTAGAATTATAATATAACAGTAATATTTGATGTCTAACGAACTTTGTATTCGATAAACGTTTTAGTAATACTATACTACTGAAATATTTACTAGTATAGTCATTACAACCATTGATTAAGATCATGAACTGATTGATGTTATACCACCATGGAAAACATAAAAGCACTGGACGGGTGTTTCGTCCTACTGTGAGACTCCTCAGCAGTGCGCATCCACGATCCCTCCCCTCGCGATATTCGAATACAGAACTACCAGTCTCGCGCTTGAACGTTTAACTTACTGGATCACTGAGCCGTTATCCAATGGTGTTAGTATCTAACGGCCGTCCATTGCTTCCAGGTTTTCACTAGTGATCGAACATCAATCAGTTCATGATCTCAATCAAAACTTAATAATCTCCACAATCCTATATTGTTAAAAACCATTGAAACTAAATGTCTGGCAAATTTATGAAGTAAAAGCACATAGTATAGGCATATTATATACTTATTGTTAAAACTCACAGTTTCCTATTAAACAGATATGTTTTGATTATTATGATAATTGTCTTTGTGGTGTCAAAGTGAATAAGGACTCAGAAAATAAATGAGATGGATATTTCATTGTCGAAATGGCCGTGTAACAAACCCATAAGCTCAATTGTAATTCCTTAATAATGTAAGTCATCACTAAGTATAAATGTAAATTGATTTATAACCAGAACATGTTAATCATTGGAACTTGTTATTTATTATGTTAATCTATTTGTTTACACTGTTGAATAAGTTGTGTTATAATGTGTGCTACTGATATCTACACTTCACTTCTATCTGAAGTTTGTGCTACAGATGATGTCATTCAGAAGAACGATGAAACCTCCATAACCAAACCATCCAGCTCAGAGAATAAAACTTCATCAAAATCATCCACCTGAGCTACAAACCTACTCCATGACTGATTGTCATTTTCCAAACGTAATATATATACTGTATGATTCTCAGATTTTGTTAAGATGTTCTGTAATTTTGTATTGAAATACATTCCATTTTCTTCATTTGTGTTCTCGTTCACTATGGTATCTCAGATATTGAATGTACTTGAAACTAAAATTAATATCAATTTCGTCTAGAATATTCAACATTAATTGACTTGGATTTTAAGCCATCAGTCAAATTGTTTTAAACTATATTAAAATATTGGATTCTGTTTCTTTCATTAGGGAGTTACCTATTTATATTCAATAATTTCGATGTTTGATTTTATTTCCTTGGAAAATCTTGAACAAGATTGCCAAGCAAAATGTTAAATTTACTTCAAATTTATTTGCTGAGATTTTACGAACACATTCTTCCACTTTAATGTCTTACATCAACTCAGTGCCCAAGTACTGTAAAACTATTTGATTAAATCTAGACGAATGTTCTTATATCAGTATGGGGTTGTGGAGATTAATAAGTTTTTGATTAAGATTATGAACCGATTGATATAAAACAACCATTGAAAATCTGAAAGAACTGGACGACCGTTTCATTCTATTGTAGAGATCCTCAGCAGTGTACATATATTCTCTTCTTGACAAATTAAAAATCATAACAAAAAGAAACCAAACTTAAAATATTCCAAGTTGAAGGGAGGGAACATACTGGGAACATTGTTTGACTATTTGTTAATATCTCGGTTGAATTATTTTATGCATTAAAAACATCTAGAATATTCTAGAATAGTCTAATGTATTCGATTAGTGTGTCCAAGTGGATGTCAACAAGGTTACATTTCTAGAACTATTTGATGGGAAATTGTCGTTTACGTATTTGTTTTGTAATAATCAAACGCCTGTATTATTGTATATGTTATTCTACTATTTGTAAGCTTTCTTTAACTTATTAACCGTTGTAATATTTAATCATTTAACAGATTTGTCATTATTTATTGATTGATTGAGATCATGAGTTTAATTGGAGCTAGACCAAGATGGAAGACCTGTAAGCATTGAACAGCTGTTTCGTCCTATTATGGGACTCCTCAGCAATGCGCATCCATGATTCCGCTTCAAGTTTTAATTATGTCAATAACTAACAGGTTTTAAAGCTTCGGTAGTTATTTACAAATTACTATGTTATTAACTACACAGAGAATATGGAAAAAATAAATTGATTCCATAAAAAATAACCATAACATTTGAACGTTATTACAATCTGTAATTCTGTTGAACTTGCTTATAGCACAACAAGATCATTTAGTAGTCTTGAGCCTATTACAAATATTAATATCATGAAAGATTTGACAACTACTGAAGCTGATAAAATGAAACAATATTGAACATTTAACGGATTAAACATGGAGACAAATAAAATTAATTAACTATTTTGTTTACATAAAACGTTTAAGAACAAAACTTACGGGTGTGTTCGTTGTTTCAGAAACTTTGTTCTATAAGATTGAATGTAATAAAACACATCTGATGGTTTATAAATTTGGAGGAAAACAAATTTCTAATGTTAAAACTTAATATTCAAAGGTTTGATTATCGAAAACTAATTCAGATTTTGTAATTGATTTAATTGATACAATATGTTATTGGTGTATCATTAGTAGTAATTTGATGAATTATTATGGAAACTATACAATATGTTTTTCGTAGCCTCCAAATGACCTGGTACAGCCGAGAGCGAGGAGATTCGTTTCTCAATCTCGAAATATTTTCACATAGCCACGTGCATACAACCTCTGACAATCATGCACTACTCACTGTATTCTTGCCAAGAGAGTGTTGTTTACGAAATCGAGAGGACCAAAAATGAACGTCCGACACTTTATTTGGCTTGATGGACTCGGAGAGTCCACAAAGAGCAGTTGGAAAATCCTGAATACAAACCAATGGTCAACATGAGATCCAGGATGCTGAATGAACAAATGATGTATAAACTAATCCTTGATCACTGACTACCATGGGACTGCATCTTCTGACGTTGCTCCATTGCCTTATGGATCAGACCTTTAGGTCGAACACTCCAGGTGTGGCTCCCTATGTAAACCACCTGCCTTAATTTTAACACCCGGAAAGTATCATAGCCCTCATATAAATCGAGTGTCTTATGTGGCTCATATCTATTTGGTGCCTACTTGTACAAATTTTTATGCCTTGATATAAAATATGTAAATGTTATTGGTAGAAATTAAATTGAATTAAATGGATGCATTATTGTACTAAATGCGGAGTTAATTTTCTTTAAATGTGACTGATTGTTGTGGGTATTTGAAGTATACACCAAATCATGGATTATCCATCTTCATATCTACCTCAATTACTTAGATGAAGTACAGATAATTTTAATTCCATGCATTATATATCTTGATAATTGACTCCAACAACAAATAAATTATCAGAAGGGGTTTAGTGGAGATTGTAGTAATTTCAATGATTAAGATCATGAGTCAATTGAAGCTAGACCATCATGGAAAACCTGGAAGCACTGGACGGCCGTTTCGTCCTATTATGGGACTCCTCAGCAGTGCGCATCCACGACCCCGCCCCCTGCGAGATCCGAACCCAGGCTCAGTGGTCTAGTGGTTAAGTGCTCGCGCGCGAAGCCAGTAGGTCCTGGGTTCGAATCTCGCAGGGGGCGGGGTGGTGGATGCGCACTGCCGAGGAGTCCCATAATAGGACGAAACGGCCGTCCAGTGCTTCCAGGTTTTCCATGGTAGTCTAGCTTCAACTGACTCATGATCTTAATCATTGAAACAAATAAATTGTTTCACGATAATTTACTACTTAAACTGATAACAGTAGTACAACGTAAATGATAAAATTATGTCATCCATGAGGACGATGTAGCTAAAATTGAGTGATCAATTAGTGCAACTCTTTCAGTAATAAATGGAGTAAGTCGTCAGTTGATACTCTCTATTGGATATTCCATATACGTTAAACATTACACGCAATAAGAATCTAATAATTCTCACATGACAACTGTCAAGTTTTCATTGACAGCACACCTTTAACAGATCAAAGGATTTCTGACAAGTAAAGCCTATACTATGCATATCAACTAAATAATACAGTTTTAGAAACCCTGTTAAGGTAAACAGTAAATCAAAGGTTGAGAGAAGGTATAAAGATCAAAAGCACGGCAATCTTATTTACAATATGATATATACTTGTTTATTCCTTATTAACATTCGAACAAACTATACGCCTATATGTAACTTCAATAGTAAAGTGAAAATAGTATCGATATTTTCAATAAACTCACAGTAGTTTCTTTTTTTTCAGAAACGTCTATCTGTTAGAAATAATATGAATAATCAACAATAAAACAATATCAGAAGGGGTTTTATGGATATTATAGTAATTTTTATTGGTTGATATCATGAGTTAATTGAGATAGTAACTCACTGAAGACAATGGTAGATATATCGTGGTTTTGTGAAAGTTAGACATTACTACAATTGGATGCCGCATTAGTGGTCTATAGGTTAGGTGTTTGCACTCGAGACCTTTAAGTCTCGGGTTGGAATCTCGCGAAGCGGGATCGTGGATACGCACTGACAAGGAGCCGTACAATAGGACGAAACGGCCGTCCAATGCTCTTAAGTTTTTCATGGTGGTGCAGCTTCAGTTGACTAATGATCTCTACTATTAAAAACAAAGTAATAGTTTCAATACGCATTTCTAACAAGTAATTCATATGCCTTTTAAAATACTTATATATTCTATAGTTTATTGGTAACCATATAATCATAATGGATCGAATTCTACTAATTCTAAAGACTGGAATAATGTGATAACTTGAATACTTAATGTTTCATGGTTACACTAATTAACATAAGTTCGAATAGCTCGTTAGTTGTGACTGTGACTGTCATATTGAACATGATAATATTGAATTTAAGCGGCTATTTAACAAGTATAAAATACAGTAGTTGCTAGGTCAGAAAATTGGCTATACTGAAATAGTATACTTTTAATTGGAAATCATAAAGTAACTTGAAGGAAAGCATAGACATTGGATCTCATTCTTTTGTTGATATGTTTGTTACATTTTAACCATCATTACACAAAAGTTCGAATCCACTACAGATCATTTTGTTATCCCTTAGGTTAGGTCAAATGTTTAGTGAGTGCACAGACTATCAGATGAAAATAGTTTCAGTTATAAGATCAATGAATAGAATGTATGGACTATGAGAAATCATTCATATATTCTTTTAGTAAACTTACTGAAGTGCCTGCATCTCGAGAACTATAATGGTGAAATTACACAAAAACAATGACTGACGTTTCATAGATAAGGGAAAGTTTCTAAATACGTTTGTATATATATATATATATATATATATATATATATATATATATATATCACGCGAGGTGGGGTCGTGGATGCACATTACTGAGGAGTTCCACAATAGGAAGAAATGGCCATCCAGGTTTTTCATCGCCATCGCTCTCGAATTGACTCTTGATTTCAACTATTGAAATAATCACAATCTGCACAAAACCCCTTGTGATACGAACAAAATTACTTTGAATGATTTATTCATTTGTAGTTCAATTAGGCAGTTACTTGCACTACACATTAATGAAGCACAAATTCTATATATTTGCTTTTGATCATTTCATGGAAGTTAACTGTGTTACTGTTATAGAACATTAACATTCAAATGAAGTCAACATGTATATGATATCTTATGATTTGATGCTTACATATCAACAGTTTGTAGTACACAAGCTTTAACGTTTGTAGAGTCTCCAGTGATAAGATTGGTCGGTAGTTCAATTAAAACTGGAGTTGAATGTAGGTAGAAACCGAATGTTCATAATTTGACTGAATTTGTGATAATGAATTATTATTAAGAATATATGTCGTATAGCGATCAGTAGAAATCCGAATATCCATTTATGTTTTCGGATTTGTCAACGGATGAAAATGTTTTTGTTGAAGTGTACAATAAAACTTGAAACCCTTCAACCACTGAGCTCCTCACTGTAAAGAGTCACTCACTTTTACAACGAGTATAAAGGTATGAGAAAGCAATTGTTGTCTTATTTTTTTGTGTATATTAGGATCTGTGATTGATCAACGTTTAAAGATTGTATCTGGATCTGTGTTCACTACTTTTTTAATTTCCTGGATAAGTTAAAGTTGGATATTAACACCGTTGGATGCCGGCAACTTCATCAGTCTAGAGGTTAAGTGTTCGCGCATGAGACCGATAGGTTCTGAGTTTGAATCCTGCAAGGCGTTATCATGGATGCATACAGCCGAGGAGTCCCACAATAGGATGAAACTGCCGTTCAGTGCTTTTAGATTTTTCATGATGGTCTAGCTTCAATTGACTCATGATCTCAACTATTGAAATTACTACAATCTCCACAAAACTCCTTTTTTGATAGAAATAAAATTACATTGAATGATTTATTCATTTGTTGTTCAATTAGGCACTTACCTACACTGCACGTACATTCGGCTAAATGTTCATATATATTATTATTGAGAAATCATTACTATTATTATGGTCATAAGTGACTTTATATTCATTTTAAAAATATAGTTTTATTGACATTACTTCATTTTATGATTATTATCATGTCTGTATTAATGTTCAAGATCATTTAGTTAGAATAGGATTCTTTAATATAAGTAAGCCTAAAGAAACTGAACTTGATGAATAATAACCGATATTGTAATGTAGTGAACGAGTACACAAGTATTTCATTGTTTCTTTTGATTCCATACCTATCATTCTTTGTTCTCGTTCTCTTTTCTTCGATTTCTTTAACTATCTGCTGTCAGACATTTAACTTTTGATTGATGATATATACTACTTATATCTGTAAACATCAGTAGCATACACCACATAAGTAATAAATACATATCAACGTTAGCAAGCACATTCATTATGACATTTCTATCATAGAGTTACTTTGGTCAACTGAATGAGATTAAGAATAAGTGTGTCATATAAAGATCTCCGGTTGAACAAAGTTATACCAGGATAAAGTTTGTCACACGATAATCATAAAGAATTCTTTGGCTAATCAACCTCTGAATATGGGGTATATTGCAAGTCAGCACGTTTATTTCAAGAAGAGATGTGGTAGTATCTCACTGAAAAGTACGTTAATTGAAAAGATACCAAATTGAGCTAATTCATGTTTGTGGAACATTTGTGGTTGACCAACTAAATGTTCAGATATTCTACTTATAAGAAATTTAGGTTATAGTGAACTTTTTACTGTTGAATGACTTTTACTTTACACAGATCTTTTCAAAAGTATGGTCATAAAAAAATAATATACGTAACTTCAATACTTTGCTTTGTTGTTTAGTATGTCTGAAGAAAAATTGTCCACCCAAATCTTGTACTTATGGAGGCTCGACATAAATCCAAACTTGCTTATGTGAAGTATTTGTTATCCTTGTACAGTTTGAACTTTCGTTATGTAACCAGAGCATTAGTGACCACCAAGTGGCTACTCAACTGTATCTATTTCAAACGTACATGAGTTCATTTACCACTAGAATAGCCTAAAATTAGTCTTAGAATAAGATACCGACTGTCAAAATGAAAAGATCAGTTCTTTTGGGACTTCCAATACTTTACACTGACAATTACAAAATATTAAGAAATCTGATTCCAGGATTTGCCTCTAACCTCCTCCAACCACCTAACAAGGTAACACAATGAATGTACTGCAGTATTATTGACGAATTTAAATAAATACTACTATGCTAGGCAAACAGTGCACTATTGCCTACTCAGTAACCTGCTAGTTTATTACTGTGTATTCTGAACTGAATCATTAAAAAAAACAAAAACAATTCAGTGACTAAACAAATGAATTTTAAAAGCAAATGGATAAAAACAAGAGAACTTGCATAGCGACCGCTTTATAACAAATAAAAATTTAAATCTTCTTTAAGGGGACGACCACTATGATATCACAACATTGAAAATTATAGAAAGTTTATGAAAACTGGACAGTTATTCTGTTGTATTTCACATAAGTATCAGTCGTTTCTTTCTCGTTAGCGTCTTTTTAGGGAGTTAGTTTTCTACGGGATATGGTAGCTAACCTCATACCCAACTTTTCTCCTTTACTCGGGTTTGTGACCGGCAGTAGACTCAGGGGGGTGATTCGCGAATTCTTAGGATTCTTAAAATATTTCAAATCTTATACGATTGAGTACATCAGTAAGATGGTTACCAATCCAATTCTTTCCGTTTGAAGATGATTCTTTTTTTCGGAAAAGTATAGTCAGTAGTAGATGGTAAGATGAGAGTTAGTACTTTCAATTTTGATGGAAATCAATATTATTCTGTTGAAAAAAATGAGCTATACAGATGACTAATTTTCAATAATAATTAAAGACTAGACTATTCCTTAAGTGAGGGACTCGTTATTTTTGTTTACTTAAACACATAAATATTGGTACAAGGTAGGCACCGAATGGATATGAGCCACATAAGACACTCAATTTATATGAGGGCTATGACACTTTCCGGGTGTTAAAATTAAGGCAGGTGGTTTACTTAGGGAGCCACACCTGGAGTGTTCGACCTAAAGGTCTGATCCATAAGGCAATGGAGCAACGTCAGAAGATGCAGTCCCATGGTAAACGGGGACCAACGGTTGGTTTATACATCATTTGTTCATTCAGTATCCTGGATCTCATGTCGACCATTGGTTTGTAGTCAGGATTTTCCAACTGCTCTTTGTGGACTCTCCGAGTCCATCAAGCCAATTAAAGTGTCGGACGTTCATTTTCGGTCCTCTCGATTTCGTAAACAACACTCTCTTGGCAAGAATACAGTGAGTAGTACATGATTGTCAGAGGTTGTATGCACGCGGCTAAGTGAGAATATTTCAAATTGGAGAGATGACCTACTCCGATCTCGGCAGCATCAGGGGATTTAGATTCTAGAGGCTCATTGCAACGTTGACAACTACGTTGGGTAAATATCAAATAACATCCTGTCAGTATAAGATGTATATTCAAATTTAAAAAAAGCATAAACAGCTCATAGGTTACTTACCAACATCTGAACTTTGAAAGCATAGAGCTAAAATCATAAATAATGGAACATAGAAACTCATTGTACAAGAAATGAAATATGTTGATTGCTTTCTTACTCACTCAATCTCTCTCTATGTATATATATACTTATGTGAACTGATTAATAGCCAAACAATATATTCTTGCCAGATTATCCCTTACATTAATTCTAATAAATATACTTATTTGTATGACATATTTACCAAACTTTACAAATGTAATTTACTTCTAATCATACAATTTTGTCCATAAATAGATTATACTACTTATAAACATGAAATAAAAATAGTTTATCCATATACTTTAAATGAAATTAAATGAAACCAGAATAAACATTTATACAGAATAATATGAATTGACACATAAGACATTGATCACCACCTAGTGATCAATCAATAGTGATTACATCTCAGTCCTACAGAAGATCGATCGCTTCCTGGATAGCCCAGCGGTAACGTATTTCATTATGAAGCTGGGTGAAACGAGATCAAATCTGTTAAGAAACACAAGTACTCTCAAGATTACAGGTTCACCTTGCTGATGAGTGCTAAGTAGCACGAAACCGGGGGGCAGGATTTCCTGTTAATTATATCGAACCACCATCTTACTGATTATATTTCGTTAGGTTACTAATCAAAATATGCTCCCTAGTGACTGACTGCAAGAGGTATATCATGGAGTTCTAGTGAGAAGCAGTGTCCAATAGAGTTAAACCGGTATGTTGTGAGATTGCAACTCACTGATGGTAATGGTGGATGTGTCACTCAATTTCATGGATTGGTTGAGATTAGGCATTAACACAATTGGATGACGACTCACTGGTCTAAAAGTTAAGTGTTCGCGTGTGAGACCAATAAGTCCAATGGTGGAATCTTGCGAGGCGTTATCATGGATGCGCATTGCTGAGGAGTCCCACAATAGGACGAAACAGTCATTCACTCATAACCTCAACTATCGAAAGTTACTATCTTATCCACAAAACCCCTTCTGATACTAATACTAGTTTGGTTGAAGTATTGTTATTTTTTTTCTACATTCCTTATTCAATTACCTTTAACGAAATCAGTTTTTGACAAATCTTTTAAACATACCTGGAATTTAATACATACATTGTCTTTCAGACAATTCATTATACCCTCAATTCTGTCATTATTTTGATTGTTTTCAGATTTCCTCCCTGTTCTTTTCATCACAATCTCCTACTGCCAGACATTTCACTTTTGAATGGGGCTAGATACTACTTATATCTGTCAACATAAGTAGTATTCTTTAAGAAAATACTTGTTATTATGTTCTTTTGAGTTGTTTTATCATTTGATAAGAAATCCTGTGAAACTTGTTAGTTTATTGGTAAAAATGGATGGAACTATGAACAGAGTTTACATTTTATGATTGTACCAATTGACACTCAATGTAAATATGTTCATTCTAATTAGTGTTGAAATTGTGATGCCTCAATATTCGTACATTAAAATGCTTGTTCAGTAATGTTGATTGATCTAAATAGTGAATGTTTCTTGTGCAATGGATTTCATCACTTCCTTGATCGAAAGATTTTTGGCAAATCTGAGTATTTTATGACATTGATCTTGTGTACTGTTCATTTGAACATCCATCACAGAATGTCACGAGTATTTGTAAATAGTTGCCCTGACGACGAGTAAGCTCTTGTTCGTAATTTACTTATCTCTGGATTATAGAAAAAATAAGTAAGACAGCTTGATTACTGATGAACATTGACGAAATCGATTCATTTCATTTGAAGTTATTCTCATAAAATGCTTGATGCCTATATGAAAAATGGATTTTTGTGGATATGATAGTAATTTAATAGTTGACATCATGAGTTAATTGAAGCTAGACCACCATAGAAAACCTGAAAGCAATGGACAACTGTTTTGTTCTATTGTGGGAATCCTCACCAGTGCCTATTCACGATCCTGTCCTGCGTGATTTAAACTTAATACTGAATCACACTAATATTCTTGTCAAACAAATTAATTGATTTAATGGCTATGTGACAAATGAAGTTCAATTATGAATGAGTTCTAAAGAGTAGGTGAATTAGTTTTGTACCTAAATCATCTTCTTTCATGTCCATCAGTAGATGTAATTCTATTCCCTTAACAAAATACTACGTGTATATTACTATCCAAATTTCATGAATATGACTTCCAATATAACCTGGTTTCTATCACTTGTTTAGGTTTGAGATGAGTCAAATCCCTACGTGTAAACCTAATCTAAACTATTAAATTGATGTTATACTCTTTGAGTTTATCACTATAATCTGAAAGTTTCAATAGAATACATATAATCATGATCATTATAATGATATAATGGTGAAATACTAAAATCAACCATACTATTAGATTCATGTGATTTCATTGAAGAAAATCAAAGAGTACAAGATGATTTTACACATCAACAACTGATTACAATCTCATTGTCCAATAATTAGGTTTCTTTGATATCCAATAAAGAGAAACATTCAATCAGGATAGTGTGAGATCTATTAAAACCACTGTAAATTGTTGCCTTTTCTACTAAGATCTTACAATGGTTTATTGGTTGATTTCGACACCATATACTAAAGGTCCTACTCAACTATATTGTTAAACGACTGGTAATAAAAGTCGAAAACTGATTATGTTTTAATTGAATTTATTTATTTATTTTAACACATAGATATTGATACAAGGAGTCAACCAAATACATATGCGCCACACAGATCTCATTCAACTTGTGTGAGGGTTGTGATACAGCCCGGGTGCCCAAACCGAAACTGATGGTTTACTTAGAGGGGCCACACCCCGAGCCTTCGACCTGAATGTCTGACCCACAAGGCAGTGGAGCATTGTAAGGAGATGCAGTCTCATGGTAGCCGGTGACCAACGATTGGTTCATACGCTGGAGCCCATGTGAACCATTGGTTTGGGATCCGGTTAAAGCGCCGGACATTCGCTTTTCGTCCTCTCATTTTCGTAAAAAACAGTTATGCCACGAGAAGGCAGTCAGTAGGACTTCTCTGGCAGTGGCTATATACGCATGACCATGTGAGAGCATTTAATTGAATAGGACGTGCATGTCTACGTCCTTATCTGTTAAGTCTACTTTCCACACCTTAACGTTATTTCTTTTATTTCCGTGGGAACCATAATGTCCTATATGACAAGTGTAGTGTCCTGAAGAAGAACATCCAATCAGTTTTGATTAATATTAGATACAGTTGGGATAAGACTTTCGAAATACAAAAATCATATATAGGTGTCAGTGACTATAATATAACAAATAAGATTAAACTGATTCAGTAAACTATCTGATCCTTTTGTATAACTTACACAATATACTACTCCAAATATACGATATTGTTATGAGTGTATATATAATCTAAAAACAGTAATTGATAGCAACATCTATTGACATCATTGTTTATGGTTTCGACATTGCTAAAAAAAATGATCTGGTCTCAGTTTATTGATGACATAAAGAACTAAGAACTTTACAAGTGTAGATTACTAGTCCTATGTTGTGTGCTACTTATGTAGACATAAGTAGTATATGACGTGAGTCGTTAACAGAATGTCTGGCATCAGAGGGACCACAAGATCGAACAGTAAAGAATGAAAACAGAATGTAATTTGCATGAAAATGCAAAAACAAACGAATTTTGAGTCATGTACAGACAATTGATGGACATTTTGCAAATTAAGCATTTACTATATGTATGTTAGATTTTATTAACATGTCGTGTAATTTTGTGTCAAATACATTCAATTATCTGAGGTCATGAATCGACTGATGTTAGACAACTGTTGGGAACCTGGAAGCAGTGGACGAACACTAACACTATTGGATGCCGACTCAGTGGTCCAGTAGATTAAGCGTTCGTGCGCGAGACTGAAGGACTTGGGTTTGAATCCCACGAGCGGGATCGTGGATGCGCACTGCTGAGGAGTCCCATACTAGGACGAGACGACTGTCTAGTACTTCCAGGTTTTCAGTGGTGGTCTAACATCAGTCGGTTCATGACCTCAATCTCCACAACCCCAATAATGATAATGAACATTCATTTGTCCCCACGCGTGTTCTGTTCACTACAGTGCTTCAACTACATTGAATATTAAACCTTATTTTTAATTTCATGTATTTACATTCAGCTACTCATATTTACCGAATGAATTAAACTTGCCTGTATAACAGCAAACTCAATTATACTTGATCCAAAACAGAGATTTTAGTTTGCAATAAATATACTACTACTTTATATACTACTTTATATTCTTAGATTTTTTGAAATAAATCAACTATCTTATTCTAGCTTTATGATGTTTAAAGTTCATTATGAAACTATCAACAATTTACATCTCAGTTTGCTCTAGATATATAGATATATTACCGAGTCAATTTAACTTGCCTATATAACATCAAACTCAATTACAATTTATCCGGAACAAAGATTTTAGTTTAAATAAACATACTACTTAAAAGTATTTTAAGTAGACTGCATTTTCTTATATTTTGTGAATTAGTGAGTATTAATTAAATGCAATGATTGAATCTGTTTGGCAACATCTATAATTGGCTAAGCAGATATACTAACGATTTCTATCAAAGGATTTACTGACACATTGGAACAACCATCAATTACGATGCTTATCGCCATTGATGCTATCAATAATACATCACATATGTTTGTATGTTAGTGAGCAAATAATCTGTCCTTCCTACACACATATTCGTAGTAGCATTACCTTGCTAAAGAGAACATTGATAGCTTACATGGAGACAATCATAAATCAATATTCACTGACCATCTTCTCACTGATTGTTCATATAAAAATTACCAATAATTTTGTGCTACATATAGACTTTCAATTGTTGAGATCTTGAGTCAATTGAAGCTAGACTACTATGAAAAACCTAGAAGTACTGAATGGCCGTTTCGTTCTATTGTGGGAGTTCGAAGCAGTGTGCAACCACGATCCCGCCCCGTGGGACTCAAACCCAGAACCTTCTTGTCTCGCTCCCCTTCTGATAATATAGACTTTTGTTAATAGTTAATAATAATAAAAAGTAGCTATAGGTGAATATAAACCAATTTTTCAACTACATAGATATTGATGTTAATGCTATATGTTTTGGATTGTGAGGTATACATTTTGTATTACTGATTACCAAACTGAGAACAAACTGCACACGGTGTTTTAATCGAGAGATATAATATAATTATCAGTGAAACACATCGATGGTACATTTGTAACGGAATCGAGACAGTTCAACTATACTGAGGTGAAACTCCCAGAACTAATACAACTATCATAAGAAAATGAAAAGATATTTTTAAAACAAATTGTCTACGCAAGATGATCAATGTCCGATGACCGAATACCATCAGTAACAGACTGCTGTGGGAGAGAAGAAACCAGCTTCCAGCTAAAGAAGAAATTAAGAAACGTTGTTGGAAGTGGACAAGACATATTGAGGAAATCATCAAACTGCCTAAAGAAGCAAACGCCAAGTTTGAATCCTGAAAGGGAACAGAAAAGAGGAAGACCAAGGAATATATTATGACGAGCATTTGAAGCAGACATGAAAAGGATCAATAGCAACTGGAAACAATAAAAAGGAATTGTTGGAGAATCCTGATGGATGATTAATGCTTCTCCATGACGGGCAGCTGGCGTATGTATGTAAGTAAGTATCAGAAAATGAAAGTAAAATTCTTGCAGACCAAAGATTAGAATGTAGTGAAGAGAAAAGGCAACAGCGACATGAATAAAAGAACATTGGAACTTGCAAAAGACAACCCAAGGAAGTTAGGCAAATAAGCTGTATTATGTATTGTTTTCAGGTTTTAGTTATAAAGTGTGATTTTGCATAATGCAATAAATCGGTTTACTCTCGGCATAACTTCATCGAGTACACTAGGATCATCCTAGTATTAAGGCATTGTCCATCAACTTAGTGATATATCAACATACATTCATGAATAGAAATTATAAACGATAGTATTCATGTAGATATAATTCACATGTGATTATACAGAAACCACTTGGGTACATCTTATACAGATCACTCATTCATAAGTAGTTATATAATTTAATGATTAACAGGTATGAGTGCGGAAAATGCTACTAAGGTTACGAACATCTTTTCCCTTGTTTTAAATTGTTAAAGGGGAACTACTTTACCTATTCAAAAGAAAATAATGAAAAATTCAATTCTTCTGGAATATTCAATTAAAGAATATATGGAACTCAAAACAACCTTCAACCAACATCAAAGTCACAATCTTCAATACCAACGTCAAGGTAATTCTATTGTACTGAGCTGAAACTTGGAGAACTACAAAAACCACCGTCAAGAAGGTACAAGTATTTATCAATAGCTGTCTAAGCAAGATACTCAATATCTGTTGGCGGATACCATCAGCAACAGACTACTGTGGGAGATAACCAAACAGCTTCCAGCAGGAGAGGAAATTAGGAAAGGACGATGGAAATGGATAGGACATACATTGAGGAAATCATAAAACTGCATTACGAGACAAGCACTAACTTGGAATCTTAAAGGGAAGTGAAAAAGTGGAAGGCCAAAGAACCCATTACGTTGTGTAATAGAAGCGAATATGAAAGGGATGAATAAAAACTGGAAAGAGCTGAAAAGGGTTGCCCAGGACAAGGTTGGATGGAGAATGCTGGTGAGCGGCCTATGCTCCTTCACGAGGAGTAACAGGTAAAAGTAAGTGGAATATTCTAAATCCCAATGAATCATCTAGACAAATATAGATAGTTTCATTTGAAAATATGGACCTTCAAATCTTGGCCTATAAACTCACTGTTACACAACATCCAACAGACAATGTCAAAGAACTATTGTAGGAATTAACTTGATTTGAGTTGATCAATGATCTCCACAGATCAATTCTTGTTACGACGCAATAATCAATTTTGATTTTGTCAGAAAGAGTTTTGTGGAGATCATAGTAATTTCAATGATTAAGATCAACTAACTCATGATCTTAGTCATTGCAATATTGATTTGTCTACGTATATGTTCATCAATCTATATCTCCATGGAGATAAATCTAGTGAATATTGTGTGTATATTCATTGTAAAGTATGTAGAAGCAGATCATACATAGCTTATATCCACTTAACGTGAAGTAGTATGTGAAAATGTGTACACTATGAAAGAGAGTGTTACACAAGAGTGATGTCTGTGTTTCGTGTATTTTGGGGTATATTTTAATTAAGTACATTTCGATTTTGGTAAAACATTTTCAATGTTTCCCTATTCTAAAACAACATTGTTTTCGATTAGATCCTCATGAGGCTTAACTCTAATATACAAGTACAGCTGAATTCGTAGATACATATGTAAATAGAATAAACAGGAAAATTATCCATTAGTTAAGGAATCACCATAGATTGCGTCGAGTACGATCAATAAAGGTTGGCTGTATTAAACGCTTACTTCACTGCTCTAGTCAGTTTATCACATAGTACATCACTAGCTTCATCTTTATTGAATTTCAGCTTCAGGAAGAGAGGTTACTTTATAGCCGTTGATGTTGCTATTTTCTTGTTTGCTATACGCAAGTGTTTCTTCAGGAAACTCTGTGGATAACCCACTTTAATCAACACATTATGTATGAGCTGAAATTCCTTGTTAATTGTATCGAGTCAGTATATCTTAATAGCTCTATATGCCAGACATTTGACTAAGTTTCTCTTATAATGAAAGGGTTACAAAGCTTAAAAAATGTGTGTATTGGCCTGATGAAGATCTTTGTCTATATATACTTCTACTGATAGAACCATTTTCTTATCTGTTTAACAAACCATCTAGCAAATGTAGTTTATAATCCAGTTCGTCTTCACATGTAAATTTAATTGCTGGTTGTTTGTGTTAAATAGTTCTAGTAGTTCTTCTTTTCCAATGTGCTGATCGACAGTAATGAAAGCACCATCAACGTAACGATGGTAGAAATCAAGCTTATTAATAACATCTTTGAGAGGTTCGTTTTGTAGTTTCATAAGAACAAAATCGTCAATGATAGAACCTAAAGGTGAACCCAACGGTATACCATCAATTTGTCTATAATCTATGTTATTTAAGACAAAATAGACATTCATTGACATTTCAGAAGTAATTCTTTGAGAATAACCTCTGGAATTCTAATATTTTGATTTGTTTTTCAAGTAGTTGTTGGCACACAAAGTCAATAGTTTCAGTTAAAGGTGCACTGATAAACAGCAAAGCAACATATAGAAATATCATCTGTTTGCCATTTAAGCTGTTATGTTGGACTTTGAAAATGAAATCTAAAACGCATTTCGCACTTTTGTTGACGACTAGTTTGTGTAAGGGATCTAGGATTCGAACTAGTCGCTCTACAGTTTTATGATAAGGCGAATTATATAATATCTAGAACTGGACGAACAAGAACATTTGCCTTGTGAACTTTGGGTAAACCATAGAGTTGCGTTGTGTTCGATCCAGTGGGTTTAAGTGGATCGTGTAGATTTGGAGTAAGTATTCCTAGAAGTTCTTCTTCTTATATCCTGAGATGTTCGTTTACAAAAATAGATTACCAAGTAAACTACTATAGTCGCATTTCAATAATAAACGCACAATCCTCTATCTCTATTCATTGCTAATTATGAGTTTGTAGTTAACTGTCAACACATAATACTGACATATATTGTGTTGTGCTGATTGACCACACTATGAACATTTTAGTAAACCACAACTTGTAATCCAGAAATTTATTACCATAAGTACACGTTTGTTGAAGTATTTTGCAAATTCTGTTGAATATGAAGTTTAGGTTTATTATACTTTGGGTATTCTAAACACTTTGAACTATTCCAATGAATGGAAATAATGCATGTTTGTCTCAATTGTCAATCAAAACAAGTTATAAATTACAATGACAGTACTGTTCAAAGTATCATTCATGCAATATACTACTCCAATGTGTATTTCAGTACCTAAAATGAAAAGGTATTACACATCGATCCAGTAAATGTTTATGGATACCGCTGTTTTTATGATCTAACTGACAGTAATAATTTGATCAAACAGACTCAATACAAAGGTTTGTTCTTTAATCTAATTTGATTAGAAGGAAATGGTTTATAATGGATTGATTCTGTTTATCTCAAAGTCCATAACCTACTGAGCAACTGTATATTCTCTTAATTCAGAACATTAATAAATGTACTCCATCACTGAGAATTCACTTTAATCAAAGTCACGTACTAAAACTATAGTTATCAAACACGGTGTGATATTTAAATTATCATTGTTGGAGACATCTCTTAACGGTTATGTGATTGTCAATCTGTTTCTGCTACAAATTTGGTTTGCTATATAAGGTTCATTAATGCGAAAATCATATTGGTTGGTGGAATTCAGGCCAGATACAGACTTATTTGCAATGGAGTATTAATATGTTAGCAATGCAGTGGAATTTGTTGAACAATGTTATAAAGTTGAAGAAAATTCATGAGTTGAGTCGTTTACGTTAACTATTGTATGTCAGATTGGATTGACATGTTATGTTCAAAGAACGTAGTCCGCTTGAATGACATTCAAAATATCACATGAAATAAACTGTAGTTTCTTAATATATACCGATCATTATTAGACGAACCGACTGTTGGAGGGAAGCTAAGAACAGCTAGACCTAAACATACCATAAATCCATGAAGTCACTGAAAAGTGAACTGAGCTATGTTGGTAGGTGTAGACTATCTGGTTGGTATCCGCAAATCGATAGCAACTGATGGTTAGACACCTTGAATGACATGAATCAAAATCATTTGCAACGGCGCAGGTACATTAACTCTTTGTGTTCTCCCAAATTCTAATCTTCTAAATTCTTCATGTCCTTCTATTTATTCTCTCTCACTGTATTTTACTTATTGAATAACATCCTCAAACCCTATTGTTTCCGATTACTGTTTATACTTTTACTACTTCTACCACTATGAGATTTGAATCGACAATTGTATCAGTGTGCTAATGTGGTATGACAAATTTGACCGATGTGCGTACGTACTTATGAAGTTCCACGTTGTTTCTGAGTGACTAATGATGCCTCTCTACTTCAACTCATTTTGTACTTACGTCACATAAAGATGAGTATATATCAACACTGTTAGTTTATCGGACAATCTGAGGAAATTACGTTTATTAACAAATGTAATTAATATCAGAAGAGGGTTTTTGTGGATATGATAGTAATTGTAATGTTTGAGGACATGAGTGAAATGAAGCTAGACTACTATGAAAACCTGATCCCTGTTGAAGAGTCTCAGAATAGGACGAAACGGCCGTCCAGTGCTTTTAGGTTTTCCATGATGGTCTCAAAATACTTGTTCCTTTTTATTTATTTATTTATTTTAACACATAGATATTGGTACAAGGAGGCACCAAGTATATATGCGCCACACAGATCTCATTTGATATGTGTGAGGGCAGTGATACTGCCCGGGTGCCCAAACTGAAGCAGGTGGTTTTCTTAGGGGGGGACACCTCAAGCCTTTGACTTAAAGGTCTAGTCCACAAAGCAGTAGAGCATCGTGAGGAGATGCAGTCTCATGGTAGCCGGTGACCAACGATTGATTCATACTCCATTTGTTCCCGCAGGATACTTGAGCCTATGTGCATGATTGTTTTGGGATCCGGTTAAAGCGCCGGACATTCGTCTCATTTTCGTAAACAACACCCGTGGTGCGAGAAGGCAGTAAGTAGGACTTCCCTGGCAGAGGCTATATACGCGTGGCCATGTGAGAGCATTTGGAGAGGAAGAGCGGACTCTCCCCACTCTCGGCCGTACCAGGGCGTTTGGGGGCACTATACAATTTTATAAATCAAAAGACTGTATTACACACTGTATTAGAATGAGAAATACATATCCTGCAATACCATAAATAACAAAAAACATTCAAAGCAATGTGAACGTTATCAGGTATTTGCGAATTCGTAAACATTGGAGGTTCCAATAAGACTAAAATGTTGATCTCTGATCGTGAACACTGGATAGTAAACGTTCCACTATCAATAATCTACACCAAATATTCACAACATTGTTTTCATCAAATACATTTAACTTTGAAATTCACTCGGGTTTTGTTTTATTTGTATCTTTTTGTTAGAGTTTTATTCTCTGATCTGGATGGTTTCGTTGTGGAGCTCCACAACTTTAAAACTTCTATCACAAGTTTGTTTTGTACATTTAATGATACTATTTATATCAAATTGATCATCTATGTAAACTGGCGTCAATAGATCGATTTGAGTATTAATGCTTGACCAGTAGTCAATATGTAGCGAACAAGAACACCAGGGGGGTAACAATCGAATGCATTGTGTTCCCGCTCTTTCTTTCTTTCTTGATCTTCCTCCATCTTCTGCTGCCAGACTTTATGTTTCTAACTCGCGTTATATACTACTTATGTTTACATAAGGGAAATGTAAATATATTTAATCTAGATACTTAGTAGTTATACAATAGGAATACATATATAACAACTGTCCAACAATAGTTCTTGGAAGCCATAGATATTGATTCGAAGCAGCCTTAAAACTGTAATCTTTTTTTCAGTTTCTGGAGATCATTTAAATACTGACTCAAACCTAGTTTCTGGTGTTTTTTCGTTTCTTGATCGATCTTTTTGATAAATATGGACTTGCTGACAGTTAAATGTTAGCGATCCAGGAATAGATACTTGAATAAAGTATATTCTTTTCAATGAATATTACCAACCACTATGATATCTTTGACTAAACTCTTTTGTAACATCTATAGTGTAATGTTATGAACTACTCACAAACGTATCTGAATAGATGATGAGATTAATAGGGCATAATGTAGTTGAACTAATGAATCGTAACCATCGAATCTATCTAAGACCCTGAATCTTTATGGTTGATTAATGCATAATGTCTATAATAATAAAAACATGAATTGTGTCTAAAAACTGTGCTTTTATCATAATAATCTATATTAAGCTCAATTAATGGTTGATTAAGACATGAATAGCGTATTCATTGAAGATTACCGGAACGGTTCACTACAAATCAAATAGAAAAAAAACAATTACATAGTTCATAGTTCCTCTAATTACCAGTATAATTAGATTGCAGATTAAATTTTGTATATAAGAGATACTATGTTTATCATCTATTCAGAAAAAACTATACAAACAAACAAACACACACACACACACAAGCACCCACCTACCCACCTACCCACCTAAAAAACAACAAACGGTTAGTTTTCTCATAGTAACTAAATTGCAGTTTAAAGTTTCATCATTGAATAGAATTCTAAGATGTTTTCGTTTCGTTTTAGTATTTCTGTTTCAATAATCTACTATACGTGGTAACATAAACAAACCAAATAGGACTGTGATATATATATATTCATCATTTCTATAATTTATCAAGTAAGTCATAATGGATCACAATTACTTTAAACGACTTTTTCTTATATTCCATATGAATCATGATATTCCATGTTTTTTATAGAGAAGAAATCATTCATCATCAACAATGGGAAGGTAAATCAAAAAACTCATCCTACGTTATAATGAATGAATGAATGAATACTATCTAATGATAGATGGATAAGTATTTACTGGACTGGCGCTTGAGACTGAAAGGTCTTGGGTTTGAATCTCGTGCTTTGAGATCGTAGATGCATACTGCTGAACAGTTTCGCAATAGGACGAAACGGTTGTTCAGTGCTTTCAGGTTTTCCATAATGATCTAGTTGCAATTGACTCAGAATATCAACTACTGAAATCATTTAATTATTCAGTATTTTTTTATTAAATTATTATATCTCAATACAATCAACGAATAAGCCAAGTATCAAATTTCATTCAGTCTTCTCTTCCTGCTCTTACTGTGATACTAATGTTAGCAGTATTTATTTTTGATTAGCGAGTTAGTTTGTCACGGGTGGGGGTCGCTAACCCTATGCCCAACCCTCCTCCGTTATTCAGGCTCGGAACTGGCAGTAGCTCCAGAGAGGCTCAGTCGTATGTTTTACACCATATTGTCTTATATCCTTGAAAATGCTAAAAAACGGTATCACATTATGCTTTTTACTAGATACATTGAAGAGAAATGTTTCCTGATGTCTACAATAGTTCATCGAAAAACAAATCAAGAAATAAAAATACCAAGTTCATGAATGGCATTAATAGCTCCTTGATACCAGATTATACGAAACAAGTAATGATATAATCGATATTTTTTAGTTGTTTATTGATTTTAGGTTTTCATATTTCTCTCAATTGAGATAGCTATTACAATATTGATCATCATGATCTTCTCAATACCGTAAGTTACCTAAAATAAACTATACAAGGAAATATTTGATAGATTCATAAATGGATATCTATGGAATTCATGGACAGTTATTCTTTGGGTATTGATGTACGTTTTCTATTATTGTAATCTTAACATTATCATCAACTGTTGAGCTAAATGTTTTTTCGATAGTTTGCCTGTTGCATTCGCCTGTGTACTCAGTTATATGGTCATATAAATATCATCATATGTTCAAGCCGGTGATCGACCAGTCTTTTATTCAGATATGTGGATCCTATGTGGTACTGCCTTATGTCTAATGCAAGTACATCAAGCTGATGAGTTTCAAATAGAACAGAACGCACGTCCTGAATCCCATATCATCACATTAGTAGATGGATGTTGCTATAAGACCTGTCAATTGGTTTCAAATTACTATTATTTTAATTCAAGTATTTCAAAGACACTCATTGTCAAATATACAGTCGGACATGTATACTATTTGAATAACGATAACTTGAACATTCGTATAAGCCTTGCCATTCAAAAGAAATCCTATAACTTATATTACAGTTCAAAATAAACCATAGTTCACCTTTTCTAAACTGTATGAAGCTTGTCTTAACTACATGTTATTGTTGAATTAGAAGCCTCATTTTAATCAGTGATGTTATCACCCTTTCATCAAAATTATATTCAGTAAGACCGTGTAGAATGGATAGAACAACTACTTGGAAACACAAGACAGTAATTAAAATATTTCGTCAACATTCATAATTGACCGAGAAAACATATTACAAATTCTCTTCTAATAGCATACGTGAACAATGAATCCTTAGGATAGCTTCATCTCAACTATTCACTCATATTGTAATAGTAAGTGAATGCCGGTTTAGTGGTCTAGTGTTTAAGTGCTCTCTCGCGAAAACAGTAGGTCCTGTGTTCGAGTCTCGCAAGGGGGCGAGGTCGTGGATGCGCACTCCTGGGGAGTCCCACAATAGGACTAAACGGTTTTCCATGGTGGTCTAACTTCAACTAACCTTTGATCTTAACCATTGAAGTAAATGGTTCTATTTAGTATGTTTGACTTTTGTCTAGAAGTACATTTATATGACAATAACATTTAAATACAACACTAATTCATTTTGATCTATTTTGTAGTTGGTCTGCTTTTGCGTTAGCAATGTTGATGATATTCTATCATAAAATAAGAGATGAACATCCATTGAATATTTATCTTCTGATTATTTACGTAAGAAATGTCAATTTTTGTATTTACTTTGACAGTTGTTGCACTTTTTAAGGTACATGAAATCTTGTTATTGATTGAGATCATGAGGCAATTCCCGGAGTTCTAGTGAGAAGTTGTGACCAGTGGAGCTAATCCGTGTTGGATAGAGACAGGTATCTGCCTAATTACAATGGAAGATGGTCGTGCAATTTTGTAGATTGGTTGAGGTTAGACATTATCACCGTTGGATGTTAGCAAGTTCAGTGGTCTAGTAGGTCGAGCGTTCGCGCGCGAAACTCAAATCCATGTGTTCAAATTCTTTGAGCGGGATCGTGAATGCGCACTACTGAAGAGTCCCACAATAGAACGAAATGGCCACCCTGTGCTTCTAGGTTTTTAATGGTGGTTAAAACAGCAATCGATTAATGATCTCAATCAATAAATTAATAATCTCCAGAACCCTATACTGATGGAAATTTGTGTCTAACTAGGAATGTGATTACCTTTAGTGATGTAATATGATATAATGGATGATTACAGTGTTAACTTTTTAAATGATCTGAAGAACAATCTATTGCTGATCTATGAATATCAAACAAGTCAGACAACAAAATATGACAGAGCTTAGTTCCACTCACATTTTTACCGATATCAAAAAGCATATCAGTCAGTCAGTCTTGAGTGCTGTTAGAGTTATGAGGGCGTTTATCACTTCCTGGTTGCCCACACCTTGGAAGGGTTCTTCTGGAGGTACCTGAAAAGAAAATCGGATTAGAGGTGGTCATAGTGACCTGAGAGCGTGACCACAGTGCCCAAGGGACAGCTGCTTGAGGTCGGTCACACACGACCATTTTATGGGTAGTTTTTGTGTTAGCTCCGTACTTGTTGAGACCTTACCGCAGGAGACGGACAAGGCGAGGTATGCATTTTTAGGGTCGACTTTATCTAACCCCACCCCTCCTTGTGGGAAGGCAGCATCGCTGTTATGCTGGTTGTCTGAAGGAAACACATTACTGCTGTCACACCTCTGTACATTCAGCAGTACGACTTCACCTTCGGACCTTGGATTTGTTGCTTTAGGTCCTACCGCTCATCAACCGACCTGTTTGGCATGGTACGACCTTGAGTAACGGTTGTTCCAGCCAGTATAGCTCAGTTGCTTCATCACGATAGGCAAGCCCGACCACCACGTCAAGGTAGTAATAACGGTAGGGGCAAAAAGCATACATGCAGTAAACGAGGATCTTCATGACAAATATTTCAAGACGAATGCATATGTATACACTTACATTAACACTCCAACTTATCATTACGCAATAATACATATATACGTATACATATACACATATATAACGGACCTATACACTTCAGGAGTGATTGTTTATACTTCATCACAATGCGATTGAATTTAGATAATGTACTTCCTGAATATTATTGTTGAAATGAATGTTGGAAGATTGGAAGAACACAATCCCGTGTCTTCCTATAATGTTTAGATATGAAATGACTTTTGAATTAGGGAATGTTCATTATGTACCTCTATCAGGATCGTAGTAAGTTATTATTGTTTTTAGGGTAATGATATCATGAAACTTTAAGGAGCTTTCTCGTAAACATTTGCTTAACGTAACCTAGTAAACACAAGATGTATGATGATAGATATTGTACAGGAACCTTTCTGTATGCGGTTAACTCAACGTTGATTACTGATTCAGTCTCTAATTCATTTTGTTATGTTCCAGTCGATATGGATCGGTACAGCAATTGGAATTTCGGTTTTAAAACTATGCGTCTATTTGAAAGTTATTGCCATTGCAATCACATTGATATCTTTTATCTGTTCCATATTCATTGGAGCTGCAATTCGAACACGATTAGCTGATCAGTTCCTGTCAATTCTAATATTCATTGTGATTCTTTCCATCGTTTTTGTTGCAGCTGCGATTGTGTTTTATGTTTTAGAGCGTTGGGTATGTCAATGAGTGAAATTGTGTTTTATTTACAAACTTATTATTCTTCATATGACCGTTCGTTGCATGGAAAGTCATGGAAGAAACTATTATTCTCCTATATTACGATTCTTTGACAACATAAACATCTGATACACACTTCAAACACAAATGACTTGGATAATACTCCCGATAGACAGTAGATGACAAATGAATACTGAGTCTACCCATAAGTTTCCAATCTAAAAAAAGGCTTATGAAGCTGGTTTATTTTCAGAAGGCATTTGTATTCATTCACTTATCTGTGTTTAATTATTTATTTATTTGAACATATAGATATTGATACAATGAGGTGTCAGATACATATGCGCTACACAAATCTCATTTAATTTGTGTGAGGGCTGTGATACCGCCTGGGTGCCCAAACCGAAGTTGGTGGTTTTCTAAGAAGCCCACACTCGGAACCTTTGACTTAAAGGTCTAATCCACAAGGCAGAGGAACAACGTTAGGAGATACATTCCCATGGTAGCCGGTGACCAATGATTGTTTCATACGCCATTTGTTCCTTCAGGATACTGCAGCCAGGCAATGTGCACAATTGGTTTGGAATCAGGGTTTACCAACTCCTCTACGTGGACTTTACGTGTCCACGAACTCAGTTAAAGCGCCGGACATTCGCTTTTCGTCCCTTCATTTTGGTATAAACACCCCAGCCACTAGAAGACAATGAGTAGGACTTCCCTGACAGAGGCTAAATACGCATGGCCGTGTGAGAGCATTTCGAGAAGGAGAGCGGATTCTTCCCACTCTCGACCGTACCAGGGCATAGAAGTTTTCTAAATGACATACTAATTTAATAATAATCTCAGGTAGGTCAATAATCGGATTTGAGAAAATGACGAAGAAAGAATTGATTCAAAAGAATTTTTCAGAAATATGAACTACGTTCAACTACGTTGGATTAATTTCAACGTGTAATACGTTTCGGGATAACAGCAGAATGCGTTACGTAGTCACACTTCAATTCATTTGCTCATAATCTTCAATATGCACAATGATTTCCATCAATGAATTGAAAGATTCCACAAATATAGTTCTGTGTGTAAGAGATACATATTTCACTAACAAGGACTACTCAATAATACTTCCTTCATTCACATATTCAATCAACAAACTTCTTCAATATTGACTGCCTTGACCAAAACGCTTTGTACATGATACATGTACGCGATCGAATCACGGTCTAAATCTAAACGTTTTTCTTCCATCCTTAGATGGAAAGTAGTTGTGATTAATGTTTACTACTACCATACACTAAAACGTGTAGAACAATATAGATCAGGCACAAGGAAATCAATTCTCTCCATTACATAATAGGCAATATCCTTCTGATAAACAGTAAAAGTATGAGTTAACAGAAGTTAAATGATGAGGTCTATCTAAATATACAGTTCAATTCATTCGATTCAGTCCCATATTGATATTGATAATTTTCTATTGAATATCCATATGTTAAATGTTGACTTCTCATTCAATTTCAGGTTGCACTGGTCTCTCTCTTTGTAGGTGCTGACATAGTATTACTACTTGTGAGTAATATTCATTTATATATTTATATACACAGTAAAATTAGTCTTCCTAATTGATCAACTGTATCATCAGTCATTTGGAATGATAAGAGAATTTGTCGCTGTCTGTATATAGTAGCAGTTAGATGGTGGTTGGAGGTAGTCGACAGGAAACCTGGGTCGAGGGTTTCATGTCGAATACCTCCAAACACCATCTAATCTCACAATAGTGCCCGCAGTGTCGAATCACCTAGACTGGTGGCCACATTGCAACATGATCGATAGCATTCGATCTGCACTAATAATAAGGACTAGACACGCATGACATTGGTCACCCAGTGATCAATCAATTGTGATAGTAGCAGCTTACGGGTTGTTCGAAATCACTGACATATACATTTTTAAATTTCTCTTAATAGATTACAATCTGTTTCAGCCAATTTACTGTTGGAAAATCACAAGTTCGAATCTTCTTTCCATATTGGACGGTAGCAGCATTAGTACTGTATACTCTATTTTACATCGATTTATCAAATAATTTATATTTGGTGGGTATTGTAGATATTATCATGAAAGTCAATGAGACGAATAGCACGCTGTGGTGGTAAATTTATTGTTTATAAAGAGATAAATGTGAACCATTTGAAACTAAATTTGTGTTCAAGTACAATCTGTTGAATTTTGTTCCATCTGTAATAAAATATACGTTGAACAAAATCATTTCTGTGAATTGTGTTACTTTTTACCAGCTACTGACCAAGTTATTCAGTAGTATACATAGAACACGTAAAATGTTGAATAATCTTACTACCTGAAAGGACGATCAGTTTATTAGATGAATATCAAGTACCACAAATGCGTATAAATGAATACATATGACACAATTATGTTCATCAATTTACATTGCTGTGAATCACGTCTATTATAAATGTAGGTGAACATATAGGAAGAACAAGTGAACAAAGTGAGAGACGATCACATTTGTGAATATCTTCATATGATCTACAGATTACTGTGCACATTTCTTACATTACGTTGAACGAATTCATTCATGAAAAGATCATCAATAAAGTAAACAGTGTTATTAAACTAATTTCTATAAGTCAACTGGACTGTATTTGAAACATTCGAGGTAATTGATGAATTACGTTTCGGAACAAAGAATTATAATATCGCTCTTTCAAGGAAAAGTGTAATTCAAAAAGCGTATAATATGTAACTAACAGTCACGACACAATAGAAGTTTTCGTCAATCTATATTTACACATTCACTGTTTCGTATTCAACTTAGAATGTCAGTTGTTTCTTTAGTTTTATCCATGGGATAGGAAAATAAATACATTTGTGAATAGTTTACTGAAAATTTCCAGCATATAATAAAGATAGACGCTCATGAATAGCACTCTACGCTTATATGATTACACTGACGAAGAATGAACAGTTCACTCAACTACTATTCAGTAGTATTATATCCCTTTAGTCCTACTACTTATACCCAAAATCAAAGAAACACTATGTTATAACTTGTGACCTGCCAATTGTTATATGTTGTGATGCAGGTGGATTGGAGGACAGTGAGTTATCGATCGGACCAAAGACGCGTAAAACACGTAAGAACAGCCTAGAGTTCTGATTGGCCCTGCTTCCCTGTCTAGCCTAGCCAGTTGAGTTCAGAACTCAAGTCGCAGCTTCTGTGATATGAATCATTATATTTCAAACATACTCTGTTTATATACCAAACAAACAGACTATATCGTACCATAAAATAGAAAGTAACATTTGTACAAGATTTGACCTCCAGGAAATGGCACAAATAAATATTGACCAACGGGAAAATGACACCATTTCTTATTCAGGAATAGCAATAGATAATTTCTGGGGTATTTTCTGAATACCCCAACACACTTCAATTCCCAAGATGTAAAGTAACAACATAACAGACTAATTCAAGTGAACATTTATTCACTTCAGTGATATTCAACAATGATCACAGTGAATTTGGGAAAAAAATTCTTAGTTTGCCTTTTCATCTCAAGTGATTATTATTATTATTATATCAAGAATAGTCTTAATAAACCTTTTCATAAATAGTGAATGGTAGTGTCTATCCATTTAAATGGGATTATTTCAGTAAACATTGATGAAATGTCATTGTAATGTCAACTGTTCAGTACTCAAATCATTGTAGTGGCTATGCTTCGTTAACCAATCATCCTCGTGGCTGTTATCAAATGATCCTCAATGGTGTTTCAAATCAGAAGGCAAAGAGAAGCAGCGACTACAATTTATTAGCAGATAACTCAGACCACAAAGCAGAGAGGCGAATGAGTGAGTTAGCGAGTCGAGAGTGTATATGTGATTGAACGTATATACAATATATACATTCGTAGGCAGCAAGCAATATTCAAGTATACATATTTCTTACAAGCACAATAATAATAAGGCTACAAGAAGTTGTTATAGTACGGATGACTCTGTCCGCTAAATAAGTTCACCGAAGAGCATAATCGAATTAAATGTGACCAAAATCAGTTGCACGTGAGCTGCTATGGTAATCACTGATCGTAGCAGAACAGTGTTGACATTAGGAGACAAAACGAAGTTTCACTAAAGTTTAATTATGTATACGTATACAATTGTAGAAAATGAGATTCAACGATCACAAATAGAAGACTATCCCATAGATTTGAAGGTATTCTGATACTGCAATATTGATGTCTACATTTGAAAGTGATTTTCAATGAATTTCACAAGCCAATAATTATTAACGATGTCCTTAATTGATTATACAATATACAGAATGAATATTATTGAAGATTATATAAAGTATTTCTTGTTGCATTGAGGTATAACTGATGGCAATTATTGATAGTTGCTATGCGTCGTGAAGTTCATAATGTTAATAGAGTAACTATTTGTATATTGGCTTTACAATCTCACAATTACATATATACCAGAAAGGTTTTTTGTGGATATTATAGTAATTTCAATAGTTGAAATTATGTGTCCTAAAAGCACTGGACGGCCGTTTCATCCTCAGCAGTATCGCGAATTTCCAACCCAAGACCTATCAGTCGCGCGCGCGAACGCGCACATTCTCTACACCATTGAGCGGGCATCCAACTGTGGTAATATCTAACTTCAATCAATCCACGACATTGAGTGACACATCCACCATTGTATTCAGTGAGTTACTACCTCACAACACACCCGATTAATCTCCATTGGACACTGCTTCTCACTAGAACTCTAGAAAGTACCTTCAGGTTTTCCATACTGGTCTAGTCTCAAAAATTAAAAAACTGATATTCTCAATATTGTGTATATGTTCTCGAAAAGTTAAAACGTAGTGACGTAATCGTTTAGTATAAAATTATCTATCAGTCTGATAGGTCCTGAGTTCGAATCCTTCGATGCGGGATCGTAAATGCGCGCTGCTGAGGAATCCTACAATAAAACGAATCGGCCATCCAGTGCTTTCGTGTTTTCCATGATGGTTTCCCCAGCACCCTCCTTCCTTCGAAAACCAAGATTTCTTCGGTACTACTTGCAGCCTAATGAACGGCTTTCGACGGCCATCCGAATTCTTTAGTGTCCTCCGACTTCAAACTTCCCGCCTATTGTTCTCCATTATGTCCTCGGAAGTTAAAATATTTGGAACATCTGTGATTATCTCCAGTGGAAACCTCACTTGCCTGTATGCCGTGTTTAATGTTCTGTGTGTTCGGTTGATGTATCTAATCCATGTCCTAAACGTCAAATGCAGTTTGTTCAAAACGATCCATATTCTCTCTTCAAAAACTTCAGGTCCTCATCGATTTTTCCGATTGTATGACTTATTAGTTACCTTATCACACACAGTAGGACTTTGCATATTCTGAATTTGTCTGCACATATCCATTGTTTCAGGTGACAACGTGGCGCTGAATATAGTCCTAATACTTCTTCTTCACATAACTTCAGCTGGTGACTTCCCATGGCATATATTTGTGGTCATTTCGTGAGTACATACACTATCACCATACACACTTCTCCCCGTACTAGGCCGACAACATCTACATGTAGCCTCTTCCAAGGACTGTTAGGCTTTTTTGCGTAAATCCAGAGTCTGTATTCGGCTACATGTCACAGCACCAGGTTGAGCTGCTTTTCTTGGTCTATTCTATCTACCATCCATCTGTCATCCAAATAAGCTTTAGCACTTAGGACATCCTGTAGCACAGTATCCATTACTTGCCGAAATATGAACGGGGCCGTCTTGACTCAGAAAGGTAGTCCATTATATCTCAATGGGCCCTTGAATATGTTTATTATGAGCTGATATTTACTCTCATCAGCAACAGGGGTTTGTAAATTTGCGTTCTAAATTTGCAAAGAGCTTGACTCCATTCAGTTTAAGAAAAGAATGTTCAGGTAAGGGTAAAGTGTACTGATTATTTTCTAGGGCTTCATTCAACTCGGTTGAGTAATCGGCACAAAATAGGATGCTACCGTTCGTCCTCTTTACTATCATTTCGGCACAGCCCTTCCTAAAACATTCATTGGTTGAATAACATCCAATTTATGAAGTCGTTCTAACACTTTATCAACCACTAAGAGGGCAGCATATAGTCCTTTGTGTCGAAACACCGGCTGCGATCCCAGTCGAAGTTAAGGGTGGTTTTAAATTTATTGCATTCTCCAAGCCTCTCACTAAATACCACTTTATATCGTTTTCAAAATGCCTCCAATTAATTTTTCTCTATCTATTTCGTTGCACTGACGTTGTTACAGATTGAGTTTATGGGATGATCTGTTAACTTAAGCCTATCTATGTAGCCTATCTATGACGTCCTGTCAGAAGTATAACCCCCTTCTTCGATACATCCTTGACTGTGAACTCACAATGTATCACACAAGCGATGGTTAACATTCCCACAGATGCACTGTGAGCTGACTGTTGAATAGGATATATTCGAAGTCTCCCAATCTTATCCCACGTTTTCCTGCCCACCAGTGTTATACCGGAAGCTGTGTTTAACTGTAAGCTACAGTGATTGAGATTCAGCAATAATGATGATAAATACAATAAATGTTATAAGTACATGTAAATATTTCAGAATATTACACGACAAACTAGCGTAGCAACATAAGCTTAAAAATGTACAGAAATGTAACTTTTTACTGAAAACAAATACGTAGTATAAAGCAATACGCAAAAGAGTCGAGGGCAAGACATAAAGGATGGAGCAAGTTAAACAGACTTAACACATAAATGAAACGTCAACTAGACTGGAAGTGTGGGTAAGAGGAGACAATGATAATAATAAGAGTAGAGAATGTGCGCGTTCGCGCGCGCGACTGATAGGTCTTGGGTTGGAAATTCGCGATACTGCTGAGGATGAAACGGCCGTCCAGTGCTTTTAGGACACATAATTTCAACTATTGAAATTACTATAATATCCACAAAAAACCTTTCTGGTATATATGTAATTGTGAGATTGTAAAGCCAATATACAAATAGTTACTCTATTAACATTATGAACTTCACGACGCATAGCAACTATCAATAATTGCCATCAGTTATACCTCAATGCAACAAGAAATACTTTATATAATCTTCAATAATATTCATTCTGTATATTGTATAATCAATTAAGGACATCGTTAATAATTATTGGCTTGTGAAATTCATTGAAAATCACTTTCAAATGTAGACATCAATATTGCAGTATCAGAATACCTTCAAATCTATGGGATAGTCTTCTATTTGTGATCGTTGAATCTCATTTTCTACAATTGTATACGTATACATAATTAAACTTTAGTGAAATTTCGTTTTGTCTCCTAATGTCTACACTGTTCTGCTACGATCAGTGATTACCATAGCAGCTCACGTGCAACTGATTTTGTCACATTTAATTCGATTATGCTCTTCGGTGAACTTATTTAGCGGACAGAGTCATCCGTACTATAACAACTTCTTGTAGCCTTATTATTATTGTGCTTGTAAGAAATATGTATGCTTGAATATTGCTTGCTGCCTACGCATGTATATATTGTATATACGTTTAATCACATATACAATCTCGACACGCTGACGCACTCATTCGCCTCTCTGCTTTGTGGTCTGAGTTATCTGCTAATAAAATGTAGTCGCTGCTTATCTTTGCCTTCTGATTTGAAACACCATTGAGGATCATTTGATAACAGCCACGAGGATGATTGGTTAACGAAGCATAGCCACTACAATGATTTGAGTACTGAACAGTTGACATTACAATGACATTTCATCAATGTTTACTGAAATAATCCCATTTAAATGGATGGACACTACCATTCACTATTTATGAAAAGGTTTATTAAGACTTTTCTTGATATAATAATAATAATAATCACTTGAGATGAAATGGCAAACTAAGAATTTTTTTCCCAAATTCACTGTGATCATTGTTGAATATCACTGAAGTGAATAAATGTTCACTTGAATTAGTCTGTTATGTTGTTATTTTACATCTTGGGAATCGAAGTGTGTTGGGGTATTCAGAAAATACCCCAGAAATTATCTATTGCTATTCCTGAATAAGAAATGGTGTCATTTTCCCGTTGGTCAATATTTATTTGTGCCATTTCCTGGAGGTCAAATCTTGTACAAATGTTACTTTCTATTTTATGGTACGATATAGTCTGTTTGTTTGGTATATAAACAGAGTATGTTTGAAATACAATGATTCATATCACAGAGGCTGCGACTTGAGTTCTGAACTCAACTGGCTAGGCTAGACAGGAAGCAGGGCCAATCAGAACTCTAGGCTGTTCTTACGTGTTTTACGCGTCTTTGGTCCGATCGATAACTCACTGTCCTCCAATCCACCTGCATCACAACATATAACAATTGGCGAGTCACAAGTTATAACATAGTGTTTCTTTGATTTTGGGTATAAGTAGTATGGCTAAAGGGATATAATGCTACTCAATGGTAGTTGAGTGAACTGTTCATTCTTCGTCAGTGTAATCATATAAGCGTAGAGTACTATTCATGAGCGTCCATCTTTATTATATGCTGGAAATTTTCAGTAAACTATTCACAAATGTATTTATTTTCCTATCCCATGGATAAAACTAAAGAAACAACTGACATTCTAAGTTGAATACGAAACAGTGAATGTGTAAACATAGATTGACGAAAACTTTTGTTGTGAAGTGACTGTTAGTTACATATTATACGCTTTTTGAATTACACTTTTCCTTGAAAGAGCGATATTATAATTCTTTGTTCCGAAACTTAATTCATCAATTACCTCGAATTTTTCAAATACAGTCCAGTTGACTTATAGAAATTAGGGTAATAACACTGTTTACTTTATTGATGATCTTTTCACGAATGAATTCGTTCAACGTAATGTAAGAAATATGCACAGTAATCTGTAGATCATATGAAGATATTCACAAATGTGATCGTCTCTCACTTCGCTCACTTGTTCTTCCTATATGTTCACCTACATTTATAAAAGAGACGTGATTCACAGCAATGTAAATTGATGAACATAATTGTGTCATATGTATTCATTTATACGCATTTGTGGTACTTGATATTCATCTAATAAACTGATCGTCCTTTCAGGTAGTAAGATTATTCAACATTTTACGTGTTCTATGTATACTACTGAATAACTTGGTCAGTAGCTGGTAAAAAGTAACACAATTCACAGAAATGATTTTGTTCAACGTATATTTTATTACAGATGGAACAAAATTCAACAGATTGTACTTGAACACAAATTTAGTTTCAAAAAGGTCACATTTATCTCTTTATAAACAATAAAACTACCACCACAGCGTGCTATTCGTCTCATTGACTTTCATGATAATATCTACAATACCCACCAAATATAAATTATTTGATAAATCGATGTAAAATAGAGTATACAGTACTAATGCTGCTACCGTCCAATATGGAAAGAAGATTCGAACTTGTGATTTTCCAACAGTAAATTGACTGAAACAGATTGTAATCTATTAAGAGAAATTTAAAAATGTATATGTCAGTGATTTCGAACAACCCGTAAGCTGCTACTATCACAATTGATTGATCACTCGGTGACCAAAGTCATGCGTGTCTAGTCCTTATTATTAGTGCAGATCGAATGCTATCGATCATGTTGCAATGTGGCCACCAGTCTAGGTGATTCGACACTGCGGGCACTATTGTGAGATTAGATGGTGTTTGGAGGTATTCGACATGAAACCCTCGACCCAGGTTTCCTGTCGACTACCTCCCACCACCATCTAACCGCTACTATATACAGACAGCGACAAATTCTCTTATCATTCCAAATGACTGATGATACAGTTGATCAATTAGGAAGACTAATTTTACTGTGTATATAAATATATAAATGAATATTACTCACAAGTAGTAATACTATGTCAGCACCTACAAAGAGAGAGACCAGTGCAACCTGAAATTGAATGAGAAGTCAACATTTAACATATGGATATTCAATAGAAATTTATCAATATCAATATGGGACTGAATCCAATGAATTGAACTGTATATTTAGATAGAACTCATCTTTTAACTTCTGTAAACTCATAATTTTACTGTTTAACAGAAGGATAATGCATATAATGTAATGGAGAGAATTGATTTCCTTGTGCCTGATCTATATTGTTCTACACGTTTTAGTGTATGGTAGTAGTAAACATTAATCACAACTACTTTCCATCTAAGGATGGAAGAAAAACGTTTAGATTTAGACCGTGATTCGATCGCGTACATGTATCACGTACAAAGTGTTATGGTCACGGCAGTCAATATTGAAGAAGTTTGTTTGTTGAATATGTGAATGAAGGAAGTATTATTGTGTAGTCCTTGTTAGTGAAATATGTATCTCTTACACACAGAACTATATTCGTGAAATCTTTCAATTCATTGATGGAAATCATTGTGCATATTGAAGATTATGAGCAAATGAATTGAAGTGTGACTACGTAACGCATTCTACTGTTATCCCGAAACGTATTACACGTTGAAATTAATCCAACGTAGTTGAACGTAATTGATAATTCTGAAAAATTCTTTTGAATCAATTATTTCTTCGTTATTTTCTCAAATCCGATTATTGACCTACCTGAGATTATTATTGAATTAGTATGTCATTTAGAAAACTTCTATGCCTTGGTACGGCCGAGAGTGGGAAGAGTCCGCTCTCCCTCTCGAAATGCTCTCACACGGTCATGCGTATTAAGCCTCTGTCAGGGAAGTCCTACTCATTGTCTTCTAGTGGCTGGGGTGTTTATACCAAAATGAAGGGACGAAAAGCGAAGGTCCGGCAGTTTAACCGAGTTCGTGGACACGTAGAGTCCACGTAGAGGAGTTGGTAAACCCTGATTCCAAACCAATGGTGCACATTGCCTGGCTGTAGTATCCTGAAGGAACAAATGGCGTATGAAACAATCATTGGTCACCGGCTACCATGGGAATGTATCTCCTAACGTTGTTCCTCTGCCTTGTGGATTAGACCTTTAAGTCAAAGGTTCCGAGTGTGGGCTTCTTAGAAAACCACCAACTTCGGTTTGGGCACCCAGGCGGTATCACAGCCCTCACACAAATTAAATGAGATTTGTGTAGCGCATATGTATCTGATGCCTCATTGTATCAATATCTGTATGTTCAAATAAATAAATAATTAAACACAGATAAGTAAATGAATACAAATGCCTTCTGAAAATAAACCAGATTCATAAGCGTTTATTTAGATTGGAAACTTATGGGTAGACTCAGTATTCAATTGTCATCTACTGAGTATCGGGAGTATTATCCAAGTCATTTGTGTTTGAAGTGTGTATCAGACGTTTTGGTCGTAAAAGAATCGTAATAATAAAGGAGAATAATAGTGTCTTCCATGGATTTCCATGAAACAAAATGATCATATGAAAAATAATTAGTTTGTAAATAAAACACAATTTCACTCATTGACATACCCAACGGTCTAAAACATAAAACACAATCGCAGCTGCAACAAAAACGATGGAAAGAATCACAATGAATATTAGAATTGATACGAAATGATCAGCTAATCGTGTTTGAATTGCAGCTCCAATGAATATGGAACAGATAAAAGATATCAATGTGATTGCAATGGCAATAACTTTCCAATAGACGCATAGTTTTAAAACCGAAATTCCAATTGCTGTACCGATCCATATCGACTGAAACATAACAAAATGAAATAGAGACTGAATCAGTAATCAACGTTGAGTTAACCCCATACAGAAAGGTTCCTGTACAATATCTATCATCATACATCTTGTGTTTACTAGGTTACGTTAAGCAAATGTTTACGAGAAAGCTCCTTAAAGTTTCATGATATCATTACCCTAAAAACAATAATGGCTTACCACGATCCTGATAGAGGTACATAATGAAGATTCCCTAATTCAAAAGTCCATTCATATCCAAACATTATAGAAAGACACAGGCATGTGTTCTTCCAATCTTCCAACATTCACTTCAACAATAATATTCAGGAAGTACGGTATCTAAATTCATTTAACTTCTGATGATGTATGAACAATCACTCCCGAATTATATGTATATATGTAGTTCCGTTTTTCTCTCATCATATATATTAGGCATCATTGCGTAATGATAAGTTAGAGTGTTAATGTAAGTGTACACATATACATTCATCTTGAAATATACGTCATGAGGATCATCGTTTACTGCATATATGCTTTTTCAGATCGGTAAACATGTGAGTGGAACTGAGCTCTCTCATATTTTGTTGTCTGACTTGTTTGATGTTCATAGATCAGCGATAGATTTTCCTTTAGATTAGTAAATAAGTTAACACTGTAATCATCCACTATATTATAATAGGGCATCATATTACATTCGTAAATGTAATCACATTTCTAATTTGACACAAATTTCCATCAGTATAGGGTTTTGGAGATTATTAATTTATTGATTGAGATCATTAACCGATTGATGTTAAACCACCATTAAAAACCTGGAATCACTAGACGGCCGTTTCGGCTTATGGTGGGACTCCTCAGCAGTGTGCACTCATGATTCCGATCACAGGATTCGAACTCATGGCTTTTAGTCTCGCGCGCGAACGATTAACCTCTAAACCACTGAACTTGCTAACATCCAACGGTGATAATGTCTAACCTCAACCAATCCACAAAATTGCACGACCATCTTCCATTGTACTGATGTAGATACCCGTCTCTATCCAACACGGATTAGCTCCACTGGTTACGACTTCTCACTAGAACTCCAGGAATTTCCTCATGATCTCAATCAATAACAAGATTTCATGTACTTTAAAAAGTTCAACAACTGTCAAAGTAAATACAAAAATTGACACTTCTTACGTAAATAATCAGAAGACAAATATTCAATGGATGTTCATCTCTTATTTTATGATAGAATATCATCAACATTTCTAACGCAAAAGCAGACCAACTACAAAATAGATCAAAATGAATTAGTGTTATATTTAAATGTTATTGTCATATAAATGTACTTCTAGACAAAAGTCAAACATACTAAATAGAACCACTTACTTCAATGGTTAAGATCATGAGTCATTTGAAGCTAGACCACCATAGAAATCATGGATGCACTGAACGACTGTTCAGTCCTATTGTGGGACTCCCCAGGAGTGCGCATCCACGACCTCGCCCCCTTGCGAGACTCGAACACAGGACCTACTGTTTTCGCGAGAGAGCACTTAAACACTAGACCACTAAACCGGCATTCACTTACTATTACAATATGAGTGAATAGTTGAGATGAAGCTATCCTAAGGATTCATTGTTCACGTATGCTATTAGAAGAGAATTTGTAATATGTTTTCTCGGTCAATTATGAATGTTGACGAAGTATTTTAATTACTGTCTTGTGTTTCCTAGTAGTTGTTCTATCCATTCTACACGGTCATACTGAATATAATTTTGATGAAAGGGTGATAACAACACTAATTAAAATGAGGCTTCTAGTTCAACAATAACATGTAGTTAAGACAAGCTTCATACAGTTTAGAAAAGGTAAACTATGGTTTATTTTGAATTGTAATATAAGTTATAGGATTTCTTTTGAATGGCAAGGCTTATACGACTGTTCAAGTTATCGTTATTCAAATAGTATACATGTCCGACTGTATATTTGACAATGAGTGTCTTTGAAATACTTGAATTAAAGTAATAGTAATTTGAAACCAATTGACTGGCCTTATACCAACATCCATCTACTAATGTGATGATATGGGATTCAGGACGTGTATTTCGTTCGATTTGGAACTCATCAGCTTGATGTACTTGCATTAGATTTAAGGCAATATCAAGGTGATCCACATAGGATCCACATATCTGAATAAAAGACTGATCGATTACAGTCCTGAACATATGATGATATATGTATATGACCATATAACTGAGTACACAGGCGAATGCAACAAGTGAACTTACGAAAAAACATTTAACTCAACAGTTGATGATAATGTTAAGATTACAATAATAGAAAACGTACATCAATACCCAAAGAATAACTGTCCATGGATTCGATAGATATACACTTATGGATCTACAAAATATTTCCTTATATGGATTATTTTGGATAACTTACGGCATTGAGAAGATCATGATAATCAATATTGTAATAGCTATCTCAATTGAGAGAAATAAGTAAACCTAAAATCAATAAACAACTAAAAAATATCGATTATCTCATTACCTGTTTCGTATAATCTGGTATCATGGAACTATTAATGTCATTCATGATCTTGGTAACTTTATTTCTTGATTTGTTCTTCGATGAACTATTGTAGACATCAGGAAACATTTCTCTTCAATGTATCTAGTAAAAAGCATAATGTGATACCGTTTTTTAGCATTTTCAAGGATATAAGACAATATGGTGTAAAACATACGACTGAGCCTCTCTGGAGCTACTGCCAGTTCCGAGCCTGAATAACGGAGGAGGGTTGGGCATAGGGTTAGCGACCCCCACCCGTGATAAACTAACTCGCTAACCAAAAACAAATACTGCTAACATTAGTATCGCAGTAAGAGCAGGAAGAGGAGACTGAATAAAATTTGATACTTGGCTTATTCGTTGATTGTATTGAGATATAATAATTTAATAAAAAAATACTGAATAATTAAATGATTTCAGTAGTTGATATTCTGAGTCAATTGCAACTAGATCACCATGGAAAACCTTAGAGCACTGGATGACCATTTCGTCCTATTGTGAAACTGTTCAGCAGTATGCATCTATGTTCCCAAAGCACGAGATTCGAACCCAAGACTTTTCAGTCTCCCCCGTGAGTTCAGTAAATTCTTATCCATCTATCATTAGATAGTATTCATTCATTCATTATAAAATAGGATGAGTTTTCTTATTTACCTTCCCGTTGTTGATGATGAATGATTTCTTCTCTATAAAAAACATGGAATATCATGATTCATATGGAATATAAGAAAAAGTCGTTTAAAGTAATTGTGATCCATTATGACTTACTTGATAAATTATAGAAATGATGAATATATATATATATCACAGTCCTATTTGGTTTGTTTATGTTACCACGTATAGTAGATTATTGAAACAGAAATACTAAAACGAAACGAAATCTTCTTAGAATTCTATTCAATGATGAAACTTTAAACTGCAAATTAGTTACTATGAGAAAACTAACCGTTTGTTGTTTTGTAGGTGGGTTGGTGGGTAGGTGGGTGCTTGTGTGTGTGTGTTTGTTTGTTTGTTTGTATAGTTTTTTCTGAATAGATGATAAACATAGTATCTCTTATATACAAGATTTAATCTGCAATCTAATTATACTGGTAATTAGAAGAACTATGAACTATGTAATTGTTTTTTTTTCTATTTGATGTGTAATGAACCTTGTCGGTAATCTTCAATGAATACGCTATTCATGTCTTAATTAACCATTAATTGAGTTTTATAGATTATTATAATTCTCAAGGTCATTCAAGATTCGTTCAAAGGTCCATAAATTATAGCCTCGCCTAAAATCGGATCATCTGAAAGAGTGATATATCCCTTGAGCTAATTACTATAATGAACAAGACTTGAGTGGAGATAACCTATTTATTATTCCATACAAAACTACGCAAAATCTTCGTGAAATATAAGTCATACATGAAATTCTTCATTTGGAAATTTCCAATCAATAGTCCATCACATTCTGTATGATTCTTCCAATTAACAATCCTCTTGTACTTCACTTCCTGTTTTCTTCAACTCGATTTTCTAAGGCTTCTGTTGTCAGGTATTTCTCTTCTGATTGGTGTTACATACAATTTATGTTAAAAGGCATATGTTTCATACACTACACTACTAGCAACATCTCTATAAATCAGACTAATCCTTTGTAGTCAGTGTACTTCATTGTATGAAGACTGATACTTGTCTAACTAAAATGTTTTGAGAAATGTAGGGAACAGAAATGACTTTTATACGCCGATTCGAACCGAAAAGTTAATTGATTAACAGCTATTGAATAATCAACTATTGATCATGTTTATTCCAACCAAAATTCAATCAATTCAAAGTAACATCAGCATATTTGATTGAAACCATGAAATAATGATTCTGAACAGTTTTGGTTGGTAAGAAATATGTTTATGTTAAGATGAATAGAATAGATCGAAAAAGGTCAATAGTAAACTTTTATTTAAATACTTAATTGACACAAGATAATGGAGAAGATTTATAGCCTAGCTAAATGATTTCAATAGAGTTTTGTTCTGTGAGTTGAATAGTTTGGTCGTGGAACCTTCATGATTCTTCTGAACGACATCATCAGTATATATGTCAGGTAGAAGTAGACTTCTATATGAACAGATAGATCAATTTACATTTGAAAATTGACAAATAATCCACGAAAGTTATACCATTAAGACATTGATTGTAAGTTGTTTGTTATTGAAATAATCTATCAAAGAAATTCGATCATGCAGTACGTACAAGTTATATGTCCATCTTTTAGTTTTTTCTAGCAACAAATTGTTTGACTCAACTTTAAGTTTCGAAATGCATCAGAGGAATCATCAACAATACCTAACCATGTAACGTTTAGTAGCCTGTTGTGTTCGCTTGTGGTGGCGGGATCACCATTTTAGTGGCCCGTGATCTGACTCCAATTTGATCGTAATGGTTGGTTGCTATCGTCTATCCTCGTATATAATCATTGACTTAAATCGCGTTAGTTAATAACGGAATTAAATAAGTCAACTAACGAGAATGGAGTTTTGAATGCATATATTTTGTAGAATTGTTGATTAGACAAACGAACGGAGGAACGATGCGAAGATTAGAAAGCGAAGCTAAATTGACGCGCGGTGGAGATGGCTGGTAAGCCAACTCTCCCTTTAACAAAGAGTTAATGAATATTTTTAAGCCCACAAAAATAAATTACAAACATGTGATGAGTAACGGGATAAGAAGTGTGCATACGCCTACGCGCTCATACAAAGACAGTCAAGACATTGATAAGCGAATAATTAACAAGGTCAGAATGTGACTCAAATAGAATGAATAGAATGGGCTGTCCGAAAGTTAGAATGATGAGGTATTTGGGCTTAACATAATGACAGACACTACAAACGTAAACCATACACTTACAATCATGAAATGTACAACTAAACTTAATCTTAAATGACTAAGATAGGTCCCAAAAGATGCTTCATCACTTAAATCTAAGGTATAGTACAAATGCAGTAATTTAACTAGTTACTAGCTGAATCCTAAGGGTATAGAAGATATTTAATTAAACAAAAGTCCGAAATACGATGAAACACCAGTTCACTACCCATCTTTGCTTAAAAAATGTTTATGACTTAAAGCAATATCGAGGCAATCTTCACAAAATGCGCGTATGCCAACATAAGACCGTTCAATTTCAGTCCTAAATAACAATGAAAAGATACAAAAAAAACAACACCCGAATGAATTTCAAAGTTAAATGTATTTGATGAGAATAATATTGTCAATATTTGGTGTAGATTATTGATAGTAGAACGTTTACTATCCAGTGTTTACGATCAGAGATCAACATTTTAGTCTTATTGGAACCTTCAATGTTTACGAATTCGCAAATACTTTATAACGTTCACATTGCTTTGAATGTTTTTTGTTATTAATGTTATTGCAGGTTATGTATTTCTCATTCTAATACAGTGTGTAATACAGTCTTTTGATATATAAAATTGTTAAGTGCCCCCAAACGCCCTGGTACGGCCGAGAATGGGGAGAGTCCGCTCTTCCTCTCCAAATGCTCTCACATGGCCACGCGTATATAGCCTCTGCCAGGGAAGTCCTACTCACTGCCTTCTCGCACCACGGGTGTTGTTTACGAAAATGAGACGGATGTCTGGCGCTTAAACCGGATCCCAAAACAATCATGCACATAGGCTCCAGTATCCTGTGGGAACAAATGGCGTGTGAACCAATCGTTGGTCACTGGCTACCGTGAGACTGCATCTCCTCACGATGCTCCACTGCCTTCTGGATGAGATCTTGAGGTCGAAATCTCAGGGTGTGGTCCCCTAAGAAAACCACCTGCTTTGATTTGGGCACCCGGGCAGTATCACAGCCCTCACACACATATCAAATGAGATCTGTGTGGTGCATATGTATTTGGTGCCTCCTTGTACCAATATCTATGTATTAAAATAAATAAATAAATAAAAAGGAACAAGTATTTTCAGACCATCATGGAAAACCTAAAAGCACTGGACGGCCGTTTCGTCCTATTCTGAGACTCTTCAACAGGGATCAGGTTTTCATAGTAGTCTAGCTTCATTTCACTCATGTTCTCAAACATTACAATTACTATCATATCCACAAAAACCCTCTTCTGATATTAATTACATTTGTTAATAAACGTAATTTCCTCAGATTGTCCGATAAACTAACAGTGTTGATATATATTCATTTTTATGTGATGTAAGTACAAAATGAGTTGAAGCAGAGAGGCATCATGAGTCACTCAGCAACAACGTGGAACTTCATAAGTACGTACGCACATCGGTTAAATTTGTTATACCACATTAGCATACAGATACAATTGTCGATTCAAATCTCATAGTGGTAGAAGTAGTAAAATTATAAACAGTAATCGGAAACATTAGGGTTTGAGGACGTTATTCAATAAGTAAAATACAGTGAGAGAGAATAAATAGAAGGACATGAAGAATTTAGAAGATTAGAATTTGTGAGAACACAAAGAGTGAATGTACCTGCGCCGTTGCAAATGATTAATTTGAGTCATGTCATTCAAGGTGTCTAACCATCAGTTGCTATCGATTTGCGGATACCAACCAGATAGTCTACACCTACCAACATAGCTCAGTTCACTTTTCAGTGACTTCATGGGTTTATGCTATGTTTTGGTCTAGCCGTTCCTAGCTTTCCTCCAACAGTCGGTTCGTCTAATAATGATCGGCAAATATTAAGAAACTACAGTTTATTTCATGTGATATTTTGAATGTCATTCACGCGGACGACCTTCTTTGAACATAACATGTCAATGCAATCTGACATACAATAGTTAACGTAAACGACTCAACTCATGAATTTTCTTCAACTTTAAAACATTGTTCAACAAATTCCACTGTATTGCTAACATATTAATACTCCATTGCAAATAAGTCTGTATCTGGCCTGAATTCCACCAACCAATATGATTTTCGCATTACTGAACCTTATATAGCAAACCAAATTTGTAACAGAAACAGATTGACAATAACATAACCGTTAAGAGATGGCTCCGACAATGATAACTTACATATCACACCGTGTTTGATAACTATAGTTTTAGTACGTGACTTTGATTAAAGTGAATTCTCAGTGATGCAGCACATTTATTAATGTTCTGAATTAAGAGAATATACAGTTGCTAAGTAGGTTATGGACTTTGAGACAAACAGAATCAATCCATTATATATCATTTCCTTCTAATTAAAATAGATTAAAGAACAAACCTTTGTAGTGAGTCTCTTTGATCAAATTATTACTGTCAATTAGATCAAAAAAACAGCGGTATCTATAACAATTTTCTGGATCGATGTGTAATACCTTTTCATTTTAGGTACTGAAATACACATTGGAGTAGTATATTGCATGAATGATACTTTGAACAGTACTATCATTGTAATTTATAGCTTGTTTTGATTGACGGTTGAGACAAACATGCATTATTTCCATTCATTGGAATAGTTCAAAGTGTTTAGAATACCGAAAGTATAATAAACCTAAACTTCATATTCAACAGAATTCGCAAAATACTTCAAGAAACGTGTACCTATGGTAATAAATTTCTGGATTACAAGTTGTGGTTTACCAAAATGTTGATAGTGTGGTCAATCAGCACAACACAATATATTTCAGTACTATGTGTTGACAGTTAACTACAAAATCCTCATAATTTGCAATGAATAGAGATAGAGGATTGTGCGTTTGTTATTGAAATGCGACTATAGTAGTTTACTTGGTAATCTATTTTTGTAAACAAACATCTCAGGATATAAGAAGAAGAACTTCTAGGAATACTTAGTCCAAATCTACACGATCCACTTAAACCCACTGAATCGAACACTACGCAACTCTGTGTTTTACCTAAAGTTCACAAGACAAATGTTCTTTTTCGTCCAGTTCTAGATATTATATAATTCGCCTTATCATAAAACTGTAAAGTGGCTAGTTCGAATCCTAGATCCCTTACACAAACTAGTCGTCAACAGAAATGTAAAGACGTTTTAGATTCCATTTCACTAATGTACATTTAACTGAAACTATTGACTACGTGTGCCAGGAAGTACTTGAAAAACAAATCAAAATATTAAAATTCACGAGGTTATTCTCAAAGAATTACTTCTGAAATGTACAATGAATATCTATTTTGTCTTGAATAACATAGATTATAGACAAATTGATGGCATAGCGTTGGATTCACCTCTAGGTTCTATCATTGACGATTTTGTTCTTATGTAACTACAAAGCGGACCTCTCAAAGATGTTATTGATAAGCTTGATTTCTACTATTGTTACGTTGATGGTGCTTTCATAACTGTCGATCAGCACATTGGAAAAGAAGAACTACTAGAGATATTTAACAACAAACAACCAGCAATTAAATTTACATGTGAAGAGGAACTGGATTATAAACTACATTTGCTAGATGGTTTGTTAAACAGATAAGAAAATGGTTCTATCAGTAGAAGTATATATAGACAAAGTTCTTCATCAGGACAATACACACATTTTTTAAGCTTTGTAACCCTTTCATTATAAAAGAAACTTAGTCAAATGTCTGGCACATAGAGTTATTAAGATATACTCGGTTGATAGAATTAACAAGGAATTTCAGCTCATACATAATGTGTTGATTAAAGTGGGTTATCCACAGAGTTTCCTGAAGAGACACTTGCGTATAGCAAACAAGAAAATAGCAACATCAACGGCTAGAAAGTAACCTCTCTTTCTGAAGCTGAAATTCAATGGAGATGAAGCTAGTGATATACTACATGATAAACTGACTAGAGCAGTGAAGAAAACGTTTAATACAGCCAACCTTTATTGATCGTACTCGACGCAATCTATGATGAATCTGCAATAACTGATAATTTTTCTGGTTATGCCATTTTCATATGAATCTACGAATTCAGCTACCCCTATATAATGAAGTAGAGCTTGATAAGGATCTAATCGAAAACCATATTGTTCGCTTATATATGTTGTTCTAAATCACAATATGGAGATCTTTCGAACGTTTTAGCTGGTTGAACTAAGATAAGCTACAATGAACCAAACAATTGAACCGATGATCATGAGAATGTGTATAAGCTTTAAAACAGATAATCAATATTATACAGAATATACTGTGTACATTTCTTTACGTAAAGATGTTTAAATCTTGCAGGTTTAACAGACAACTTAAATGTTTAATTTTATAATGTTGTCAGGCTTATTGTGATCAATCTTCGTCTTTTAGGAAATCTGGATATGCTCTTAAAGCTGCATTGAGGTGTGTTGACAATCTCGATAGAACTAACTTATTCTATGTTCCATGGGAACTGGATATTAAGGATACTTGTTTTGGACATTGTTGTTTATCAGTATTACTGGAATTCTAGTAAAAATGGAAGGTTTTTTGTTGTGAATAATACTAAAAGTGATTAGATTTACAATGTATGACAATATATTCATAAAAAGGCATCTTCAAGCTGTCGATATTTGCATTCCTGGTAAATACGACTAATTATTGTGGTTGCCACATTGAAGTGACTGAACAAGTGCTAAATACCTGAAAAATCAGAAATCAAATGTCTCAATCGGAGCACATGATAATAGACGACTTTTGTGGTTTAATGGATTAAGCTGTTACACTGCCAACCAAATAATTGTACATAATCCGATCTGCGCTCATACATAATTTGCAGTAACACTAAGTCCAGCATGATAATACTGATGTATTATCTTGATTGATGTAAAACATTCATGTCTAAATCTTCTAATCTAATGCTCAGCTTTTCATGTATAAACACGTAACAATATCTTGTTGCAGTTCACATGAAACAATCATATTTTCGTCAAATAGTTTCACAGAATTTATAACATTATCAAGCTGTAATTTGTTTACTATTAGAGAATGTTCCAAAGTACATACATTGTAAAAGTAATGAGGTGTAACAGTGAACACTAATGTCAAACAATATGTGTTGATTTATTCCAAGATAGTCTGTTTAGTGTGAGTTAGTTGTACAAAATTCGAATGGATATTTGACTTGAAAATTTCCGTCACTTGTATGAAATGTTAGTGATATTCGTCCTTTAAAATGTTCATCCTGGACTCGGGTTTCCTGTCAACTGCCTGACTGGGTGTTCATCGGATTAAATTTGTTAACGTTTTCAACTCTCCATTTCTAAAGTCATGTGAAATTCATCTCTCCTTACGTAATCAGTCGATATATTCATTAGCCTTAAATAACTTTGTTTAACTTATTTTTGATTCCTAACAACTGAAACATCTATTGTACTCTGCCTTATTCCATTTCAACACAATGATCATAACTCTGTCGATTAATGTGTTATGTGTAATGTTCAGCTTCGTATCATGATGCTGATTAATCAAAGAACGTTTTCATCTCCAACAAAGAAAATTATGTAACATATTCGATAATAATTTTATGATTAATTTTGGTTTTGAACTGTGTTAATTCTGATTTATATTCTCCGTACTGATTCACTTCCCGTCCACTCTTTTGCAAATTGTTTTATACTACTTATTTATATTCAGTAAGTAGTTGTACTCCCAGCAATTTTTACGCTAATGTTGTAACGCAAGTTGGTCGTGTATTATTATGAAATACATATAACATTTATTGTATTCATCATTATAATTACTTTGTCTCAATCATTATAGCAGTTATTCATAAGTTTGTTTAAACGAAATGGTTTCCATATCAGAAGGGGTTGTGTGAAGAATTTAAAAATTTCACTGGTTGAAATCATGAGTCAATTGAAGCTAGACCACTATGGAAAAACTGGAAGCACTGGACGACCGTTTCGTCCTAGTATGGGACCACTTCAGCAGTGCGGATCCACCAACCCGTTCCCCCAGAGAGATTAGCTTTTGTTTCGATTTTCGCTTGTTGATAAACTGTTCCCAGGTTGAGACACAGATAACAGCTGTCCTTCGCACTATCGTATGTTGCAAATATTTTTTATGTTAGTATTTCAGGAAATCCTATTTGCATTTCAGACAAAAAAGACGCGAATGAATTGTTTATGCTCTAAATGACTGAGTAGTAGTCTTTGAAGTAGAATTTCACACCATAATAAAGTGTATTATTATCTTTGAGGGAACTAACCCACTATATCTCATTCGCAACCTCAGAATTTCGACTGCTTCATTAAAATGTATTTATCACTACTACTATTACTAGAAGAATCCCACAGTCCGTTAGTGAATATTTTCCAATACACACATTCTGACAATTAGAAAAAAATTCAAGACATTCAGTGCTTCATTTAGTGATCTGTCTATACAGTAAACATGAAATTTATTCGGTTGCATATCGAGTTCCAGGTGAAGTGTTTCACCGAATAATCCTTCGCAACTTGATCTAAACAATCAGTATCATATTGAAAGTGAACTGAATAACTGTGTTTAATCCATATTTACTGATATGAAAAGTATGTCAATCAATTGAGCAAAATCTTCAGTGATTTATTTACTCGAAACATAAAGTGTAGACATGACAACATAGTTTGACCACATAGACAGTTTGTCATCGGAATCGAACACTTTTAGACAGTCATTTTACGATTTGTTAAGTTTTCGTTTTGATAACATAAAAGATTACTCAATTTCGCATCTATTGTTACCACAATGTCAGTAGAATTGAGTAACATAAACATTTTTGATGATATTCTTTTGAAATTTTGTCTTTCGGCTTCCAATGTTTACTACTTTACGAAGCAACACTTTGGATTGTTCGATCACCATCAGGCTGCCATAAATCGATTTTATATGGTATCAAAAGTGAAATTATGATTGAGCTTCACAGTTGTGGTTTAGTGTATTGTGATATTTGTGAGAAGATAAACACAGGTAGGCTGTTTACAGCACAGTTGCTTGAACAAATTTGATTCATTTTTATGGAATCACTTCACCACCACTATAAAGTACGAAAAACATCTCAATGTTCCAATAACATAAACTTGTCATTTTAACCATTTGAGTACATTAATGTGGAGCCAAATAAGCAACTGGGCATCTAATATCCACTTTAAGATTATAAGAAGAAATTAGTTTTTAAGTGTATTTCTCTCTTTTTTTAATTTCAACGGTAGAAACAAAGATGATCTAGAGAAATGATCTTTATGTTTTTGATGTGAGCAAGTAATTTATTCGATGCCTCTTACTTTATACACAGAACTCTACGTTGTACCTCTAGTATAGTAGTGAATAAAGCTCATATAAATAATAATAACAAATATACAGCTGAAAGATGAATGAAACCAAGGCTCGAAAACAGATAATAATCTGAAGAAGAACAGTTCCATTATTAAGTTTGGTTGTAAACTGCAATCGTAAAATATATGTTGCGATTAACACGTCCATATTCGTAGAAAAGAAATGGGTTACCTATTATGATAACATTGAAATTGATCACAACATGTGATAGCGCCAATGACAATACAGAATGTTAATGATAACTTCCAACAATCGAATAATCGAACAATCGAAATAAGAACATACAAATATGGAACAACTTGCATTGAAACATAGATTCAGTCAGTACACCAAAGCTGGAAGTCACTGTTACAAATGTGGAAGGATTGTATATACTATAATTAATCTTAGATATTACTCAACGAATAAACGTGTAACATCATACTTCCCAAGATTATTAAAAATGAAACTGTCTACTTAATAACAACAAGTAGTTAAAAACAATATATCAAAATTGAGTTCAACGAGAAGTCCATTCATAAATCATTATATTATAGAATAGAGCATAAAAAAAGTAAACGTAAGTTCCGAAAACATCGTTAACAACCTAAAATGTATTCTAAAATACTGAAAACACGAGCTCCCAAGGTAACGATAGCTTTTAACAGAACCGGATCTTTTAACCGTGGAAAATATGTTTCTCTCAAGATTAGTGTGTATGATACCCGCATACAGTTACACGGATCTGCCTGTATAACATTGCTGAACAGAAGAATGTGGGTGAAAATAGAAACTCACAATGCATCCTGGTCAATGTTAAACATCGCTAGTGAGATACATTGTGAGATCACAGCGAAAGAGAAGTGAGTAATATTTTTGAAAGTACATCCATCACTTGACTTATTACAACCTGATTGGATAGATAATCTGAAAATAACAAACTGTCATTGTTATAACAGTTAGTTTACCGTTGTATACACGTACAGGACGTTAATTTACAGTAGACGAACATCTACACTAGAATGCTTCATAATGTTCATTCTACAGGACTTCAACACAACTCAGATAAAGAACACGTGATTAGCCTGACCAGAACGTAAATAAATTTCCACACCAAATCCGACACAATCCAACAACAATGAACAATCAATAATAATAATAGGATAGGGGAATATATAACTCACCTAACACCTATGAGACTATCTACATGTCTGATTAAGCAGGCAACCAATCATCATCATTCTCACCCACGCATCAGTCCGATGAACTCGATCTGCGATAACGGCAGTACAACGAAAGTTGAAGAGAAAAACTCAGTGGATTCACAAGCGAGACAGGAAGAACATACATTGTTGGCAGCAACCGGAACGGAAACAGAAATACACCGCGTAGTAGAAGACGAAGTTTGTGGTCTACCAGACACTTTCAGAGCAACCAAAGAAGTCACGGAACATGATGAAATGTTAAGAGAAGTAAAGGGTTATCTAATCGAATTGTCGAACCGTCGTCTTCAAAGAGAACTGCCACAATATTTTCGCCACCAGGACTCAATCATGATTGACAAATTATATATTAGGTTGAGTGACAGAATCGTTGTTGCAGAAACACTACGCAAAACGTTTCTGAAAAATTCCATAGTGGCCATCACGCCATCAGCAAGATGAAATTGTTGACTCGAAGCTATGCTTATTGGCTAACAATACATCAAGATATCGAAACTAGATGCCGCAATTGTTCGTCATGCCCGCAAGCAGCTAATCTTCCGAAGAAGTGTGAACCACCACAATCATAGATAATGAGATTGTTGTGATTCCAGCGATATAGTCAGATGTAGTATATAATGGGAATATGGCTTTAGTCTATAAATGTAGATAATAGATATTTCAGAGTTCAGTTATCATAACAACACACAAGTGAAAACTCAACATGTACAAGTAGCAGTGTATTGACGAGCATTTAGCAGGGTGTATCATGGTATGAGTGATTCGAAACAGAAGGGACAGAGAGAGAGAGAGTGAGTTCAACGTCATTTACTTGAACAACTTTTACAAGCATTTATGGTGAATATACAAACTATGAAAATTAACAAAATAAATTGTTATAACTTGTGACCTATGTGCCCTGTTTATTGTACAACGTTGCGATACCGCCAATTAGAGAGCAATGAATTATCTATCTAATCAATGACGCATAAAACCCGTACGAGCAGCCTAGAGTGCTGATTGGTCTCACTTCCTGTTTCCTGCCTAGCCCAGCCAGTTAAGTCCAGAACACCAATCTCAGCCTCTCCAATATGAATCATTTATGTCAGGCATATCGGGTTTATTTACCAATCAGACAGACCACATTGTACCATAAAATAGCAAATAATATTTATAAATAGTCTAGCCAAATGTGGCTGTGAATGTGGGAGGTAGTGATTAATAGACAGGGTATAATTCAACAATGGTAAATCGTATAATAATAGTTCATAGGTCAAAATAAAGCTCACAATATGAGGGACACAGATATGAACAGTTTAGTTACATAACAATTATACGATAAAAACAATACGCATATTATTGGTGCATAAATGGATCCCAAAAGTTACCATTCCTTATTCTTATCAGGATATAACCTAAATGTAAATAATATCAAAAACTATTTTCAAAATAAATTTGTTGTGCCTATCTCGACATACCTCCCCTCCCCAACCACCCTAAAGTATCCGGAAGTAACAATAGATTGTAACAATAATGTGAGAAAAAATGTATTATACATACAAGTATAAAATTGCAACGAAGGGGATGTCAAATGGGTATGTAAGTTAGAGAATATGACAATAATAATGCACATTGTGTATGTGTATAGAGTTATATGAATGTAGTCAAGCACAAGAACAACAACAACAAACTGTCTTAGTTTGCTTATTATAATAATAATAAGGTACAAAACTATTGATGAACTCATATACGCAAAAAGAAGTGATCTGTCGTTGATTATTATTGTAACAATTATGCGTTTAGAAAAAAAGCAAATGGTGAAATGAGTATTTCTGAGAGAACCGAACTAATTGTATACACGTTGTGTGTGTGTGTGTGTGAAAACATTTTTGATATTTTTACTAGTGAATAAATGAAATTAGTAGTATAATGTATATAAATGATTGTTTGTTTTGATACGAACAGATTCTGGTGGTTCGCTTTGATGAATAAGGGCGCTATCTGGAAAACAATCTCCTTCTGGACGATGATGTGGTTGGTCGACAGTGAATCGTGGCGTTGGTGGCCTGTGGTAATACCAGTTGACTTGCCAGCTACGATAACTGCTGTTGAAAGTTTGCTGTGGTACATGTATCGCCTTTTGCAACAATTTGTACTGGAGTTCTAGTGAGAAGTAGTGACCAGTGGAGTTCAACTAGGTCTGTTGTGGGATTGTAAGTTACTGAAAACAATGGTGGATGTGTCGCTCAATTTCGTGGATTAGTTGAAGTTAGACATGAACACTGTTGGATAACGACTCAGTGGTCTAGTGGTTAAGTGTTCAGTCGCGATACCACTAGGTCCTGGGTTCGGGTCTCGCAGAGGGCGAGGTCGTGGATGCGCACTGCTGAGGAGTCCCACAGTAGGACGGAACGGCCGTACAGTGCTTCCAGATTTTCCATGGTGGTCTAGCTTTAACTGACTCATGATCTTAATGATTGAAATTACTACAATCTCCACAAAACCCCTTCTGATTATAATTTGTACATTATGGCTGTCTGGGTGGATTTCCATCATTTTGTCAGCCATATCGGATAAGTCATCTAGGTTAACTGAATTTCTTGACACGCTGGGAATTCGTCTTACATTATATGATAAACGTTCAAACCACATTTCTTTTAAATGGGTTTCGTCTAGCTTATATGTGCCTACTAGTTGTTTCATGTGCCGTAAGAACTGTGAGGGTTTGTTGTCGCGAGAATGTGACATGCACATTATTAATGCTCACTGTGTTTGTTTATAGAGTTATATGAATGTAGACAAACACAACAACAAAAACAGCAAAGACATGAAAATGTGGTCGATAAAAATGTCTTAGTTTGCTAATAATAATAAGTGCTCGCGCGCGAGACCGATAGGTGCTGGGTTCGTGTTATAACTTGTGACCGCCGATTAGAGAGCAGTGAATTATCAATCAGATCAATGACACGTAAAACCCGTACGAGCAGCCTAGATTTCTGATTATTCTTGCTTCCTGTCTAGCCCTGTCAGTTAAGTCCAGAACGCTAATCCGAGCCTGTGCGATATGAGTGATTATATTTCAAACATAATGAGTTTATATCAATCAAACAGACCACAACATACCACAAAATAGGAAACAACATTTGTACAAGATTTGACCATAGTGGCTGTGAATGAACGAGGTAGTAATTAATAGACAGGGAATAATACAAGAATGGAAAATCGTATAATAACAGTTCATAGGTCGAAACAAAGCTTATGATAAAAGGGACATTATTATGAATAGCTTAGGTAATCGACAATTATAGATCCCGAAAAATTACAACTTATTATTCTTATCGGAATACAACAGCTCGAATCTTACAGACGGCAGGATCGTGGATGCGTCCTGCCGAGGTGTCCCATACTAAGACGAAACGGCAGTCCAGTATTTCCAGGTTTACCATGGTAGTATAGTTTCAATTGACTCATGATTTCAACTATTGAAATTACTAAAATCTTCACTGAACCCCCTTCTGGTGATAATAATAATAAGGTGTAAAACTATTGATGAACTCATATACGCAAAAAGGAGTGATCTGTCGTTTATTATTATTGTAACAATTATGTATTTAGAAAAAAAGCAAATGGTGAAATGAGTATTTCTGAGAGAACCGAACTGATTGTATACACGTTGTGTACGTGTTTCTGTGTGTGTGTGTGAAGACAGTTATGATATTGTTACTAGAAAATTGGATAAATTTAGTAGTATAATGTATATAAATGATTGTTTGTTTTGTTTTGATATTGTGCAAAATGTACATAACACTTAAGCTTTTTAACAATTCTGTCTGAGCGTGATAAATAAGAAGGAATACTGATTGAGTTTACATCTTCCTTTGATTTCGTAGTAACTAATGATAGAGATTGTTTGTTTATATTAATATTTTTGTTGCCTAGCTGATCCTCACAGAAAGCGGGTTCGATTCTATCTATAGAAATGGTTTCCTTCCTGTTATGCTTACGTAGGAGCATTGCTTTCATTTGTTGCATTGTTTGCAATAAGCGACTAGCAAAATGACTTGGGTCAGTTGATACTGTTGTGTGTGAATTGACTAGTTGTCCTGGTAATGCTAACATTTTACCATACACTAGTTCAGCTAAAGTGAAAGCGATATGTTTGTTGATAATTGAACAGATCCCAAGGAGCACAAGTGGTGGTGCATCTCTACACTTCGATGTGTCTGCTTGTGCCATCAGTAAACTTTTCAGTTGACAGTGAATTCTTTCAATCATACCATTCGCTACTGAATTATAAGCTGTTGTTTTGATGTGCTTCACACCCAGAAGTCTTGTAAATTCCTGAAATAGAACGGATTGAAACTGGGGACCACGGTCTGCAGTGATAATTCATACTACTCCATAATTTGATATCCAAAGATCGTGAAATACTGATGCGACAGTTCCTGCTGATATATCTTTGATAGGGTATGCTATCGTCCATCTGATAAATCTGTCTACAGCAGTAAGGGTACTTATTTTACAGGATAATACTAATTATAATGATACTGATAATAAAAGTCTGTTTTACATGGTGATATTGAGGTAAATAAACAAAGGTACTGAAGAATTCTTTTTTGAAAAACAAGGAGAGTTTATTAATCGTTTGATTGTTAATGGGTTAAGTATTAATCAAAAGATAGATAGGAAAATGATCATTGGGAAGGAATGGCTCAGCTCGACAACATAAAATGTTGAAATTGAGATTAAATGTACTCAGGATGATCATAGAAACAGAAATAAGCCAATTGGGGTTAAAAGATTCAAGGGGAAGGCGAAGCAGATGACTGTAAAGGAAGAAGAGTATGAGAAAGAAAAAAAAGTTATGAGACATTAAGAACATGGTAGAAAAAAATGGTTGTACCAGTCGCTTTTGTATATACAATTCTGGTTTTTCCAGATTTCTGGCTAGTGCTTCGGCAATGCAATGAAGATGCAGTCTAATCGTCTTTTGAAGACTTCTAGTCACCTTGTAGATGACTTTAAACGCAGAATCTGCCTTGATTGAGTGACCTGTGTTCACAAGATGTACAATTATTGAACTTCTTATTGAGCTATTGCCTCCTCTTTTTAGTCATGCCGGACAATGTTCTCAAATTCTTTTGGATAATGTACGCATCGAACGACCTATATACCTAACTCCACATGAGCAGGTAACTTGTTCAATGCATATTGATTTGATCAGATGCGATAATCTATCTTTAAGATTATTAGGTAACAATAGTCCGCTGGAGAATACTATTCGCAAGGATGCTGCGAACAATGTTCTTTTTAAGGAGTCAAAAATTCTCCTCTTTAGGATATGTGTGTGACTCTGTCACCCTTGAAGTCAATATTCATGTATAATGTTTACTTTTCCACTGTAATTATTGGTGTTTTCGGCGTTTTCGGTTTTATCTACTTATCAATGAATATCTAGTATCTCCTTTAAGAGTCTCAATTCTTCATTTATAAATTCCAGACTACAGATTTTTTGTATTCTTGTAGTGAATGTTATTATTAAGTTTTTTGTTTCAATTGATGAGGACCCAGCTGTGGAAACTTGATAGTTGACCATTCCATATAGGTTTCCCGTAGATAAAGCTTTTTAGTGTATCATCTTGCTTTTTAGTTATTTGTACACCAAGAAGGTGAATATTTTGATTGTTTTCAATTTCTCATTGTGAATTATATTGTTAGGTGGCAATTATGAAATGTCTTTAAAAGATGATTCAGGTCATATTTGTTGTCACAAATGATAAAGATATCATCTACGTACCTTTTATACAAGTGGATGTTTCCTATGATTATTTTAAGTTGGTTGTTTTCTAAACTGTCCATGAAGCTATCTGGTAGTAATGGACCAAAAAGGGATACCATAGCTAGGTTATTGGTCCATTACTAGCAGCTTAAGGACATTGCAATAAATAGAATCAATCCATTATATACCATTTCCTTCTAATCAAATCAGATTAAAGAGCAAACCTTTGTAGTGAGTCTCTTTGATCAAATTATCACTGTCAATTAGATCATAAAAACAGCGGTATCCATAAACATTTACTGGATCGATATGTAATACCTTTTCATTTTAGGTACTGAAATACACATTGGAGTAGTATATTGCATGAATGATACTTTGAACAGTACTGTCATTGTAATTTATAGCGTGTTTTGATTGACGGTTGAGACAAACATGCATTATTTCCATTCAATGGAATAGTTCAAAGTGTTTAGAATACCGAAAGTATAATAAACCTAAACTTCATATTCAACAGAATTTGCAAAATACTTCAAGAAACGTGTACTTATGGTAATAAATTTCTGGATTACAAGTTGTGATTTACTAAAATCTTGACAGTATGGTCAATCAACACAACACAATATATGTCAGTACTATGTGTTGACAGTTAACTACAAAATCCTCATAATTAGCAATGAATAGAGATAGAGGATTGTGCGTTTGTTATTGAAATGCGACTATAGTAGTTTACTTGGTAATCTATTTTTGTAAACGAACATCTCCGGATTTAATAAGAAAAACTTCTAGAAATACTTACTCCAAACCTGAACGATCCACTGAAACCCACAGAATCGAACACAATGCGACTTTATAGTCTACCCAAAGTTCACAAGGCAAATGTTCTTGTTCATCCAGTTCTAGATATTATATAATTCGCCTTATCATAAAACTGTAAAGTGGCTAGTTCGAATCCTAGATCCCTTACACAAACTAGTCGTCAACAGAAGTAACGGTTGTTCATACTTGTAAAACATGTACTATGGTAATAAATTATCGAATTAGAAGTTTTGCTTTGTTATATATGTATTCACGATGATGTCAATCAACACAACACAATATATGTCAGTATTATGTGTAGACAGTTAACCACAAACTCATAATTAGCAATGAATAGAGATAGAGGTTTGTGTGTTTCTAATTGAAATGCAACTATAGTAGTTTTCTTGGTAATCTATTTTGTAAATACACATCTCCGAATGTAAGATTAAGAGGAAACATCTATATACATAAAGAACTTCATGAATAAGTAAACATTGAAAAGGGGTTTATACTCAGTTTTTTTAATGATACCCCTATATACCAAACATTTGATATAAATTCACTTATATAATACCGATACACTCAACTATTAGTATATTGTAGCTGATTGGACTAATACACGCTACAATAAACCAAACAGTTGAACCAATGATCCTGAGAATGTGTATATTTTAAAACAGATAACCAATATTATACAAATTATACTGAGCACCTTTTTCACGTACACATGTTTAAGTCTCACTTGTTTGACAGATAACTGAGAATGTTGAGTTATATCATATTCTCAGGAGTATTGCCATTATTCTTGGTTATTTGGAAATTCTGTAGTTGTAGAGACTGTTAAATTTTTGATCGAAACCATGAACCGATTGATGTTAGACCACGACTGGAAACCTGGAAGCACTGGACGGCCGTTTCAACGTATTGTGGGACCCCTCAGCAGTGCGCACCATGGCCTTCAATCTCGCGCGCCAACGCTTAACCTCCTGGACAACTGAGACGGCAGCCAATGGTGTTAATGTCTAGCCTTAAGCAATCCACGAAGTCGTACTATTATCTTCCATTGTACTGAGGTAGATACATGTCTCTAAACAATACTAATCAGCTTCACATGTCACGGCTTCGCACCAGAACTCAGACTCATGAATACAGAGCTGTCCTAAACCAGTACTAGAAATAAATTGAAGCTTTTTTTGTTGTGAATAATACTAAAAGTGATTAGATTTACAATGTATGGCAATATATTCATAAAAAGGCATCTTCAAGCTGTCGATATTTTGCATTCCTGGTAAATACGACTAATTATTGTGCTTGCCACATTGAAGTGATTAAACAAGTGCTAAATAGCTGAAAAATCAGAAATCAAATGTCTCAATCGAAGCACATGATATAAGACGACTTTTGTGGTTTAATGGATTAAGCTGTTACACTGCCAGCCAAATAATTGTACATTATCCGACCTGCGCTCACATATAATTTGCAGTAACACTAAGTCCATCATGATAATACTGATGTATTATCTTGATTGATGTAAAACATTCATTTGTAAATCTTCTAATCTAATGCTCAGCTTTTCATGTATAAACACGTAGAAAGCAAACGTGTTGTATGATAGTTTCGTTAGTCACTTTTGAATGTTAACCTGATAATTTTAAAACTTGTTATTGTCAGTAAATTACGTGTTAATCAATGTTATTAGTACAGGGGTTCCATTCATTATTTGTATGGTCATTAGAGATATGGTTGGTGGTAATCGCTTTCATTATAGAGTTGGATGGCTCTTATCTCATTTCGTTACCTCACGATAATGTTTCTAATATGGAGAGTCAATCAGAAGTAAGCTAATGAAAAAGTTAATCGATGGTAGTCTGAAGTGACCTCATGAAAGTTAATCTTCTCGAATTAGTCAAATAATCCAATTCGACTTTAATTGCTGGTAGATAAGTACAGAAGCTACGATGAAATCAGGTTGATTTGTCATAACATATCCAAACTATGATTTCACTGTACGATTACCTTCTCAATGAATAGTGGATTCGGCGCCGAAGTAAAAAGTTAATGAGTGTACTTCCATTTTAACACATCTGTGGACTAAATCATTCATCTGTTTCGAATCAGTTTTCGTTTAGAAAATGTGTCTGAAATGGTGCAACATTAACGTAATATCACCTCAAATGTTATGGACGTTCTTAATTTAGATCGTTTCTGGAGATTAGTTCAAACCACAAATTCATTATCTTAGGTCCAATAATTAACTAAATAGGGTCGGTCTATGATATAGATATTGGTTTAGTGTAATTGAGTACTTATCTCCCAGTAATCGTGATTTCACCAACATTGATTATTTTCATGACTCAGCTATCGTGAACTGTAGATCTCATCATCAATATGACCAAATAACTAGTTGAAAGAAGTCTAGTAAATCTCTTATAGTTAAACAACCATCATCTACAAACGCTACACTCATCTTTGATGTTGAATAAAGAATTATGGGTAGAATCCTGCAAAAATATCATACATCACCAACATAATAAAGATGAGTTTGATACTTATATTTAGTCATTGAGCATCCAATTATTTACGTCTCTGATTGCTTCATCTATTGAAGACAAGAACTTGGAATGAAATTGTGGTCATCAAGAAAGAAATTCGATACAGAATTGACAAGGATAGACGCCATTTTCAATAACGAGTATTTTGTGTAACTGATATTTTTTCCTCACTAGTGGCATCATTCGTTATGGCTATCATATAAAAGACCATTCACAACAGCAGACTGTCAAATGAACCACAAATGGAAAAACAGTTAGTCATCATGTTATTCAAGTACCTATTTACTACAATCAAGAATATGTACATTGTGTATTTCACCTTATCGACTAATCTGCATATAAAGTATAATTGATGCTGATAAGAGAAAATACATACAAATTCGTACAAACCATGAAAGATTATTAATTTCAGCATTCACTTGAACTAAACTCAACACGTTATTGAGACAGTAAGTTACATATTATTGAATTGGTTCATCAGAAGTGTCGAGTTATTTGGCAACGAAGGACACTTCCATTATGGACTAGTAAAGAACGTGACGATTGAAACAACAATGAGAAAAGTTAAAATTAGATTCTTGTACTGATTATGACTTTCATTCAACATCAATTAGGTTTTGTGCTAATGAGATATGACAACTTCGACTGATGTATATATATGCCTGATCCTACGTTGTAACTGACTGACGTTTTTTGGAATTACTCAATGTAGTTTTTGTTTCTGTTCACTAGTGTGAGATTTATGCTGTATAACATACGGTATTCTTGTATTAAGTTGACATAAACTACACTCACAGTGGGATTTTCTATAACCAAGTATTTTTCATATATGTGATTTTATTCTGATTATTAATCGAAATGGGTGCACAAGTCAATATATAAATGAGTGTAGTTCGGAATAGAATCGACGTCGTAGTGCTTTGTGGTTAAAAAATCTTCACTTGTATCAGTCTTTGTCTTCTTACTTTCTCATCATGAGGATTGAAATGGTTCATCACTTTACAAGTACAAGTGATAAGTGACTCGGATATAACAATCAGCGACGACCAGATATAACAAATAGTATTGAATCGAGAAGACATATCAATAATACATCCGGCTTGGGAAAAATCAGTATGCAGCTAGTTCAAATCAGGTAATTACAGCATGAAATCTACTGTCTATCAGCAAACAATGAATTCAATACAAATCGTTGCATAGTTTCCGTGTAATCAACAGTCACATTCACGTAAGAATGTTACTTTCAAGGCAGAGCTTTCAGACGTTACTTTTCACTTTTCTTCATATTTTACGAAATTACTGTTGAACTGATCCATTTGCATACATTTCATTTATAAAGGAATACTGACTGACCGTGTGAGTTAAATGATGTTTGTAATTTCCATGTAGAAACCTGATCTACACTTCTGACTAGAGTAATATCAAGTTGAATGTAGATTATTTCGTGGTTGAAATTCACTAATTTGCTTCTTTAGTTTTCCAGGAAATATTAAATTTGAAGTTTATTCAATGGAAATTGTAAAAGGTATGCTGAATTACTGGGAGGTTATTATTTAGCGATAAGCAGTTAGTCGTTTTGTTGAATTCTACACTTCAATCATTTAGAATTCCAACAATGTCTTCAGTTAAACAACAAACCATGTATGCGAATTATTGCAACAATCTTGATACATTTGAGCCATACATACTACACTTTGACCACAGTTGATTAGGGTTCCACTTTTGTGGCTTTCTACTGTATCAATTATTGTCCAAATTGAATGTTTATTTACGTTGTTTATCGACTGATTAACTTGCTTCATCCAATAACGTTGAGTTAAATGGTTCACTCATAGAGTTTATATTCTCCATCGGATTAACTTCATTCCATCTAATAAATAAAACTAATATATAAAGGCTTATTTTCCATCTGTTGGAAAGATGTTCTGAATATTCAGTTTAGAATTTGTATGCATATACTGTCATCATCTTTACACTTATTCTGACTGTCTTCCGAGCATAATCTGTTGACTACATTGATATAATACAATAGAGAATCTCAACTTCAGTATACCTTAAACTATAGAATGTCAAAGAGTGGAAAATTTACAGTTTGTCTTCCACTTTTATATCTTTTAGTCAAAACAAAGTGAATGAAAATATCTCAGCAAAAGGTAGAGCAAGATCAATCTTTGGTGTGTTTATTAATCTGATCTAATTTTACAGACTCTCTTCAATTGTCTTCAATTCAGACATAATTTTATAAATATGATATACTGGATGTTTCTGTGAACCTGTTCTTACCATATGAGTCTATTTGTAAATTACTTATTCAAATGCAAATATCAAACGAATATTTGAGAGATCGGATTAATTATGACCTCAAACGTTGTTTATTGTCAATTTTTACAGTGGCTTATTGCGAACCTGTTCACCACTCTAATCAGCTTCATTTTCACAATTAAACTAACTAAACAGCTACCTCAGAAAAACGAGTTTCTGATGTTATGAGGTAACAATCCACTTGCCGAGTAAGTTTCCATCGAATTTACCACAACTTTCATATCACTGAAGTCAAGAAATGATGCCGAAATGCGTAGGTTTAACTAAGTAACGTATGTTATCTTCGTTTTCTTGTCATTATGTTTCAGTAGGCAACAGAAAGTAATTTGTTATTGTTGTAAAATATTTACTTTAAAAACATTTTACACGTTAAATGGCTTTTGTTATCATTTAGATAAACGTTAGATCAAACAAGGAATAGTTATTCTGTATAATCAAATGATTATTTGCAAACTTGTAATCAACGCCTTCCTCTCAGCTAAACACAATGAAAAATAATGTACAATGATATGAATATGCTACTGAACATTAGAAAAATGTGATTACGTGAAGAATTAAGGGGGTATGTTAAAGACTGTCTGTATAAGATACGCCAATTTTCATGAAACTATACATATGGTATTGGGACTAAATTTTTGTTCAGAGAATGAAAGTTAATTATACATTCACACTGCTTTATTAAAATTCTTCAGTAATCTACATAATATCTCGAAAAGATAGTTAATCCAGTTTCCTGGTAATCTTATTATAGACAAGTATGTCAGAGCTTTGACAATGAATGATTTAAAATTTTTAAAAAGGAATTGTAGATTGCACTAAAGTTATACGGAAACCACAGTAAGGAGGAAGCAACTATCTATTTGAGTAAAGGAACGACAAAACACCTGGCGATGTTTTGAAATATTATCATAAACGTTTATCATTTAACGCTAGTTTATCATTTGATATAATTAAGAGTTCGGTCATTGTAACAAGCTAGTTTTGGGGGCATGCTTATAGAAAGTGATACGATGTCTTCTTTTCCAGTGTTAAAACTATGGTTTAGGGTTTCAATATTCAACGATTATTGGCCAAAATTTTGTTTGCTCAAGCCAAACTCGACATCGTTTCGTTAGTTTGTTGAAGCAAAAGCATGAAGAGTTTCAATAGTCATTAAAATCTAATCAACTTACCTCCAACTTGTAATAAATAAAATTTTGTAAAAATCTTTATAAGCTGTTTTCTATAAAAAGTAGAAACTATTTACCGAAATCAATTCAACGATTAAACATGACAAGGCACATTCCATATCGACTAAGTATCTTTGAAATTTGGAGAGAATTTATTCGCATATCAGGTTTTCGTAGATCTTTACACCTTAGATAATGTCCTCATTGGAGCTGATGTGATTAGTTGCTGACTGAATATAACAGTTACTGGTGTAAAATTAAACAAAAATGACAACTTGTTTTCTATTCATGTATATCATAGGTCATTATAAAGGTGTATATGAGAACCTTATCAAAATGTCAAAATAAATTGAAATTCAAGTTACCTCGGTTTGATTAACTTTCTGTAATAGAAATAGTAAGTTATATACATTACAATTATAGACATTGTTAAGTGTAGAACTTTAACTAAGATTGATTAAAATCAATTAGCGATGGGAATTCCGTTCATGTGAATCTAGATGAACCATTAAATATCTTCAATTTGTGAATTTTACTTCATCCCGATCACTAATATCATTATACATTTGAATATTAGATTTCGCGAAAGGCGGTAATTATAAAACTTATCAGCTCTTCACTTTCTTAATAATATTGATTTTGGTTAAGATGTCGCCGTCTCCAAGTTTACTGTATTTGCATTCGGTTTGGTTTTAGTATTCATTGAATTACTTTCTTATTTTTGGAGTTGTACTCCATTATTTATTAACATTAATGACTCTTTATTATTGAGACTTATACTAGAAATTTCGATTTCAACCATGAGTAGTATGTATCTGATTATATTTTGTAAAAAAGACTTCTTCTGAACGTCTGATACTGTTGGATGTAAGGTTTACCAGTCTAATCAGAAGTCAAACGTGCACATTTTAGACAAGATGGAATACTGAATCAAAATTAAATATTCAACAAAACTGATGTATACGAGGAATATGGTTATGAAAGGTGCTACTTGTGAGTTTGTAGTAAGCAACACGGAATATTAAACAAATAACAATTCGCAACATGAGAAAATATTTATCACAAGAAATCGATATAAAATATCCATTAAATCAATGAAAATCAGGTTTAATTGTATGAAATGACGGAGAACGTACATCTTTCAAACTATTTAATGTATCATTATACTGAAAAGGAAATAAAATAAATATAAACGATACAGTAAGCAACTTTTATACTAACGTTCATCTAAATTAGAACTAATAGATTTACAGTGTTTGGTCACTTAGTTCATGTAGACCATCAAGGAGGAAATTAAATTTTATTAAACACTCACTGAATGAGCATTTCATTCACTAGTCTGATTTGTACGACCGACTGTGAGGGCAGTCTGAATGCTTCTGCATGGCAACCCACGTACTTTCACATGTAAATTGTGTGGCACATATGCATTCGGTGTCCCTTAGTAACAATCTCTATGTGTTCAAATAAATAAATAAATGTTTTTTTTATATATATATTCAGGTATAAATTTGAGTTTTCTGTACAAAATCATTTTATAATTTATATTAACACAATCAAATTATACTGTACAAACGTACCAATGCTTCAGCCAGCCTTGTACTAAAATAAGTAGTATAAGTTATTGATAATAAAATCGTAGTCGTCGAGACCATTCACGGTAAAAATGTATTTGCTCATGAATTAACAAAAAATGCAAAATAAATTGCATCATTCATGCCCAAGGGCTTATTTTTGTACGTTATTTAAACATTAACAGACCATTACACTTTTTAATGTTGACAAATTATATTGTGTAGGCTCTTTCGTCTTATCATCAAATGAGTTGGATCAGTCCATATTTACATATGAACTTTTTGTATATGCGATTCAGAAATAGATGTAACTTTCAGTTGATAACGTTTCAGATGGTATATATTTGGCGAATTATTGGCGCTTATACGATTCTATATGAATATGATAGTCATTGTACAATGAATGCCTATTAGGAACATAAAAATACTCACGGGCCTGCAATAGACAATTGTCTAATAAAATAATATTTATTAATTAAGAAATAAATTATGAATTTTTATTTGATGGCAAATACAGTATGTCAATTCAAAAGAAGATACCACTGGTGTATTTCAAAAACTGATATTTGATATGAAGAGGATAACTGAAGCAAATTTAGTGACGAATCTACAACTCATAATGAGTAATTTTAATGAAACTTTGTTATATTCGAGTGTATGAAGCAATAAGAAATGATATAACGTTTCAACATTCTATTCCTCTAATGTTATTTCTCATATTTCAATTTGGAGAACTCATTTACCTATCTTTAAGTGGGAGTTGGTCATAAACTAAGCATTAATTATTCATCTCTATACTGCATACTTATGAAGGGCATAGATATTCTCTCGATTCCAGAAACAATTCTACAACAAAGTCTTGAACATTCAGTCACGTAGGTGTACATTTCTACAGAAAATTATAAGAAGCTCCAGACAAAGGACATTAACATTTCACACAACTGATGGAAAAGAACATTAGACGAGTCTTTGTCAAAATAACTTTCAAGTCAAATATTCAATCGAATTTTGTACAACTAACTCACACTAAACAGAAACATAATCCGACTACCCAATAACAAATAACGCAATTTTTCCAACATACAAATACAAATATATATGTATTCGTTCAGTTGGACGAAAGGTAGATCGGATTAGTAGTGATCTATTCCTAATTTGACGGTACCAGTAGTATTTACATTCAATGGATATTTTCAGATGTATTTTACACATACTTTATTATGCACATGACACATGAATGAGTTAGTTTACCGATGTAGTTTAAAATACTAAAATACACCATTTTACGGATGTCCTACTGAGGTTAATCATAATGATTGAAATGGAATTAATGTCTTGTTATCTGTTCAGTGTAATCCGTTATTCCATTGACAACGATTATACTTTGGAATTTCTCTATTGATAAACAAATTATAGCTTCATTCTATGATAAATTCTATGAGATTATATGACTGGATTTATTATAGATTACACATAGTTACATATAACATATCACCCAACAACAAATTCGAGCATAGAGTTAATACACACATAGTTACATATCATCTATCATCTAAGAATAAATTCGAGCTTAAATCTAATACACAAATAATTCGTAGTTATTTCAAAATTCAACTGAGATGAACTTACCCATGAACCTCTATAAATTATGTGCAGAATAATGCATGTCGGTTATTTATTCAACCTGTTTTATGGTGATTTTGTAACTTCACATTCAATAGATATTCATGTTTTACTAATACAAATACATTAGATTCTACTACTATTTACATATTTATAGTTGATTATCACTTTTTCTGCACACTAGGGATATGACAAGATTGATGTTATTCTGTATTCCCATGAATGGAAAGTAATTTATTCATAAGAATTGACGTACGACGTGGCTAGATGGTAAAGAAATCCTGACATAGAGGACAGTTTTATCACTAAGCTGTTTCTCCGTTTATGACAACTTCAAACTTATCAAGATGAACTGTTTCTTCAATAAAGGCAACTTCAAAGTTCCCAAGATAGGCGTGTTTACATTGTGTGATAATATAAATAAATTATTCACACCTAATTCGACATAAGTCGTGTTCACTTTGTGATTTCTTTCTCTCTTACATATTACTAGTAATGCAATACGTTCATTTGACTAATGAAGACGACTAGTTACCATCAGTTTGAGACTTACCCACATATGTATTGTGCAAAAATGTTCCAAGAAGCACCATCAATGCAATGAACAAGAACATTTTTTTGGAAATTAAAGTAGTTAGAAAAATGGTGTTTATATACTTTTTTAAAAGTCAAATTTGGTTAATGAAACTACGTATCCTGTGAATCTTGTGACTGACTAAATGTATCATTTTCGTGACTTTTTCATAATTTAACCGCGCATAAATCTTCGATCGATCAGTGTGACTTCAACAAGATGTATCGTTATAATGAGTGAAAACATAATTCAAGACAATAAAGTGTATTTGAACAAAAATTAAATAATCTCTTAGTACAATCTATGGATCATATAGTAAATACTTCATTTGCAAAATATCAATCAACAATCTCATACTTCATTGTTCTTTCGTTTTCACACCAATCATTCTCTGTACTCTTTATCTTGTTTTCGATCTCTTTTACCTTCTGTCCTTAGATATTTCAATTTTAATTGACGATAAATACTACTTATATCTGTCAACATCAGTAGCACTGAAAGCAGTATAAATTTGCATCTGAATAATTAATAACTTAAAATAGTTTCCTTTTCAATTAGTTTTTTTTCAAATTATCTTCTCTTCCTTAAAACATAAATATAACTCTGTGATTCATAAATTAAGAAATAATATTCACTTTTAGTGAATAAAATATTTACCCCCCCCCCCAAAGTTCATGAATTGAACAAGATAGGGTCTCATTAATAATAATAGTACACAAACTGCTATGTTGTTTACAAGCATTCGATCCATTTACAGAAAAAAAGAACTCGAGCTGGTAGTGCAGTCGTTTGATATTCATGATGATGTTAAATAAGTTTTAAAGTTCTAGATGATACTATACACTTTTCACAGTCCATGTTTGTCTCCAAGTGGTCATGGCCTGGAACCATAAAAAGAAAACAATCATAAACGAATTCTTCAGTTGTGTTGATCAAACTATTTGGAGAAATGAGAAAATAGTATAAGTAGTTGCTCAGAAAATAACAACGAGTAAGATAATCTTCCTTTCCGACTGTTTCCTGAAACGAATGCCGCTTACAAATTTGTGGATAAAATACCAAACTAACAAAATAATTCACTTTTGTATTGTCTGTTTGAATCTTCTCATTGATTCTCAGGACTGTGATTGATCAGTCTGTTAATAAGATATGTAGATCTTATATGGGTTGCCTCTATACTACCATGAATCACAATCAGATATATTCAGTTGATGAGTCTCAAATAGATTAAAAGGTGCCACCATCTATCTCTAACAAAATAATGATTTTAGGTTCCTCCAATTATGTCAACTTCAAACTTATCAAGATCGATCTGTTAACATTTTGTAATAATCAAATTAAAATATTTCAAGCTATTCATGTTCACTTCATGATTTCTTTCTCTATCAAATATTATTAGTAATGCAATACGTTCGTCTGCTGAATAAAGACGACTAGTTACCATCAGTCTTAGACTTACCCACATATGAATTTTGAAAGAAAGAACAAAGGACTATCGTCAGTACAATGAACAGAAACAAATTTTTTATGGAAATTAAAGTAGTTGAAAATATTGCGTTCATATACTCTATTAAAAGTCGAATTCGGTTAGTGAAATAACGTGTAGTGGGAATCTTGTGACAGACTAAATTTTAGACCTCCTTATTCATCAATTAACCGCTCACAAATCTTTGATTGACAGATCTATGTGAATTCAGTCAAAACTGACATTGCAGTGAATCAGAGCACAACTGTGAACAATCGAATGTAATTGAACACAAAATTACTGAATCTCTTAGTAAAATCTCAGAACCATACTGTAAAAATCTTCGATTCCAAATGTCAATCAACCATCTGCTACTTCATTGTTCTTTCGTTTCCACACCAATCAATAATTGTTCTCATTCTCCTTTCTTCGATCTCCTTAACCCTCTGCTGTCATTTCACTATCGATTGGTGATATATACTACTTATATATGTCGATATTAGTAGCACAGAAACCAATATAAATTTACATTTGAATAATTAATAATTTTAAATAGATTAAACGAACACGATTAGTTACTATCAATCTGAGACTTACCCACATATAAATTTGATAAAAACCAACTAAGAATAATCATCAACGTAATGAAAAGTAACAATTTCTCTTGGAAAATTAAAGGAGTTCGAATAATTGTGTTTATATACGTTTTTAAAAGTCGAATTTGGTTAGTGAATTTGACGTATCCTGTGAATCTTGTGACTAACTTAGTGCTTCATTGTAACGAGTTTTTTTTCATAATGTAACCTCACACAATGCTTTGATTGACAGATACCATTGAGAGTATAGTGATGTTGTATTCAAATATTTGAATGAAACAGATATACACAGAATAACAAATATAATATAGTTCAAACGGTAAATGACTATGAACATTTCAATACAAACTGAGTAGCAACTCTGCAATACGTTGACAACAGACTAGGGGTGTTGAAGTTTGTCAAAAGATACATACATTGATTATTCGATGAATGATTTCACTTAAGAGATTGCCATCCATGTTATTTAAACAATCATTTAAATTATAAATCATATTTTCATAAATCCACATTTTACAGGTTGATTGAAAAGTATAAGAATGATATATCTTGATTTAGATCATGAACCGATTGATAGTAAACCACCATTGAAAACCTGGAAGCACTGGATGGCGCGAGACTGAAGGCTCTGGGTTCGAATCCGGCGAGCGGGATCGTGTATGCGCACTGCTGAAAAGTCCCTCAATAGGATGAAACGACCGACCAGTACTTCCAGGTTTACAATGGTGGTCTTCCATCAATGGGTTTATGATCTCAATCAAAAACTTAACAATCTCCACACACACCTCTTAACTGATAATGATATATTTTTCAGTGGTTGAGCGCTCGCGCGCGAGACTGATAGGTTCTGGGTTCGAATCTCGCGTAGTTCGGGATCATGGATGTGCGCTGCTGACGAGTCTCATACTAGGAGGAAACAGCCGTTCTATGCTTCCAGGTTTTCCACGGTGGTCTAGTTTCAAATCACTGATGATGTCAACTAATAAAATATATTTCTCATATTTTGTGAAATTCTATTATTGTTTACAAATAAAACTGTTATATCCTGTGACCCGCCAATTGTTATACGTTGAGACGCACGCGCGGATTAGAGGACAGTGAGTTGTCGATCGGACAAAAGACGCGTAAACACGTAAGAACAGCCTAGAGTTCTGATTGCTCATGCTTCCCTGTCTAGCCCAGCCAGTTGAGTTCAGAACGCAAGTCTCAGCCTCTGTGATATGAATCTTTATATTTGAAACATACTCTGTTTATATACCAAACAAACAGACTATATCGTATCATAAAATAGAAAGTAACATTTCTACAATATTTGACCTCCAGGAAATGACACAAATAAATATTGACCAACGGGAAAATGACACAATGGAATAATATTGACCGATGGGGAAATGACACTATTTCTCATTCAGGAATAGCATTAGATAATTTCTGGGATAGTTTCTGAATACCCCAACAAAAACTGATTGACCGGCTTTGCAATTGAACTAGATGATAAAATCACTGAATAAACCGTTATATGACTTATTGTATAAATTTAAGTTGAAAATACTTTGATATAACTCTATAGATGAAATTTTATAAACGACAGTTCTATGATGACTCTGTGCTGTTGCAATGATGTCTACAGTTATAAGTAGTATGTATCATCAATCGAAAGCAAAATGCTTGGTAGCAGAACATCAAGAAGCTTGAAGAGAAGAGAGCGAGAGCAGTAAATCGTTGGAGTGAAAATGAAGGGACAATGAAGTCTGAGACGGTTGATTGGAATTTCGCGAATGAAGTATTCAGTGTGTGAATCTCAGATTTTACCTAGACGTTCTATGAATGACTACATACGTCAATAATAAAGATAGTCAATATTTCCTTAAATATGAATGTCATGTACCTTGTCTTTCAATCGTCTTCATTCAGAGCATAATAATACTGATTGCTAAATCTGTAAACCCTTCAAACTATGATGTTATCACTCAGTAAAACTTCACCATTTTAGATTAATCATCATTGAAATACTTCAATCATGTGATGATATACAGTTAGATATGTGTGATATTAGTTGTAAAATTAGTATTTGAGAGATAATCGCATGTTCAGACACGTTCAAAAGTTGTTGGTGAGTAGAGTAAGATTATGAAATATAATAGACCAAGTAAACTATATGTACAGTAGACAATGTTTACACCTACAGTCCCTTTGAAGTGACGTTACAATATACTATCCCGTTATTCAGTATCACTGAGTAAACCTGCTTCAATATCTGATTACCTGTTCTTGCCATCTAGATATTTCAACAAGTTATCTGTTTCTTTGTTGGTTTTCACAAATCGTTATACTCATTAGCTCCATAACCTATTCAGGTGAGTTTGTGATAAGTTAACGACCTTTCACTGTACAAGTTAAAAACATTTATAATCGTAGACATCGTGATGTCTGGCAATATGCACTGAAACAAATGAATATTATTCAGATGTCGACTTATGAAATAAGATGATCTAACTGGTGATCACTCAATACTTATCCTCAATATCGACCAAGAAATGACAAAAGATGACTCACTGAAATACTTTGTGCTGAGTAATCTGTATTCTACCAAAACGATTATATTGAATAAAGACACTAATGATAACAGATAATCTACTTAATGTCATCATATGTACTATTACTTTGATAATAAACAAAATGATTACTATGTTGGCATCCAATTTCTACCCTAAATTCTTACTTACAGAAACACGCTTGTGCACACACTTTACATTTCCAAATTTGTTGGCATCCCAGCAGCTAGCTCATCAGCAGAAGTTAAATACCAGTCATAGTCATAATTAGGCTAACTGTTTAGCAAACTTATTTTTCCGAACTGATAAGCCGATTGAAACAACTGCTTATAAACCTATGATTCCAAACATCTAATGAAAAGTATCGATCATTCAGGGAGCTTAACCAATAAAATGGGAAGGCTAATATTTTCACAGTGACTATATAATTAGGCTGGATCACATAATAAAAATGCGAGACCGCACTAATCACATGAGTGATTTCTGAAAAAAAGCAGTAGAATTTGATGAATATTACTCTCCATCACCTTGATATGAAGGAATATACAAATATGGAATAACATTTAGCATTGAAACATAGATTCAATCAGTTCATCGAAGCTGGAAATCACTCTTAAAAATGTGGAAGGATTGTAATTACCATAATAAAATACAATATATCTGATTGATTTCATGAATACATTCGGATATCACACAAAAACTAATCGTGTGACATCATACTTTCCAATATTATTAGAAATGAGACTGTTTACTTAATATCAACAAGTAGTATAAAACAATATACAAAAGTGAGTTCAACGTGAATTCCATTTATAAATCATACTTGTACTGCGTGTTATAGAAAAGAGCATTAATATTAGAATTATGAGACCTGAAACCCTGTCAACAACCAAAAGTATATTCTGAAAGATTCGAACCGCGAACAGCGAAAGTAAGGACAACTTATAACAGAACCGCCTTCAGTAGCTGTAGAAAATATAAGCATGATGCCCCTGCTTACAGTTAGACGGATATTCCGATATAACACTGACTTCAAATACATCCAATTCAATAATCAGCTCTCAGTGAATCGCAGAGAATGTTACAGATCGCTGGTGAGATACATTGTGAGATCGCGGTCAAGGAGAAGTGAGTAATATTTTAAACAGTACATCCATTACTTGACTTATCAAAACTTGACTGGATAGATAATCTGAAAATAGTAAACTGTCCCTGTTATAGCGGTTGGTTTACATTTGTATAAACGTATAGGATGTTAATTTACCATAGACAAATATCTACACTAGATTCTTTCACAGTGTCTATTCTACAGGACTTCAACTAAATTCAGATCAAGAACACGTGATTAACCTTACCAGAACGTAAATATATTTCCACACCAAACCTGACACAATCCAACAACAATGAAGAACCAATCAACAAGTGATAATAATAATAAGGGTAGGATAATATATAACACACTTGACATCTGTGAGGCTATTTACATGTCTGAATAAACAGACAACCAATCATCACCATTCTCGCCCACACATCAGTCCCATAAACTCGACCTTCGTCAGCATCGATACGACAAATGTTGCGGAGAAAAACTCAGTTGATTCACAAGTGAGACGGAAGAAGATACATTGGTGACAGTAATTCAGACGGGAACAGAAATAAATCGAGTATTAAAATACGCACTAACGAGTTCCCTACTTGAACATCTAATCAAGTGTAATATTTCTATCGATCCACAGTTTGATTTTAAAGTTGTATATACGATTCGTTCAAATGTACCCAGATTCCTTTGTAACCAACTCCCAAACACAGGCATAGCTCTTACCATCCACGAACTCAAACAAGAAATATTCGTATTCGTAATCGTTACCCTGACGACAAGGTTTATTATTATTATTATTATTAGATATCTCCCTTTACTTATGTCTTATATTCTCATTATTTTATTCATAATTGCTCATGATATCACTTTATTTTATACCTTTCATTTCTATAACAATAACATTTTAATCCTCCAACTACATTCACTTTATGATTCGTAATTAACTTATTATGCCTATAGATATGATTACTATTACGTTATTTTGGTTATACCTTGTTCACTTTTTCTCACGGAACCTGTAATTTAACAAAACTTAACATATACACAAATCTGATTACATTGTCACCTTATCAAATCAGATTTTAATTATCATATGGATTACTTAAATGGTTCAAGTAATCTCTGGATCCTATCCGAAGGTGTTTATGTATGTATTCTCTGAATGATTCTTTTGAATCGGTCGATTATGATGATACTAATAACATATGGATTACCTAGATGGTTGAAGAAATTGCTGTATCCTATGCGAAGGCGTCTACGTAGGCATTCTCTGAATGATTCTTTTTAATTGGTAGATTATTTAGACGATATTAATACCAAGCAAAGGATAATGGGTTCAGTTGACGTAAGTTTGGTGTTCAAAATTTTCCTTTAAAAAAACCGTCGGTTTTCTGTGTCATTATATATCTTCGAACAACTCTATATTACCTATTCCTTTCAACAAATTCTTAATGATTCGTTACTGTTATTCAGTGACAAATTTTCTTGTTCATCAATATCTTCACATGCAAATATTGTGACAAAAGCTGACAGAACAATATGCTATATAGAACAAATGCCCTGGTACGGCCCAGAGTGGGGAGAGTCCGCTCTCCCTCTCGAAATGCTCTTACATGGCTATGCGTATATAGCCTCTACCAGGGAAGTCCTACTCACTGCCTTCTCGCACCACGGGTGTTGTTTACGAAAATGAGAGGACGAAAAGCGAATGTCCGGAGCTTTAACCGGATTCCAAACCAATGGGGCACATGGGCTGGCTCCAGTATCCTGAAGGAACAAAGGGCGTATGAACCAATCGTTGGTCACCGGCTACCATGGGACTGCATCTCCTTACGATGCTCCACTGCCTTGTGGGTCAGACGTTCAGGTCGAAGGCTTGGGGTGTGGCTCCCTAAGAAAATCGCCTGCATCGGTTTGGGCACCCGGGCAGTATCACAGCCCTCAAACAAATCAATTGAGACTCGTGTGACGCATATGTATTTGGTGCCTCCTTGTACCAATACCTATGTGTTAAAATAAATAAATATGGTGAAGGTTTTGATTTCACTTACAGTTCTTATATTGTTGATGTAAGATAGTTACAGATTCGGGCATTTCTTAAAGTATTAGTCTACCAAATACATTTTTCCAGTTGGTTGATAATGAATAAGCTTGTTTGAATTAACACAACCTAAAGTATAAAACACATTATTTCAGCTTGTTGGTCTTGAGAAACATTCAAATAATCCTTGAGTTAGTCATAACTAGACATCATGCTGGATATAGCTGATATGTTTCACATAGAACAGTCGATTCGCCTAATAACGATCGGCAAATATTAAGAAACAACAGTTTTTATCACGTCACAGTTTGAATGCCACTTACGCGAACCATTTTTCCTGGACGCAACATATCAATCCAATATGATGTACAATAGTTAAAGTAGATGACATAAGTCATTATTTACTTCAACTTCATAACATTGTTCAACAAATTAACCGTATTGAGAACTCTGTATCTCGGCTGAATCCCATCAACCAATATGATTTTCGCATCAATCAACCTTATATCATAAACCAAATTTGTAACAAAAACAGATTGACAATAACATAACCGTTAAGAGATGTCTCCGACGATGATAGTCTAAATATCACAAAATGTTTGATAACTATGGTTTTAGTATGTGACTTTGATTGAAATGAATTCTCATTGATGGAGTACATTTGTTAATGTTATGCTTTAAAAGCACATGCTGTCATTAAGTAGCTTATGAACTTTGTATTAAATAGAATCAATCTAATGTATAACATTCTATTCTAATAGAAATAGATGAAACAGCGATAAACAGTGAATATTTGATGGTTTGATGTGTATTCTGTTCTCATTTTAGTCACTATGTGGTGTGTGCTACTTATGTAGAAATAAATAGTATATGACGCGAGTTAGAAACGTAGTGTCTGGCAGTAGAAGATGGGGAAAGATCAAGAAAAGAAGAGCGAGAACACAGTGCAATTTGAATGGAAGCACATGAATAATGAAATGTCACACAATTGATTGATGTTTGCAACATGAATAGTCAAGTTTGATATGATGGATTGTTATTTTGCTAATTAACGATTTACTATATGGTTGTTAGATTTTACTAATTCGTTCTGTAATTTCCTGAATACGCTTGATTGTCCCCACTGATGTTCTTCTTCACTATAACTGGAATACAACCTGGATTAGTATATTGAATGAATTATACTAAGAATTGTCATTTCATCGTAATGTAACGCTTGTTTATACTTGTAGAACGTGTACTATGGTAAGTAAATTATCGGATTAGAAATTGTGTTTTGTTATAAATGTTGACAATGTTATCAATCAGCATAATACAATGTATGTAACTGCAATATGTTAACAGCTAGCCACACACACACATAATCAGCACTGATTAGAGATAAAAGATTGTATGTTTCTTATTGAAATTCGACTATAGTAATGTTCTTGTTTACACTAAATGTTTAATGTTATCTAATCTATCATACATTTAGTATAAATTCACTTATATTATACCAATACACTCAAGCAATAGTGTAATCTAGCTGGTTCGACTAAGGTACGCTACAATAAATAATAAAAATATTATTATATTATGACATTCGAAGATGTGTGTTTACTTAAATAGATTAACAAGAACATTATTGTAGTGGAATTTCAATAAGAAACTACAATAGGTTGACAGCTAGCTACAAACTCATAATGAGCAATGAACAGGGAAAGATTTCGACATCTGAGGGAAAACACGGCATACAATGGACAGCTCAGAACCAATTAGACGATTTAGACTTCACAGATGACCTAGACTTCCTATCTAATACACACGAAAAAATGCAGATAAAGACAGCCAGCATAGCAGCAGTCTCTGCATCAGTAGACCTCAACATACACAAAGGGAAAACCAAGGTCCTTAAACACAACACGGAGAACAACAATCCAATCACTCTTGATGGCGAAGCTTTGGAAGATGTAGAATCCTTCACATACCTGGGAAGCATCGTCGATAAACAAGGAGGTTCAAATGCAGACGTAAAGACAAGGATTGGCAAAGCCAGATCAGCATTTCTTCAACTGAAGAACATATGGAACTCAAAACAACCATCAAACATTATCAAAGTCAGAATCTTCAATACGAACGTCAAGGCAGTTCTACTGTACGGAGCTGAAACTTGGAGAACTACAACAACCACCATCAAGAAGGTACAAGTATTTATCAAAAGCTGTCTACGCAAGATACTCAATATCTGTTGGCCGGATACCATCAGCAACAGCTTTTTGTGGGAGATAATCAACCAACTTCCAGCTGAAGAGGGAATTAAGAAAAGACAATGGAAATGGATAGGACATACATTAGATAGGAAGTCTAGGTCATCTGCGAAGTCTAAATCGTCTAATTGGTTCTGAGCTGTCCATTGTATGCCGTGTTTTCCCTCAGATGTCGAAATCTCTCCCTGTTCATTGCTCATTATGAGTTTGTGGCTAGCTGTCAACCTATTGTAGTTTCTTATTGAAATTCCACTACAATAATGTTCTTGTTAATCTATTTTAGTAAACACACATCTTCGAATGTCATAATATAATAATATTTTTATTATTTATTGTAGCGTACCTTAGTCGAACCAGCTAGAATACACTATTGCTTGAGTGTATTGGTATAATATAAGTGAATTTATACTAAATGTATGATAGATTAGATAACATTAAACATTTAGTGTAAACAAGAACATTACTATAGTCGAATTTCAATAAGAAACATACAATCTTTTATCTCTAATCAGTGCTGATTATGTGTGTGTGTGGCTAGCTGTTAACATATTGCAGTTACATACATTGTATTATGCTGATTGATAACATTGTCAACATTTATAACAAAACACAATTTCTAATCCGATAATTTACTTACCATAGTACACGTTCTACAAGTATAAACAAGCGTTACATTACGATGAAATGACAATTCTTAGTATAATTCATTCAATATACTAATCCGGGTTGTATTCCAGTTGTAGTGAAGAAGAACACCAGTGGGGACAATCAAGCGTATTCAGGAAATTACAGAACGAATTAGTAAAATCTAACAACCATATAGTAAATCGTTAATCAGCAAAATAACAATCCATCATATCAAACTTGACTATTCATGTTGCAAACATCAATCAATTGTGTGACATTTCATTATTCATGTGCTTCCATTCAAATTGCACTGTGTTCTCGCTCTTCTTTTCTTGATCTTTCCCCATCTTCTACTGCCAGACACTACGTTTCTAACTCGCGTCATATACTATTTATTTCTACATAAGTAGCACACACCACATAGTGACTAAAATGAGAACAGAATACACATCAAACCATCAAATATTCACTGTTTATCGCTGTTTCATCTATTTCTATTAGAATAGAATGTTATACATTAGATTGATTCTATTTAATACAAAGTTCATAAGCTACTTAATGACAGCATGTGCTTTTAAAGCATAACATTAACAAATGTACTCCATCAATGAGAATTCATTTCAATCAAAGTCATGTACTAAAACCATAGTTATCAAACACTTTGTGATATTTAAATTATCATCGTCAGAGACTTCTCTTAACGGTGATGTTATTGTCAATAATCTTAAATATTTGTTTATAAGCATTATATTTTCCATTCTTATTCGTTTACTGAAGCTTTATCAATGATTTATTGATGAACCTTTATGAACAGTTTGATGAAGCAGTGCAGGATTTATGACGCCATATGAAAATGGGTGATTGTAACTAAACCTGCTAGCTTGTGATGAGTATGTAATCATGTTTACTGCTAGCTTGATTAGTATAAATTAGATGCACAAGGTCTTCTATTTTAAAAGAGAATGTAATTTGATGAGACGTTGATTGCAATAATCCATTAGGTAAATATATTGATGAAGGTGGATGAGATTATCATAATCATTGTTTTATGTTTACGTCGGTAAACGTTGTCACCACCGCTGCTAGATGTGATTACATAAATTTATACTAGCGAATAGCTGAAGGCTAATTAAAGAACAATCCCTTGAGTACACTATCCAGCTTCATTGGGACATACTTAACTAAATAAAATTTACAAGGATCAAAGGATATAGATACGCAAATTAGGTAAACCACTCGAACGGTATAAATGAGGGAAACAAAAATATTTTGCATATTTCAGTATTTGTAGGGATTTATAGATTATTGAAACAGTAAGTTAGATATTATTGAATTGGTTCATCAGAAGTGTCGAGATATTTGCCAACAAAAGACACTTTCTTTATGGACTAGTAAAGAACGTGACGATTGAAATGACAGGAAGAAAAGTTAAAATTAGATTCTTGTACTGATTATGACTTTCATTCAACATCAATTAGGTTTTGTGCTAATGAGATATGACAACTTGGACTGATGTATATATATGCCTGATCCTACGTTGTAACTGACTGACGTTTTTCGGAATTCAATGTGATGATTACTCAATGTAGTTTTTGTTTCTGTGTACCAGTGTGACATTTTATCCTCTATAACATACGATATTCTTGTATTAAGTTGACATAAACTACACTCACAGTGTGATTTTCTATAACCAAGTATTTTTCATATATGTGAATTGATCCTAATTAATAATCATAATGTATGTACAAATCAATATATAAATGAGTGTATTTCCGACTAGAATAGACGTTGTAGTGCTTTGTGATTAACAAGTCTTCACTTGTATCAGTCTTTGTCTTCTTACTTTCTCATCATGAGGATTGCAGTGGTTCATCACTTTACAAGTACAAGTGATAAGTGACTCGGACATAACAGTCAGCGACGATCAGATATAACAAATAGTATTCATTCAAGAAGACATATCAACAATACATCCAGCTTGGGAAAAATCAGTATGCAGCTAGTTCAAATCAGGTAATTACAGCATGAAATCTACTGTCTATCAGCAAACAATGAATTCCATACAAATCGTTGCATAGTTTCCGTATAATCAACAGTCACATACATGTAAGATTGTTACTTTCAAGGCAGAGCTTGCAAACATTAATGTTTTACTTTCTTCATATTTTACGACATTACTGTTGAACTAATCCATTTGCATGCATTTCATTTATAAAGGAATACTGACTGACCGTGTGAGTTAAATGATGTTTGTAATTTTCATGTAGAAACCTGATCTACACTTTCGAGTTGAGTAATATCAAGTTGAATGTAGATTATTTCGTGGCTGAAATTCACTAATTTGCTTCTTTAGTTTTCCAGCAAATATTAAATTTGAAGTTTATTCAATAGAAATTGTAAAAGGTATCCTTAATTACCTGTTTGCTAATATTTAGCGGTAAGCAGTTAACCGTTTTGTTGAATTCTACACTTCAATAATTTAGAATTCCAACTATGTCTTCAGTTAAACAAGAAACCATGTATGCGAATTATTGCAACAATCTTGATACATTTGAGCCATACATACTACACTTTGACCACAGTTGATTAGGGTTCCACTTTTGTGGCTTTCTACTGTATCAATTATTGTCCGAATTGAATGATTATTCACATTCTTTATCGACTGATCAACTTGTTTCATTCAATAACGTTGAGCTAAACGGTTCACGCATAGAGTTTTTATTCTCCATCGGATTAACTTCATTCCATCTAATAAATAAAACTAATACTTAAAGGCTTATTTTCCATCTGTTGGAAAGATGCTCTGAATATCCAGTTTATGCACAAACTGTCATCTTCACACTCATTCTGAATGTCTTCCGAGTATAACCTGTTGGCTAAATCGATATGATACAAAAGGCAATCTCAACTAAAGCTTACGTTAAACTTTAGAATGTCAGGGAGTGAAATATATGCAGTTCGTCATCCGATTTTATATCTTTGACTAAAAATGCAATGCATTAAAGTATCTTGAAAAACGGTAGAGCAAGATCAATCTTTGATGAGTTCAGTAATCTGATCTAAGTGTACAGGCTAATAGAACAAATGAAGACTGGTTGATGTGTAATGAGTTCCATATTCGTGAACTGAAGTGAATAGATTTATTTCTTGATCTATATGATTGTGATCTGTTTCATCAATATTGTTTTTAATTTAGACATAATTTTATAAATAACATATACTAGATGTTTCTGTATACCTGTTCTTACCACATGAGTCTATTTCTAAATTATATGAAGGTAAACAAGCCGCTCTTTAGGATTTCAGCACAAAACCGTTCTCATGTTACTTCTTTATTCATCATTCGTGTACTATCCCAAAATTTATATAAAATGGTCATAGAGATGCAATTATTGCTGCTCATTCTTCAGAATAAAAAATATTAGATGCACATCTGAGAGATCGAACTAACTAAAACCTCAAACGTTGTTTATTGTCTTAAGACATTTAACAAAATAGTTGATACATTAATCAAACGTTTAGCAGGCTTAAATTATCGTTGAATGTCAGAAAACGGTTACTCAAAATGTCTCCAAAACTTGAACATAGAGACCTCATTTTTACTACTCATTCCTTAGAATGCAAATATCAAACGAATATCTGAAAGCTCGGACTAACTGTAACCTCAAACGTTCTTTATTATCATTCATTGCAGTAGCTAACTGCAAACCTAGTACATCACTTTAATCAGCTTCATTTTGGCAATTAAACTAACAAAAGATCTACCTCAGACAAACGATTTTATGATGTCATGAGATAACAGTGAACTTTCTGAGTACATTTTTATCGTATAACTTTATTTACTAGAATTTTCGTCTCACTGAAGTCAAGAAATGATGCCGAAATCCAGAGGTTTAACTCAATGACATATGTCAGTATATTTCTAGTAGGCAACAGAAAGAAGTCTCTTGTTGTCGCAAAATATTTACTTTAAGAACATTTCACAAGTGAAATGGTTTAAGTTATCATTTAGGTAAAGGTTAGATGGAACAAGGAATAGTTATTCTATACAATCAAATGATTGTTTGCAAACTTGTAATCAACGCCTTCCATAGTACTAAACACAATGAAACATAATGTACAATTACACGACTATGTATATAAACATTAGAAAACTGTGATTAAGTGGAGAATTAAAGGGTTTGTTAAAACTTGTTTCTATAGGATACTCCAATTTTCATGGAAATATACATAAAGTATTAGGACTAAATTGTTGTTCAGGGAATGAAAGTTCATTATAGATTCACAATGGGTTGGACAAAATAATTCGACAATTGAATGTCAATGAAACTAATTTGCCGTAATGTCTAGAACTAACGTAGTAGTGAGAGAACCAACTTTCTCCATATTTCGCATCTATAATTCTTCTTCCATTGAAATTCATCAGTAATCTGCACAATACTTCGAAATGACTCTTAATTCAGCTTTCTGTAGATTATATTGAATACAAGTATCCTAGAGCTATGACTATGAATGATGAAAAATTGCTCGAAAAGATTTGTAAACTGTACTAAAATTAAACGGAAACTACTCTCAGAAGGAAACGACTATCTAGTTGAGTAATGGAACGACAGAACACCTGATGACTTTATCAAATATTACCATAGAAGTTTGTCGATTTACACTACTTTATGATTTCATATATTTCTTTGAGTTTGATCTTTGGAGTTAGCGAGTTAAAGGGACATACTAAGGGAAAGTTGTACAATGTCTTCTCTTCCACCACTGGTTAGGCTTTCAATACATAACGATTATTAGCAGATATTGTATTTGCTCAAATTAAACCCAAGATCATATTATTAGATTTTATAGAGCAAAACAATGAAGGCTTTCAATAGTCATTACAATATAAACAGCTTACCATAATCTAGTGACAAATAGAATGTTGGAAAAGAACATTGCTAGATATTTTTCATTAAAAGTAGAAACGATTTAAGAAAATGAACTCAACGAATAAACTTGATAAGACACATTCCTTATCGACTAAGTATCTCAGGAATTTGGAGAGAATGTATTCGTATAACAGGGTTTCGTAGAGTTTTACACCATAGATAATGTTCACACTGGAGCTGATGTGATTAGTTGCTGACTGAATATAACAGATACTTGTGGGAACTTAAACATCAATGACATTATGTTTTGCATTCATGTATTCATAGATCATTATAAAAGTGTCTATGAACATCTTAACAAAAATGTTAAAACAACATTAAATTCAATTTACGTCTTCTGGTCTAGATTTCTATAATAGAAATAATATATATAAATATAAATCTATTAATTTACATTACAAATGTAGACATTGAATAAAACCAATTAGATATGTTAACTCTGTTCAAGTGAATGCAAAGGAACTTTACAATCTCTTCAAATGATGAATTTCATTAAATATGGAGCACAAATATCACAGTACTTCTCAGTATTAGATTTCACTAAAGGTACTATTGTAGTGAACATAACACAGCAGGGGAAATTCGAGTATATCTATCAACAAATTACAGAACTTGTTAGTAAAATCCAACAACCATATATAAAATCGTTAATTTGCAAATTGTTCACCAATTGTCTCAAATGACTCAGAATTCTTTTGTTCTTGCATCTTCATACAAATTGCATTTGTTTTTCATTCTTTATTGTTCGATCATCTCGTCACTCTGGTGCCAGACCTTCTGTTCAGTACTCACGTCATATACTACTTATGTCTACATAAGTAGCACACGCCACACTATCGATAAAACTGATCTGTTTTTCACTTTGTTATGAACGTCGATTTTGGATAAGAACTGGACGACTCCAAGTTTACTTTTTATCTGTATTTGGATTATTTTTTTGTTTTAGTATTTCTTGAAATACTTTCTTATTTTTGGAGTTATACTCCATTATTTATTAACATTAATGACTCTTTATCATTCAAAGTTATACTAGAAATTTCGATTTCAACCATCAGTAGTAAGAATCTCCCGATATTCTGTAAAAACACCTTTTGCTGTACATACAATACTAATGAGCATAGTATTTAGCGGCCTAATCACAAGTTAAATGTGCACATGTTAGATAAAATGAAAAATTTCTCTTAACCAGTTTATATGTTGGATAGAATACTGAAGCCAAATTAGGTGTTCAACATAAACGATGTCTACCACGAACGTGATCATGAAACGTACGACGTGTGAGTTTACAGAATGTTCAATGAATAACATTTTCCATAACGAGAAATTAAGTTTTTTTCGATAAATTGATATAAAATGTCTTTCGAAACAATGAAAAACATGTTTAATTGTATGAAACGATGGAGAAACGATGGAGAACATACTTCTTTCGATCGGTCTATTGATGAATTAAGCTGAACAGGAAGTAAATTTCAATATAAAAGAGACAATAAGTAACTTGTATGAGAACGTTTGTCTAAATTCAAATTAATAGATTCACAATAGTTGATCGCTGATTTCATGTATGACATTAAGGACAAAATTATATTTGTAAAACACTCAATGAATGAACATCTCATTCAGTAGCCAGATTTAAACTTTACAATCGAAGTAATTAAGTATCAAACAACCGGATATAAATACAAGGGTTACACATTGTTATCTCTTATCATTATAACATAGTATGGATGGTTTGTCTAGTACACGGGAAATTTATGAACTGTTGATTCATAAAAGATGAGTTCGTTCCTCATCCATTTCTCTTGAAATAGAATGATTCAGACTATCGAGTGAAATCGTTAGTTAATTGAGATTCTCACAACTACAATCTCCACCATCATAAGTTGAGTGGTTTTCCACACACTTTATCTGAATAAAGCTCTCAAATAACCATTTCATATTGAGTGTAGATTAAATTTACCTAAATCGTCCGTGAAAACATTTTGATTGGATAACTTCCATCGTATCAAAAAATTAATTATTCGTGGTGTTAAAATAAATTCTGAAATGTACTAGAAAGCTTTCAAATACCGTTGTACAACTAACTGTGAGAGAAGTCTGAATACTTCAGCTTGGCATCCGGTGTAGTTTCACAAGTGAATTGTGTGATGCATATGTATTCGATGCCCCTTTGTAACAATGTCTATTTGTTCAAATAAATAAATAAATGTTTTTTCAATGGTAGTCAAATATTGTGTTCTCGTATTTGAAAGTTCTGTTTACATAAGGATTTCATGACTTAAATTACGACAATAAAATTCTACCATACAAACGTACCACTTGGTCAAACAGTCTTGGACTAAAATAAGTAGTAAATGCTATTGATGATCAAATCTCAGGCATAGTAACCATTCACTAATAACGTGACTAAACAATCCCAAATAAATCACATCATTCATGCTCAACGGTAATATTCGAGTTTATTTTGGTAAATTTGTATTCTATACAAACTTTTCAGCTATTGAAACATTATTACCATAAAGCATCTTTCATCTGATCATCAAATGTGATCTTGTCAACTGAGTTCGATCCATCGATATTTACATATGAAATCTTTGCATATATAATTCAGAAATAGATATAGCCGTAAGTTAATAGTGTTCCAAGTAGTACACATTTATTTCATTATTGACGCTTACACCCTTCTATATGCATATAATGGTCATTGTACAAAGAACCCTATTAGGAACATCAAATTACTCACCCGGCGTTCACAGACAATCGTCTAGCAAAATAATATTTATATTTGTTAATTAAGAAATCAATAATAAATTTACTTTACTGGCAGATACAAAAGATGAACTCAAAAACAGGATACCGAATTCCTCAGTCATTAGTGTAATTCGACAACTGATATTTAGTCTGTAGTAGATAATTGAAGGAAATTTTGTGATGATTTACAACTAATAATGAGTAATTTTAATGAAACTTTTTAACATTACAGTGAAGAGTTGAAGATAAACAAAGTTTATGAGTAGAGATAAAATGTTATTTGTTAAAGAACTAGCTTATTATATATAGTTTTGCATATTCATTAAAATCTTATATCTTAAATAGGTTAATATACTACTGATTATACTTAGTTACATATCATCTATCATTTAAGAATAAATTCGAGCTTAAATCTAATACGAAGATAATTGGTAGTTAGGTCGAAATCCAAATGAGATGAACTTACCCATCAACCTCTAAAGTTAATTTGAAGAATAATGAATGTGGGTTATTTATTCAACCTGTTTTATGGTGATTTTGTAACTTCACATTCAATAGATATTCATGTTTTACTAATACAAATACATTAGATTCTACTACTATTTACATATTTATGGATGATTATCACTTTTTCTTCACGCTGAAGATATGACAATATTTATGTTGTTCGATTGTAGTTCTATATTCTCATGAAGAGAAGGCAATTCATTCATCAGAATTGACATACGGTGTGGGTAGATGGTTAAGAAATCCAGACATTCGTAACAGTTTTATCACTGAACTGTTTCTCCAATCAAGTCAACTTCAAACTTATCAAGATGGACCGGTTTACATTTTGTGATAATCGAATTAAAATTGTTTAAAGTTAATTTGACATCAGTCATGTTCACTTCATTACCTCTTTCTCTATCAAATATTACTAGTAATGCAGTATATTCATTTGACTAACGAAGACGACTAGTTACCATCCATCAAAGACTTACCCACATATGTATTGTGCATAAATGAACCAAGAACTATCATCAACGCAATGAACAGGAACATGTTTTTGGAAATTAAAGTAGTTAGAAAAATGGTGTTTATATACTACTTTAAAAAGTCAAAACAAGTTAGCTTAATAATGTAAACTATGAATCATGTGACTACATAAATGCTTCAATTTACCGAACTTTTCTCACATAATGCTTTGATTGACGGATACCATTACAAGTACAGTAATGTTACACCTTAATATTCTAATAAAACATATATTCTTACAATAACAAATATAATAAAGGCCAAAAGGTAAATGACTATGAGCATTTCGATACAAATTGAATATCACCTTTGTAATACTTCGACAACTGACTAGAGGTGCTGAAGTTTGTCAACAGATACATAAATTTATTATTCGATGAATGATTTCTCATTAGAGATTGCCATTCATGTTACCTAAATAATCATTGGAATTGTAAATCATATTCTCATCCATCCACTTTGTACACGTTTATTGGAAGGCATAATAATGATGTATCTCTCATGTTTCGTGAATTTCTATTGTTGACAACATATAAAACTGAATGACCAGCTTTGGAAATGAACTAGATGATAAATTCAGTAAATGAATCATTGTATGTATACCTTTGTAGATGTGGTGTGCTACTGATGCTGACAGATATATGTAGTACATATCATCAGTCGAAAGTGAAATGTCTAGAGGCAGAAGTTCGAAGAAAACAGAACGAGAACAAAGAAGGAATAGTATAGAAACGAAGAAAGAATGAAGTCTGAGACTATCGATTGGTATTTTGCAAATGAACTATTTTCGCTGTATCAATGCCAGATTTTACTAAGACGTTCTGTATTTTTATCATCAACTACTTTCGATTTTGACGACTTGTGTTCTCATTGACTTCATTTCTATTAAAAGTTAAGTAGCAAACAGTTAGCAGTTTACTGACTATCTAAATAGTCAATTTTATCGTTTGGTATAAGCGAGAATAGCTGACAACTAGTTGTAATCAAATTATGATGGTTAGGAGCAAGCTGCATACAAGTAGTGAAAGTGATTTTAAAGTCGATAGTTTTTTATAAAATGTCCTGATCATGTTTGTTATTCTATGCAATTCCAGTCAAACCACCAGAAGAAGAGTAGACTACCTTGTCTGACTGCAGTACTTACTTGGAAAGCGCCTGTCAGCTGTGCTCGATGCATTGTAGTGAAATCCGTCTTATGAATTCTGGATGATATTAATGATTTTCTCAGATACATTCAACTTAGTGTTGAATAATGTTTTCTTATCCACGCTGTCAAATGTCTTCCCATGATCAAGGAATTTTATGTATAGTTTCGAATTCCATTCAGCTGATTGTTCAACGATAATCTACAATGTTCGGACTGTTGATTTTGAAATTGGGCGTCTACTGCGTCTACAACACTATGTTCAAAACCTTTCCTCGTACTGACAGTAGTGTGGTGCTTGTACGGTTCTCACATTTACTCAGACCCCCTTTCTTTGATATCTTGCTGAGGTGTCCTTCTTTACAGTCCGTCGGTACTTGTTTATCGTACTAGATCTTCTTGAATAGAAGGCGAAGCATGTTTGCATTTCAATGTCTAACTTCAGTGCTTCAGCTGGTGTACTGTCAGCTCCTGCTGCTTTCTCACTCTTGATGTGTCGGACGGCTATCCTGATTTCTGCGATTGTTGGTGGAGCGACATCGGTAGGAAGGTGTGTACGTGCTGATCGATGTCCAGCGTATTCAATGGAGCTGAACTACTCATAGGTTCCTCAAATTATTCTACTCATCTCTTCCTGTGTTCTTGAACCTCAGTAATTGTCTTTCCTGCTTTTTCCTTGTATGGTCTCTCTGGTTTACTATATCTGCTAGTATCTTCGTTGTATCATATCGCTGTTTATTAGTTCTTTCTCTTACAGCTATTTCGCCGTTGTTGATAGTTCTTCCATGTGTTCCTGCTTGCCGGTTTTATGTTCTTGTTCACTTGCTTGTTTGCTTCTATGTACTCAGCTTGTGCTTGGAATTTCTCTGCTCTTGTTCGGCTGTTGTTAATTGCTTTCTTCCTGTTCTTCCTTTCTTGGATCTTGTCCACGGTTTTCATAGAAATCCGTTCAATATGATGCTTCTTGCAGCCAAGAACCTCTTAACACGTTGAAGTTAATTTTTCTTTAATATCTTTTCAGCTGTCCTCCATAGTAGATTTTTCTACCTTCAACAGATCCTGTATGACTTGGAACCTGTTGTTGAAAGTTGTCTATAATTCGTGTAGTTTGTAAGCAACTCGTAGGAAGGCTGCATTGAACTTTTGTGATGCTGTTGCTTGAGTTGTCCACTGTTTCTTTACTTTCAGTTTTAAATTTGCCACAACCAGGTGGTAATTTGAAGTTATGTCAGCTCCTCCCTTGGTTCTCAGATCTTCTATTGTCCTTCGGAATTTTTTATTGATACAAATATGATCTATCTGGTTCTCTGTGAAGGGGTCCGATTAGATCCATGAAGCTTTCTGTATACGGTTGTGCGAAAATATTGTGCCTCCTATAACCAATTTATTGAGTGCATATAAATTTGCAAATCTCTCGCCACTTTCGTTTTACTCTCCCAGTCCATGTCGTCCCATGATATCTTTATACCCAGTGTTGTCTATTCCAACTTTGATGTTTAGATCTCCCATCAGAATGGTGAGGTCCTTTCTTGAGCACTTCGCTGTGATTGATTGAAGCCTCTCATAGAACTGATCTTTATTGTCATTATTGCTATTATCAGCGGTTTGCATAACATTGGATAACATTCATTATAATTCCTTCCTTATTTGTTTCGAATGATACTTTGATGATTCTGATTCATGAGATTCCCATCCTACAAGTGCATTTCGCGCATCTTTGAAAAGCATTAGAGCGACTCCCTGAGTGTATAGAGCATTTTCCTCTTCGTTAACGGAGTACAGTGACATGTTCAATAGGTTTCGCTGATTTCCATTACTACAAATTTATATCTCCCTATTTCCATTGGTATTTGACTGGTCTTCCCGGTCTCCCACACTGCCAGGACGTTCCGTGAACTCATAAAAATTGTTGCTCTGGTTGTTAAAAAAAGCATCGGCATCGTGACTTACAACGAATCTCAGATTTCACCCTGATATGTCATAGTTCGTCCTCCAAATCGAAGGTCAGAGTTTAAATGATTTAATTTGTTAAATCTGGTTAACCTATTTTCTAACAAGATCTATTTTTACTGAATGGGTTTGACGACCCCATGCCCAAACCTCTTCCTTTACCCGGGCACGCGTTTAGCAGTAACTTTAGAAGGTCATTATTATGTCTTATTACATTGCGAAGTTATCCTTGAAATTAGGCAGTCATCAGGTCTCAGAAAGGTTTATTCCCACAATCACATTTAATACTAATCATTTCTCACACAATTAATATTGAAGATGCCACAGGTATTTTGAGTTTGACAACACTTTAACCAGTAACACTTTCAAATATGAATCGTACCCACAAAGTGAAATCAAATGACAGAAGCGAGAGGGTTCGAAGATATATTTGATAGGCTATCAATATATCGATGATCGAGTGATCAAGACTGCCTAGCGATTGCAGGGAATGTTGAGTACGGCGTTCTCATTCGAGATCCGGTGCGGATGCATGACGGAGCGCCTTCATCCAAGTGAGTCCATTAAAACTAATGTAAGACGAGTGGAAGAGCGTCAGTCTACTGAGAAATGTTTGCAGCTGAAAGTGAGTGCCTTCGATAAACAGTTTGATTGATAAGCAGCTAGCTCATCAGCAGAAGTTAAATACCATTCATAGTCATAATTAGGCTAACTGCTTAGAAAACTTATTTTTCCAAACTGATCAGCCGACTGAAACAACTGCTTACAAACCTACGATTCAAACCATCTAATGAAAAGTATCGATCATTCAGGGAGCTTAACCAATAAAATGGGAAGGCTAATATTTTCACAGTGACTATATAACTAGTCTGGGTCAAATAGTAAATATGTTAGATCGCTCTAATCACATGAGTGATTTCTGAAAAAAAGCACTAGAATTTGATGAATATTACTCTCCATCACTATGACATGCAGAGTCTCTTGGTAAAATCCGTGAACCATACAGTGAATATTTCATCTACAAAATGTTTTTCAATCGTCCTGTGTTTCCACAATAATCACTCTCCATTCTCATTCTCTTCTCTTCGATTTTCCTAATCTTCTGCTGCCAGACATTTCATTTTTGATGGATGACACATACTACTTATATCTGTCGAGATCAGTAGCACACAACAATCTTATCAGTTGATATACTGTTATGCATAAAAGTACTGTATAGTATCATTGACAGTCAATTCTGTGCAATACTGAGAAAAGGCAGAAACTGGATTCTGTGTAGTTGAAATAAAACCATAGTTGTTTTATTTCGAATTTAGTAAAATTAAATGTTACGAATGTGTTGCTAAGACTACGTTCATCTGTACGTATAAACACTAATGGAAGATAATCGTATAATGAAAAAGGACTTTATAACACTTAATGCTTATTGTCGCTTACTGTACTGAGTACATTATTATTACTATTATTATTATTATTATTATTATTATTATTATTATTATTATTATTATCAATATGAAGCATTGACACAATCTGGAATTGCTGTATAGATTGTTAAGAGAGATGTTTGTTTGTTGACGTGCTGTAAGAAATCAGCATATAAACAGATAATAGAAAGTTCTTTGATGATTTCAGATACATTCTCTTGGTTAGACAGACTACATTATAAATTCCACTACGAAAAAATCTATTCTTAGCAAATCTATTCTACAAACTTATGAATAATATGTGCATTTATATTTAGATATATTCATTGAACATTCTCTTCAGAAAACCAAAGTCATGAACGTCAAGCCATGATAGAGTGTATTATTATCCTTGAGAGAACCAACTCAATATATCTGATACGAGATCTCATAATGTCAACTGCTTCATAAAAATGTATTTATCACTACTAGTAGGAGAATGTCACAGTCCGTTGTTGAATACTTTCCAATACATACACTCTGACAATAACAAAAATAATTAAGACATTCAGAGCTTCATTTAGTGATCTATCTATATAGTAAACATGAAATTTATTCGGTTGAATATTGAGTTCCAGGTGTAGTGTTTCACCAAATAATCCTTCGCAACTTGATCTAAACAATCAGTATCATATTGAAAGTGAACTGAATAACTGTGTTTAATCCATATTTACTGATATGAAGTGTATGTCAATGAATTGAGCAAAATCTTCAGGGATTTATTTACTCGAAACATAAAGTGTAGACATGACAACATAGTTTGACCACATAGACAGTTTGCCATCTGATTTGAACACGTTTACACAGTCAGTTTATGTCTTGTTATCTTTTCGTTTAGATCATACAAAAGATTACTCAATTTCGCATCTATTGTTACGACAATTTCAGTAGAATCGAGTCTCTCGACATTCTTCTGAAATTTCGTCTTCAAACTGTCAATGTAAACCATCCGTCTCAAATGTCTTTGGATTAATCTAATAATATCAGCCTGCTATAAATCCATTTCATATGGAAGTTATCAACTAACTCAGCTCGGTGAATTTGTGGGTAGTTTGTTGATGTTTATAGCTCTGATGGAATATCCGTGAGAAGATGACCACATGTACGTTGTTTACATGCTATTTTATTCTTATGTGATTAAGCATTGTTTAGGTCTATTTGATCAAGTAATTATTTCGATGCCTCTTACTTCATGCAGACAATTCTACATTGTACCAAAATAATGATAGTGAATGAAGCTTGTAATAAATATACAACAGAAATGTTAATTGCAAACCGCAAGTCGTGAAGCATCTGTTGCGAATAACGCGTCCGTATCCCTAAAAAGAATTGGGTTACTTGCAACGGTAACATAAAAATTGATCACAACTTGCGAAAGCGTAATTGACAGAGCAGAATGTTAATGACGGCTATCAACTATCAAACAATCGAACTAAGTATATACAAATATAGAATAAGTTACATTTAGACACAGATTCAGTCAGTGAACCAAACATCAAAATAAGTGTTCCAGAAGTTGAAGGATTGTAATGACCATAACAAATACAATAAATCTAATTGGTTTTCGTGAATACATTCAGATATTACACAACAAGTAAACGTGTAACATCATACTTTACTATATTTATCAGAAACGAGTCTGTTTACTTAATATCAATAAGTAGTATAAAACAATCTACAAAATTGATTCCAACAAGATGTCCATTTATAAATCATCCTTGTACTACATGTTATAGAAAAGAGCATAAACAAAGTAATTGTAAAATCCGAAAACGCCATCTAAAATATTTAAGCCGCAAATAGCCAAAGTAACGATATTTCTCAATAGAACCGGCTCCCATAACCATAGAATGTATGTTTTTCTCAAGATTATTGTGTATGATGCCCGCTCACAGTTAGACACAGCTTTCCATATAACACTGATAAATAGAAGGACGTGTGATAAGAATGGGAGACTTCGAATATATCCAATTCAACAATCAGCTCACACTACATCCGAGGGAATTTTAAACATCGCGTGTGAGATTCGTTGTGAGGTCACAATCAAGGAGAATCTAGTAACGTTTTGGATAGTACATCCATCACTTGACTTATTAGGACTTGAATAGATAGATAAGCTGAAAATAGCGGACCATCCCTTATACTCAATCAACGTCAGTACAATGAAATTTGAGAAGAAAATCTTAGTTGATTCACAAGTGAAACCGTAAGAAGATACATTTGTGGCAGCAATTGCGACGGAAACAGAAGTACACTGAATGTTGGAAAACGCAATTTATGGACTACCAGTCACTTTCAGAGCCATCAAAGAATCTACGGCAAATGATGATATGTTAAGAGAAGCTAGGGATTACCTTCTCATCGAGTTCCCGAACCGTCGTCTTCAAGGGTAAATGTCTTATTATTTTCCCCAGCAGTACTCACTCATGATTGTCAAGTAATATATTATGTTGGGTAACAGAATCGTTATAAGAGAAACAGTTTATATAGTGCAACTTCTCAGCAGTGAGCACCCACGATCCCTCTAGCGAGATTAAAACCCAGGACCTATTTATCTAGTGCGCGAACGCTAAATAGTCCCACAATAGGACGAAACGGCCGTCCAGTGCTTCCAGGTTTTCCAAGGTAATCTACATTCGATTGACTCATGATCTCAACTATTGAAAGAAACAGTTTGATCATCTTACAACATTCACGTAATGATTTGTTAGTAAATTATTAAGTCTATCGTTATTATTCGCATTACGTAATCTGGTATTATGATCTTTCTATTACATAGGAATGTACAGTCCGTTAAGATAAAACTGACGTATGATTTAGATTGATGTAAATAAATCCATTGTAAAAATCAATTTAGATTTTGAATCTTCCAAGTCGCTGCTCAGCTTTTCTTGTATAAACACGTAAAAACTAACACGTTCTCAGTTGGTTTCATCGGTCACTTTTGATTGTTCAGTGATATAGTTCACAGGTATGTTAAAGTGAAAGTACATCCATTGACATATTAGTCCCATTTGGAATTCCCTATTCATTCAAAAGGTAGTCGTACAGTCAAATCATATTTTGGCCGAGCATAGAAAATATTCTGGGTGTGTGATGTTACAGACTGAACGATTTCACTACAAAATGTCTCACATTGGCCCACTTAGTATAACAACTCTATTTTGTTTCAATATTTACATGATTTGGCATATCTCATTATTGCTGTTTCAAGATGGATACATTATGACAAATCATATTAATTTCATGGTAACAACAGTTGTTACCTACCATCAAATGAGGTCGAATTGGATTATTTGACATATTCAGGACAGTCAATTTTTCAGAAGATCTATTTGAACTGATTGCGTGGTCAGATTATCAAATCAGATGTTGATTATCATATGGATTACTTAAATGGTTCAAGTAATCTTCGGATCCTATCCGAAGGTGTTTATGTATGTATTCTCTGAATGATTCTTTTGAATTGGTCGATTACGATGATACTAATAACAAGTAAGGCATAATGTGTTCTTTTGACGTAAATTCCGTGTTCACAAATTCACCTTTAAAAAAGACCATCGATGTTTCATGTGACTTTATATCCTCGAGCAACGCTGTACTAACTATTCCTTTCACGAAATTCTCAATGATTCGTTACTGTTATTCAGTGACCAATTCTCTTGTTCATCAATGTCATCACATACAAATAAATGTGGCGAAAACTGAGAGAACGATACCTTTATGATGGATGGTATCATTTTACAGACAATCGTCACATTGTTCAAGTAAAATTAGTTTACAAATGACAACATATCAGTTGAGTGATGCTTGAATGAACCCAACTGAAAGTATAAAACATCTTATTACAGTTTATGAGTCTTGATAAACATCTAATTAGTGCTTGAGTTAGTCATATCTAGACATCATGTTGGATATAGCTGATATGTTTCACATAAAGCAATCCATTCATCTAATAATGATCGGTAGATATTAAGAAACTGTAGTTTATATCATGTCATAGTTTGAATGTCACTCACGCGAACCATTTGTCCTAAATGCAACATATCAATCCAATCTGACATACTATAATTAACGTAGATGATTTAACTCAATAATTTACTTCAACTTCATAACTTTTTTCAAAAAATTCCACCGTATTGCGAACTGTGAATCTAGCCTGAATTCCACCGACCGATATGATTTCGGCAATAATGAACCTTATGTAATAAACCAAATTTATAACAGAAACAGTTTGACAATAACATAACCGTAAAGAGATGGCTCCGACAATGATAATTTCAATATCACAAAGTGTTTGATAACTATGGTTTTAGTACGTGACTTTGAATAATGTGATGTCGCAGTGATGGAGCACGTTTATTAATGTTATGGTTTAATACCATATACACTTGCTAAGTAGCTTATGGACATTGTGATAAATAGAATCAATCCACTGTATACCATTTCCTTCTAATCAAAATAGATTAAAAAGCAAACGTTTATATTGAGTCTGTTTGATCAAATTATTACTGTCAGTTAGATCATAAAAATAGTAGTATCCATAAACATTTACTGGATCGATATGTAATACCTTTTCATTTTAGGTACTGGAATACACATTGGAGTAGAATAACGAATGAATCCTACTAAGAAACGTTCTTTCACCGCAGTGCATAGCTCATTTAGATTAGCGGTCCAGAAAAAAAACAACATTTTCATGCTTTAAAAACTTATGGTGTGGTGAATAGTTTTTGAATTAGAAATTGTGTTTTGTTAGAATGTTGACAATGTGGTCAATCAGCACAACACAATGAATGTAAGTACTAGGTGTAGACAATTAACTACAAACTCATAATTAGCTTTGAATAGATATAGAAGATTGTGTGTTTCATACTGAAATGAGACTACAGTAGTTTTCTTGTCAATTCATATTGTAAACGTACATCTCCGAATGTAATATTAAGAGGACATATCTACGTATTTAAAGAAGTGTGGCGTGTGTTACTTATGTAGACATAAGTAGTATATGACGTGAGCACTGAACAGAATGTCTGGCGGCAGAGAGATAAGAAGATCGAACAATAAAGAATGAAAAACGAATGCAATTTGTATGAAAATGCAAGAACAAAGGGATTCTGAGTGATTTGAGACAATTGGTGAAGAATTTGCAAATTAACGATTTAATATATATGGTTGTTGGATTTTATTAACTAGTTCTGTAATTTATTGTTACATAGATTTCGCTGACCTCACCAGCGTTCTATTCATTTCAGAAGTACTAGAATAGGCAAACATTAAAAAGGGGTTTATATTCAATGTTTAATAATACCCTAATATACCAAAAATTTAATGTAAATGCACTTATATAATACCGATACACCCAAATAATCGTATATTATTAACTGGTTGAACTGAGATACTCTTCATAAAACCGATGAACGTGAGAATGTGTATGTTTTAAAACAGATAACCAATATTATACAGAATATACTGTGCACTTTTCTTTACGTAAAGATGTTTAAATGTCTCTTGTTTGACAGATAAGTTCGAACGTTGTTTAATCATATTGTCAGAAGTATTGTCGTTAATCGTCGCCATTTAGAAACTTCGGATATGGTCAATCAGAGCAGATGATATAGGTGGCCATAAGACTAATTCCTACTCGATTTTTGAGGTGTGCATCCGCTATCCCGTCCACCGCGAGACTCGAACCCAGGACCAACCAAGCCCCTCACGTGATCGCTCATCCATTAAGCCACTGAGCCGTCACCCAACGGTGTCAATGTCTAACTTCAACCAATCCACCGTTGAATGTCGGCTCAGTAGTCTGGTGGTTAAATGCTCACGCGCAAGACTGGTAAGTGATAGTTTCGAATGTTTTAGGGGTTCGTCTATTGCAGGCAAGAACCTGGAGCGAAATAATGGTCATCAAGAAAGAAATTCGATACAAAAATTGACAACGACAAACGTTATTTTCAAAAGCAAAGTATTTTGTGTAACTGATATACGATTCCTCACTGGTTGTACCCTTCATTATAGCCATCATATAAAAGACCATTCGAAAGCGCGGGCTGTTAAATGAACCACAAACTGAATAACAGTTAGTCATTCTGTTATTCAAGTACATGTTTGCTACAGTTAAGAACATATACATTGTGTATGTTACATTATTGATTAATATGCTTATAAAGTTTACTTGATGCTGATATGAACATACTGATGTATTACTTCGATTGATGTAAATCATTGCTTTTTAATTTTTGAATCTTCCAACCTAATGCTTAGCTTTTCCTGTATAAACACGTATAAAAACGAACATGTTATCAGATGGTTTCGTTAGTCACTTTTCTATTTTGTTATCAGTAATATGGTGTTATTCAATTCTACTAGTGTAGTACTTCCATTAAATATCAATATCATCTAAACAGTTAACCAATTCTTCTAAGAAATTAACTTTCTTGAATAAGTGAAATGATCCGATTCGACTTCATTTGATGGTAGATACCAACCGTAACTACCATGAAATCAGTATAATTTGTCATAACGTATCCATCTTGAAACAACAAATATGAGATATTATCACAAGGGCTTTTGTGGAGATTTTAGTAACTTCAGTAGTTGAAATCCTGAGTCAATTGAAGCTAAATCATCATGGAAAACCTGGAAGCACTGGACGGCCGTTTCGTCCCAGAATAGGAGTCGTGAGCTATTAATAGTAGGTTGCACTCACACGTTTCACGAAAATGAAGGCTAGTAGGTTTTTCATATGGACAATTTTCGCATTCATGTTTGGGAAATTTTAATGTTGAAAATCCTAATCTATTCAATGTTTTACATCGTAGGTCGACCATGTTATGATTGAAACATCAGCAGCTTCCTTTTATGATATTGTTCAATGCGATAGCATTCGAAAGCGATCTGAATTCTGTAGCAAATAAATTACATTTGAACTGATTACCTAACAACGTATACACGTTTATTACTTCTAACTGAAAATCAAGCCTTCAAACATGAATCATATAGTTTTGTTCTACTTCTTCACTTAGATCATGTCAGTTGAAATTCACATAAAATTAAAATGATCCGCTGAAAACAATTTGCTTAAGGATCAAATATATCATCGAATGTCAGAATATGAGAATATTCATGGGTGTAAAGATAACAGACATCGAGTTCGAAGGTCAAGCAAATCAAACTCACAACGGTCTATGAAATTCAAACGAATATTTTGACATATTAAGAAAACCGAAAATGAAGTTACGACTGTCATTCACGCAATTTGTTGTAGTCTAACGAGTTAACAACACCCAACATTGAAAATAACCTTCGTTTACTGAAGTTTCATCACTCATTTTTTGATGGACCATAGTGAACAGCTTGATGAAGCAATGCAGGTATTATGACTCCATATGAAATGGATGGTTGGACTCAAACCAGTGTGCTAATGATAAATATCAAATTTTATTTGGTGTTAGTTTGATTATTAATAATTAGATGAACAAAGTTTTCTATTTTAAAAGAGAATTGGATTTGATGTGTTATATGTAGAAGGTTGGTTACTTGATAGACCGCGTATATCTGAAGACTAGAACGCCAAAATCCTTCCAAGTCGCAAGGAGAAGACAGAAGACCAGTGAAAGGAATGTTATTCCAAACAGTGTCAATTATGGTACAAATTGTCAGGTACTTATAGTTTTTAGTAAGGACAAAAATCATCATTATAGTTTTCCTATTCGCATACAGGGGGTTATTAGCCTTGTCCAATCGAGAAGCTACACGTAGGAATTCTACAATATTCTTCCTAAAGGCGATTGGATGGAATATCTTAGGCTCCTTCTGAGCTTCTTACAGCTTCCTCGAGTTCACCCGTGGTCCGTCGTCACATGATGAAACATTGATTGCAATAATCCATTAAGGATATTCATGAGGGTAGATGAGATTATCACAAATATCATTTTATATTTACGTCAGCAATGTCTATCATCACCCCTTTCAGATGGGATTACGCAATTTCAAGACAACAAATTGTTGCTCATATTTCCTAAACGCTATTCAAATAACAAACCTTGGGTACACTATTCCGCTTCACTGGGACATACTTCACCAAATTAAATTTACAAGGTTCCGATAGGTATACAAACACGAAATAGGTAAACTACTCTATGAATGGTTTAAATAAAGGAAACAAAAATATTTTAGTTGTTTAAGTATATCAAGTTATATACAGGTTATTGAGACAGTAAGTCACATATTATTGAAATACTTCATTAGAAGTGTCGAGATATTTGGCAACAAAAGAGATTCGCTTGATGGACTAGTAAATAATAAGACAACACATTCGGATTGCGAGAAATCGGTATAAAGCTAGTTCAAATACGGTTATTACAGCATGAATTCTACTGTCTATCATCAAACAGTGAATCCAATACAAGTCGTTGCATAGATTTGATGTAAAAAAGCGTCGCATTCACGTAAGAATGTGACTATTAGGCACTGCTTGCAAACAATACTGTTTCCTTTTCTTCATACTTTAGGAGATTCTTCTTGAACTGATCCATCTACATACATTTTAGTTTAACAAGGAATGCTCAATGACCGAATGAGTTAATCGATATCTTTAATTTTCATGTAGAAACCTGATCTACACTTCCAACTAGAGTAATATCAAGTTGAATGTAGATTATTTCACCGCTTAAATTCACAAACTTGCTTATTTAATTTTCCATCAAATATTTACTTTGAAGTTTATTCAGTGGAAATTGTAAAAGGTATCCTGAATTACTGGTAGTTTGTTGTTTATTGGTAAACGGTTAACCATTTTGTTGAATTCTACACTTCAGTCATTCATAATGTCTACAATGTCTTCAGTTAAATAACATTCTAAGTATGAGAATCATTGTAAAACATTATATTTCATCAATAATAATGATAGATTAGTGCTATAAATACTATGGTGTGACCACAGTTGATTGATGTTCCACTTTTGTAGTTTCATACTGTATCTAGTATAATGATACTCTTTTTGTCTAAATTGAATGATTATAAACACTTTATCGACTGATTAACTTGCTTCATTCAATAACGTTGAGTAAAATGGTTCACTCACAAAGTTTATATTCTCTGTCGGATTAACCTCATTCCATCTAATAAATAAAACTAATACATGAAGGCTTGTTTTACATCTGTTGGAAAGATGTTCTGAAGATTCAGTTTAGAATTTGTATGCACATTCTGTCATCATCTTCACATTTATTCTGACTGCCTTCCGAGTATAATCTGTTGACTACATTGATATAATACAATAGACAATCTCAACTTCAGTATACCTTAAACTATAGAATGTCAAAGAGTGGAAAATTTACAGTTTGTCTTCGGTTTTTATACCTTTTAGTAAAAATGAAATGAATTAGAATATCTTGACAGAATCTAGGGCAAGATCAATCTTCGACGGGTTTGATAATCTGATCTAACTTTACAGACTCTCTTCAATTAACTTCAATTTAGACATAATTTTATAAATATGATATACTAGATGTTTCTGTGAACCTGTTTTTACCAGATGAGTCCATTTCTGAATTACATGAAGGTAATCAACCAAACAAGCCACTCTTTAGGATTTCAGCACAAAACTGCTCTCATGTTACTTCTTTATTCATCATTCGTGTACTCTCCCAAAATTTATATAAAATGGTCATAGAGATGCCATTATTACTGCTCATTCTTCAAAATAAAAATATCAAACGAATATCGGAGACATAGAACTAACTAAAACCTCAAATGTTGTTTATTGTCATTTTTTACAGTGGCAAATTGCGAACCTGTTCACCACTCTAATCAGCTACATTTTGGCTATTAAACTAACAAAACGTCTCTATCAGAAAAAATTAGTTTATGACGTTACTAGATAACAATCAACTTGCCGAGTAAGTTTCCATCGTACAATTTTATTTACCAGAACTTTCGTATCACTGAAGTCAAGAAACGATGTCGAAATCTGTAGGTTTAACTGTTCTGTTTATTGCCTTGTCATTATATTTCACTAGGCAACAGAAAGAAGTCTGTTATTGTTGCAAAATATTTACTTTAAGAACATATTAGAAGTGAAATGGCTTTAGTTATCATTTTGGAAAAGGTTACGTCGAACAATGAACAATTATTCTGTATAATCAAATGATTGTTTGCAAACTTGTAATCAACGCCTTCCATACCTCTGAACACAATGAAACATAATGTACAATAACACAAATATAATTATAAACATTAGAAAAAATGTGATAAAGTGGAGAATTAAGGGGTACGTTAAAGACTGTCTGTATAAGATACTTCAATTTTCATGGAACTATACATGAAGTACTGGGACTAAATTTTTGTTCGGAGACAGGAATTTAATTACACATTCACATTCAGCTGTATAAAATAATCAAACACTTAAATGTCAATAAAACTAATTTGCCATAATCACCAGAACTAACGTAGTAGTGATAGAATGAACTTTCTCCGGTTTCAGGATCTATAATTCATTGTCTGTTGGAATTCTGCAGTAATCTGCACAATATTTCGAAAAGATTCATGATCCAGCTATCTGAAATTCCTTTCAAATACAAATATCTCTGAGCTTTGACAATTAACGATTTAAGATTTCTACAAAAGTTTTGTAAATTATACTAAAATTAAATGGAAACTACACTCAGGAGGAAACAACTATCTATTTGAGTAAAGAAACGACGAAACTTCTGATGAGGTTTCCGAATGTTATTATAGAAGTTATTCGGTTAACGCTAGTTTATCAGTTGATAAATTTCTAAGATTTTAGTTATTGGAATAATCGAGTTAAGGGAACATACTTAGGGAAAGATGTACATTGTCTTCTCTTCCAGTGTTGAAACCACTGGTTAGGGTTTCAATATGCAATCATTAATAACAGTATTTGCTCAAACTAAACCAGGGATCATTTCGTTAGTTTGTTGGAGCAAAAGCATGAAAAGTTTCAAGAGGAATTTAAATCTCAATAGCTTACCATTATCTAGTGACAAATAAAATGTTGTAAAAGAACATTGTTAGATGTTTTTCATTAAAAGTAGAAACTACTTAACTAGATCAATTCAACGAATACGCTTAATAAGACACATGCCACACCGATTAAGTATCTTTTGAATTTATTTACATATCAGGTTTTCGTAGATTTTTACACCATGAATAATGTTCTCACTGGAACTGATGTGTTTATTTGCTGACTGAATATAACAGTTACTGGTGGAATATTACACATAAATGACAACATGTTTTCCATTCATGTATTCATAGATCATTATAAAAGTGTCTATGAACATCATAACAAAGTGTTAAAACAACTTGGAACTCAATTTACCAGGGTTTTATTAGATTTCTATAATGGAAATAATGAGTTATATACATTACAATGTAGACATTGTCAAAACTGAAACTTGAAATTTGATTGATTAAAATCAATTAACAATGTCAATTTCGTTCAAGTGAATTCAATAGAATCCAGAGCACTAATATCATTGTACGTTTCAGTATTAGATTTCATTAAAGGCACTATCTATAAAACTGATCTTCTTATCACTTTATTGATAACGTTGATTTTGTTTAAGATATCGCCGTCTCCAAGTTTATTGTATTTGCATTCTGTTTGGTTTTAGTATTCCTTAAAATACTTTCTTATTTTTGGAGTTGTACTGTATTAGATTAATGACTCTTTATAATTCAAACTTATACCAGAAATTTTGATTTCAATCATTATTAGTATGTATCTATCGATATTTTGTAAAAAAAGACTTCTTCTGAACGTCTGATACTGTTGAATGTAAGGTTTACCAGTCTAATCAGAAGTCAAACGTGCACATGTTAGACAAGATGAAAAAATTCTATGAACCAGTTTATACGTTGGATAGAATACTGAACTGAATTAAGGAGTTCAGCAAAAGTTATGAAAGGTGCTACGTGTGAGTTTGTAGTAAATAACACAAAATATTAGTATATACAATGAAAAACAGGTTTAATTGTATGAAATGATGGAGAACGTACCTTTTTCGAACTTTCTACTGAATGATTATACTGAATAGGTAATGAAATAAATATAAACGAGACAATAAGTAACTTGTATACGAACGTTTGTCTAAATTAGCACTAATAGATTTACGGTGTTTGGTCACTCGATTCATGTAAGACATTAAGGACAAAATTATGTTTGTAAAACACTTAATGAATGAACATCTCATTCAGTTGTCTGATTAAGCTTTTTCACTAGAAGTCATCAAGTATCAAACAATTGGATATAAATACATGTTTTACACATTTTTATCTCTTATCATTAGGATATGGTCTGGATGGTTTGTCTAGTACACCGAAAATTTATGAACTATTTTTTCATAATCGGTGAGTTTGTTCTTTATTCGTTCCCCTTGAAATAGAATGATTCCGACTATCGAGTGAAATGCTTAGTTAATTGAGATTCTCACAACTACTATGTCCATCATCATAAGTTACTTGTTTTCCACACACTTTATCTGAATAGATCTCCCAAATAATCATTTTTTATATTCAGTGTAGATTAAATTTACCTAAATCATACGAGACAACATTTCGATTGATTGACATCTATCCTCTTAAAACGTGGCTTAATGATTAACGGAGTAAAATCTCCTAAGAAGCAAATGATTAAAATGAAAGTTTTTTCAATGGTAGCGATATATTGTATTCATTCAGTACTTATACAGTTATCACTTTGAGCATTTTCTGTACAAAAGTATTTCATGATTTAAATTACCACAATATAATTCTACCATACAAACATACCAATTGTTCAAACAGCCTCTCACTAAAATAGGTAATAAATGTTATTCACGATCAAATCTCAGTCATACTGACCATTCACTCATGAAGTGACTAAAACATCCAAAACAAATCACACCATTCGAGCTTATTTTGAAAAGTTTATGATTTATATAAACTGGTAAATTATTAAAACATTAACAGTGTAATTCGATTTATGATTAACAGATTATGTTATGCACCGTCGTTCGCCATATCATCAAATGTGATATGGAACACTGAGTTCGATCAATTCATATATACATATGAAATCTTCGCATATACAATTCAGAAATAGATATAGCCGTAAACTATTACCGTTTCTGATGAAATATATTTGCCGAATTATTCAAGCTAATACTGTTCTATAGGAATATAATAGTCACTGTACAAGTTACTTCTATAATGAACATCAAAATACTCACGGGGCGTTCAAAGAACTTCGTCTAGGAAAATAAAATTTATATTAGTTAATTAAGAAATAAATTATGAATTTTTATTTGATGGCAGATACAAAAGATGAACTCAATTCTTCAGTCATGAAACATTTCGAATATTAGTGTAACGCGACAACTGATAGTTGGTCTGAAGTGAATAATTGAAAGAAATTTTGTGACGAATCTACAACTCATAATGAGTAATTTTAAAGAAACTTTGTTGTATTTGAATGTACGAAACAATAAGAAATGATATAAGTTTTCAACATTCTGTTCCTCTGATGTTATTTCTCTCTTTCTAATTTGGAGAACTCATTTACCCATATTTAAATGGGAATCGGTCACAAACTGATCATTAATTGTTCGTCGCAATACTGCATCCTTACGAAGGGTGTATATATTGTGTTGATTCCAAAAACAATACTATGAGAAAGTCTTGAACATTCAATCACGTAGGTGTACGTTTATACAGAAACTGTAGGAAGCTTCAAACGAATATCACTGATAATTCATAATTCACACAACTGACGGAAAAGAACATTAGATGAATCTATTTCAAAATAACGTCCAAGTCATATATTCAATCGAATTTCGTATAACTAGCTCACACCAAATCAAAACATAATCCGACTACCTTAAATGATACATTTTACGTGACATTCAAGTTCCCTGTTACTCCTTATTACTTTTCCGATGTATGTACTTTGGAACTTTCTCTATTGGTAATTTAATTATAGCTTCATTCCACAAGAAATTCTGGCCCATGATATGACTTAATAATGATTATTTCATTTGAAATGATTCCATTGAATATACGAAATCTTATCAATAGAGTTCAAAAATAACTTAAAATAATAATTCTACATTGCAATCTTTTACTTACGATCTTTTGGAAATCCAGCAATCATTAAAAAACAGAAAATTCCTGGTTAACGTTTCATAGTTAAGCAATGTGTTTGGGAAAATACCTCACAATTAAACCATTCGAATGATTAGAACGAAGATGAAGACAATTAGAGCATATGAGTAGTGGTGAATTATTACTTGTCAAAAAACTAGCCGTTTCTAATTATTCTGCATATTCATGAAATCTTATATCTTAAATACCTCAATATACTACTGATTATACTTAGTTACATTTAACCTATCATTCAAGAATACATACGAGCTTATAAAGAATACACAAATAATTTCCAAATTCAACTGTGATGAACTTACCCATCAACCTCTAAAGTTAATTTGAAGAATAATGCATGTAAGTGATTTATTCAATCTCTTTGATGGTGATTTTGTAATTTCAAATTCAATAGCTGTTCATGTTTCACTAATACAAATACGTTAGATTCTACTACTATTTGCATATTTATGGATGATTATCACTTTTTCTGCACACTAAGGTTATAACAATCTTTATGTTGTTCTGTATTCCCACGAAGGGAAAGTAATTCATTCATCAGAATGGACATACGGTGTGGGTAGTTGGTTAAGAAATCCTGATATAGTGGGAAGTTTTATCACTAAGCTGTTTCTACGTTTATGACAACTTCAAACTTATCAAGATGGACCTGTTTACATTATGTGATAATAAAAATAAATTGTTCACAGCTAATTTGACATCAATCATGTTCACTTCATTACCTCTTTCTCTACTAAATGTTACTAGTAATGCAATACGTTCATTTGACTAACGAAGATGACTATTTACCATCAGTCTTAGACTTACCCACATATCTATTGTGCAAAAATGTGCCAAGAACTATCATCAATGCAATGAAAAGGAACATTTTCTATGGAAATTAAAGGAGTTAGAAAAATTGTGTTTATATACCTTTTTTCAGTATGGTGAAATCACGCATACTGTGTATCTTGTGACTAACTAAATTCTTCATTCTAGCGGGTTTTTCGGAATTTTACCGCACACAATGCTTTGACATAAATTAACACTTGAATAATTCATAACTTGAAATAGATTTAATAATAAATGTGATCAGAATAGTGAATTATTTAGTTACCTTGACAACTAGTTTGTCCAAATTATCCAGTCTTCTTTCTCACATAAATGTAACTATGTGAATCATGAATCAAATATTTGCTACCAAACATATATCAGTTCATTCATGAATTAAACAAGATAGTGTCTCAATTATAATAATTGTACACAAACTGGTATGTCCATCGCAAGTATTGGACCCATTTACAGAAGAAGAAAACTCGAGCTTGTTTTGTGATTGTTAGATATTTATGATGATGTTAAATAAGCTTCAAAGTTCCAAATGATACTCTACACTTTTCACAGCCCATGTTCTTCTTCAAGCATTCATGGTCAGGAATCATAAAAATAAAACAATCATAAACGATTTCTTCAGTTGTGTTGATCAAACTATTTGGATAAATGAGAAAATAGTAAAAGTAATTGCTCAGAAAATAACAACGAGTAAGATAATCTCCCTTTCAGACTGTTTCTTAGGACGAATACCGCTTGAAAAATTGCGAGTAAAATGCCAATCTAAGAAAATATTTCATTTTCATATTGGTTGTTTGAATCTTCTCATTGATGTTCAGGACTGTGGTTAATTGGTCTTTTATTGACAAATATGCTTCAACCAGGGACATCCAGCAGACAAGTCTCAAATAGAACCAAAAGCGCGTTCTAGATTCCACCGCCAGCCCCCATTCACCTCCAACAAAACAATGCTTTTAGGTTAGTTCTGGAGGTTGAAACTGTGAAATGTTGTTTCAAGAGTGTTTTAGTGATTTTGTCATCTCATTACAGATTGCCATCCATGTTACCTAAACAATCATTTAAATTGTAAATCATATTCTCATTCATCCACTTTGTACACGTTTATTAGAAGGCATAATAATGATATATTTCTCATGTTTCGTCAATTTCCATTGTTGAGAACATATAAAACTGATTGACCAGCTTTGGAAATGAACTAGTTGATAAATTCACTGAATAAACTGTTATATGACTGTATAAATTTAGGTTGAAAATATTTTGATGGACCTTTATAGATGAAATTTCATAGATGATTGTGCTTCAATGACTCAGTGGTGTGCTACTGATATCAACAGATATCAGTAGTATCATCAATAGAGAGTGAAATGCTTGGCGACGGAAAGTCAAGAAGATCGGAGATGTCGAAGAGAGAATAATTGGGGTGAAAATGAAAAAAAATATGAAGTCTGAGACGGTTGATTAGAATTTCGCAAATAAAGTGTTTACTGTATGGATCTCAGATTTTACTAAGGCGCTCTGTAATTTTATATTCAGATATATTCGATTGACCCAATTATAAATCCGCCTCTAGTTCTTTCCGGGGGCTACTGCCGGTCCCAAGCCCGGAAAAAGGAAGAGGATTGGGCATGGGGTTAGCAACTCATTCTGTAGAAAACTAACTCGCTAAGAAACCCTAACCAGAAAATAATTATTCAAACCATTTAAACTCAGCTCTGAAAGATAGAAGGTCTTCATTTAAAAGAGTTATAACGCCTAATCCGAGTTCCTTCGGAAGTCACGATGCCCCTTGTAACAACCAGAGTAACCATTTATTTAGGTACATGGAATGCTCGTGCAAAGCGGGAGACCAACAGAGTGTTCCGAATTGCGGCAGAACTGACGAGATACAACGCAGAGGTGCTTCGGATCAGTGAAACATATTGGACGCAAATTTGACAACAACTACTAGCTCCAGGTTGGCTTATGCTTTACTCCGGCCATGAAGAAGAAAATCACCCACATACACAAGCAGTTGCATTGATGCTATCCAATTTAGCACAAAATGCATTTATAGGATGGGAATCTCATGGACCATGAATCAGCAAACCCTCTTTCAAAACAAAGAAAGAGGGCATTTCAATGAACGTCATTCAATGCTATGCTTCTACCAATGACTACAACGAAGACGCTAAAGCTCAATTGCACCATGGGCTGCAGTCAATATTCGAGAAGTGCCCAATAAACAATTTGACTATTCATATGGAAGATCTGAATGTCAAGGTTGAAAAGGACAACATCTGCTATGGATATATCATCGAACGACACGGACAGGGAGAAAGGAACAAAAATGGTGAGAGATTTGAAAACTTATGTGTCTTAAATATACTGGTCATAGGTGGCACTATATTCCCACATAAACGCATTCACATAACCACATGGAGTTCACCGGATCACACTACGCAAAACCGAATCGACCATATCGGCATCAAAAAAAGCGTTGAGGAGGACGATAGAGGACGTGAAAACCAAGAGAGAAGTTGATTTAGCATCAGATCATCACTTGCTCATCGCCAAGATGAAAATGAAAATTATAAAGCACTGGACAACGGGGCGGACAATATCACAAAAGTTTAATACGACTCTTCTTCAGGATAATGACAAACTCAACAAATTCAAGATAGTCCTCAGCAAACGTTTACAGGCCTTTCATGATCTACTCAATGGAAAAGAAACTATTATGGAAAGCAACTGGAATAAGATAACAGAGGCAAACACTTCAAAATGTCATAAGGTTCTGGTCCACAAGAAGCACCACCACAAGGAAGGGATCACTGTTGATACACTGGATAAATTTCAAGAAAGGCAGAACAAGAAGGTAGCAATCAATACAAGCCGAAAAAGAACAGTAAACGTCAAGGCACAAGCACAATACACAGAAGTAAACAAGCAAGTGAAGAGGAGCATCAGAACTGACAAACGTAAATATGTGGAAGATTTGACAGTGAAGGCGGAAAAGGCTGCAAGAGAAGGGAACATGAGACAACTGTATGACACAACAAAGAAACTCTCTAGAAATCACCGTAAACCAGAACGACCAGTGAAAAGCAAGGAAGTCAAGGCAATCACCAACATTGAAGAACAACGAACCAGGGGTGTGTAGAACACTTCAAAGAACTGTTGAATCGACCAGCCCAGTTGAACCCAGCCACACATCGAAGCAGCACTCACGGACCTCCCAATCGATGTCGGCCCACCAACAATTGAAGAAATCTGCATGGCTATCAGACAAATCAAGAGTGGCAAATCAGCAGGACCAGACAACATTCCAGTAGGGGTACTGAAAGCAGACTTGGCGGTATCTGCAAGGATACTCCACATACTCTTCAGAAAGATTTCGGATGCGAACGAATACAAACAGACTGGAAAGAAGGACTTCTGGTCAAAGTACCAAAGAATGGCGACCTCAGCAACTGCGATAATCACAGTGGCATCACTCTTCTCTAAACACCAGGAAACGTCTTCAATAGGGTATTGTTAAACAAGATGAAGGACTCTGTGGACACCCAACTTCGAGAACAACAGGCAGAATTCCGTAAGGATAGATTGCGTACAGACCAAATCCTAACCCTGAGAATGATTGTGGAACAATCCATTGAATGAAATTCATAGATCAGCGTCAACTCCATTGACAACGTGGACAGAACGAAACTATGGAAGCTTCTTCCAAACTATGACATGACTCAGAATATGGTCAATATCATACGAAATTCACATGAGCATTAAACTGCAAAAACGTGCATAGAGGACAGAACAAAACTATGGAAGCTTCTTCCAAACTACGACATGACTCAGAAAATGGTCAATATCATACGAAATTCACATGAGGCACTAAACTGCAAAAACGTGCATGGAGGACAGTTGACCAACTCGTTCGAAGTAGAGACTAGTATCAGGCAATGTTGCTTACTCTCACCCTTTCTCTTTCTCCTGGTGATCGAATGGATCATGAAGACGTCAGCATCTGAAGTGAAGCACGCGATACAGTGGACATCTAGAATGCAGTTGGATGATCTGGACTTCGCAGATGATCTAGCTCTTCTATCGCATACGCAACAACAAATACAGGAGAAGACGATCAGTGTAGCAACGGCCTCAGCGGCAGTAGTTCTCAATATCAACACAAAGGGAAATGCAAGTTTCTCCGATACAACACAGCATGCACCAATCCAATCAGAATTGACGAAAAAGATTTGAAAGATGTAAACACCTTTACATATTTGGGCAGCATCTTCGATGAACACGGTGGATCTGATGCAGATGTGAAGGCGTGAATCGGAATGGAGATAGTCAAGTGAAAAATGAACAGGTATTGCATTCATAATATGTCCTGATCACGTTTGTTATTTCATGAAATTCTGTTTATTCAGGACAACTCCTATAAAGTCTACCATGGAATTGAATTAAATTCTGTTTGTTCCTAGTACAGATTAAGAACAGCTATGTATTCATGAATCTGTCACTCAACACTGTGGAACATTAGACGCGTCATCAAATGAAGCTCACTATATACATATTTGTACTTCGATATTCAAAAAACTGATAAGTGAGACGTCGTACTATGAACATAACTCAAATAAATCTATGAAATCAATGTAGTCAGAATATAATGAAACAATTACTGACAATATTCATCTACATAAGTTATTTCACAATTAGTTTTGATGGTATTCTTCTCAGTTATATCACATTCAACGTGAACATTAATGGCCAAATCACTAATTGCTCATCTGTCATGTTGAAGTTGTTTCAATGTTCTCGTTCATTTTCCTTATAACAAGAAATATAATGACGCAAACACAACATGTACGGCAGTCATTGGTTGACAATGCAAGCAAATTAACACAGACAAATACTTGTAAACTGCCGTTATGTACTTGTGATTCAACGTCAGCCAGTTGTTTTTCTGTTATGTGTTTGTGCGATTGTGGTCGATGCTGTAATCTTGTGTATACACAAATTTCTATTTTAATCAACTTGCTCTGAAGATAACCAAGTGTTACTTGGCTCAAATATACATATATGGTAATATATATGCATAGTTTTTCTTTTTACTTCACATTGAATGGAACAATGAAAGGTTAACCTATGAGACCAATTTTTATGTACTATGTGTTCATAAAATTTCGATGGATCTAACAGCGAATGAATCGAAGATATTTAAGAAGTGGTATGGTTTCTTATTACATCGGATTTCACAAATGTTTATCCTCACAATCATATTTAACACCAATCATTTCTCACAGAAATAATATGAACATGAACGAGTAGCATGCTTTCATAATGGATAATTTTTTAAGGGTATGAAATATATTTCGACCCCCACACTCATCATTTTCCACTCTTCACCCATATCGATTTCCCATCAACCAACAGCTTCATTTTAAACACCGTTGAAATGTCAATTGTCGGACATATAAAATTAGTCAATCTGGTTGGGCAATGTCAGTTCTAATTAGGTTCGTTTCCAGCCATGTCTACTTTAAATAGTAAGACTGATAAGGTTTTCAGAGAGATGTTCGGTACTGCAGGACATTTGTTCGGTTGTACTATTTAAAGTTGATTGAATTTCATTCGGTTATTTCTTCTCTGAACAAATGGCTTACACTAAGTCACAAAACGTCAGGAAATCTGTCTTACTGATTGCGATATTACAAATATATTATTTATTAATAAAATAAGTTAGTTCTATCGAAATGGTCAACACAATTCATTGCAGCTTTGAGACCATATCCAGAATTCCCAAATAACGAAGATTGATGACAATACTCCTGAGAATATTAAATAACTCAACGTTCTAACTTATCTACCAAACAAGTGAGACTTAAACATGTTTACGTAAAGAAACGTACACAGTATATTATGTTTAATATTGGTTATCTGTTTAAAACATACAAATTCTCACGAACATTGGTCCTACGAAGAGTATCTTAGTTCAAACAGCTACAATATACTATTAGTTGAGTGTATCGGTATTATATAAGTGAATTTATATCAAATGTTTGGTATATGTGGATATCATTAAACACTGAGTATAAACCCCTTTTCAATGTTTGCCTATTCTAGTACTTCTTTATGTATGTAGATATGTCCTCTTAATCTTACATTCGGAGATGTACGTTTATAAAATAAATTGACAAGAAAACTACTGTAGTCTCATTTCAATATGAAACACACAATCTTCTATCTCTATCCTTTGTTAACTAAGAGTTTGTAGGTAGCTGTCAATTCATGGTACCTACATTCATTGTGTTGTGCTGATTGACCACATTGTCAATATTTTAACAAAACACAATTTCTAATTCAAAAATTATTTATCACGACATACGTTTTTGAAGCATGAAAATATTGTGTTTTTTTTCTGGACCGCTAATCTAAATGAGCTATGCATTACGATGTAAGTACTTTTCTCAGTATGTTTCATTTGGTGTGCTTCTCCAATGTGTATTCCAGTACCTAAAATGAAAATGTATTACATATCGATCCAGTAAATGTTTATGGATACTACTGTTTCTATGATCTAACTGACAGTAATAATTTGATCAAAGAGACTCAATACAAAGGTTTGCTCTTCAATCTTAATTGATTAGAAGTAAACGATATCCAATGGATTGATTCTATTTATCACAAAGTTCATAAGCTACTTAGCAACTGTATATGGTGTTAAATCATAACAATAATAATTGTGTTCCATAAATAAGAATTCACTTTACCCAAAATCACATACGAAAACCATAGTTATCAAACACTTTGTGATATTGAAATTATCATCGTCGTAGTTATCTCTTAACGGTTATGTTATTGTCAATCTGTTTCTGTTACTAATCATATTGATTGGTGGAATTCAGGCCAGATGCACAGTTCGCAATACGGTGGAATTTGTTGAACAATGTTAGGAAGTTGAAGTAAATTATTGAGTTAAATCATCTACGTTAGCTATTGTATATCAGATTACATTGATAGGTTGCATGTAAGAAAAATGGTCTGTGTGAGTGACATTCAAACTATGACATGACATAAACTACAGTTTCTTAATATCTACCGATCATTATTAGATGATTGGATTGCTTTATGTGAAACATATCAGTTATATCCAACATGATGTCTAGATATTGCTAACTCAAGCACTAATTAGATGTTTACCAAGACTCATAAACTGTAATAATCTGTTTTATACTTTCAGTTGGGTTCATTCAAGCATCACTCAACTGATATGTTGTCATTTGTAAACTAATTTTACTTGAACAATGTGACGTTTGTCTGTAAAATGATACCATCTATCATAAAGGTATCGTCCTCTCAGTTTTTGCCACATTTATTTGTATGTGATGACATTGATGAACAAGAGAATTGGTCACTGCATAACAGTAACGAATCATTGAGAATTTCGTGAAAGGAATAGTAAATATAGCGTTGCTTGAGTCACATGAAACATCGATGGTCTTTTTTAAAGGTGAATTTGTGAACACGGAATTTACGTCAAAAGAACACATTATGCCTTACTTGATATTAGTATCATCGTAATCGACCAATTCAAAAGAATCATTTAGAGAATACATACATAAACACCTTCGGATAGGATCCGGAGATCACTTGAACCATTTAAGTAATCCGTATGATAATTAAAATCTGATTTGATAATCTGACAACGCAGTCAGTTTAAATAGAAACTCTGAAAAATTGACTGTCTTGAATAAGTCAAATGATGAACATTCTGTCAGAATTATTACTCCATTCTCTTTGATTGACCTCACATTGTATCTCACGGACGATGTTTAACATTCTATCGGATGTAGGGTGAGCTGATTGTTGAATTGGATATATTCAAAGCCTCCCAATCTTATCTCACGTCCTTCTATTTATCAGTGTTATATGGAAAGCTGTGTCTAACTGTGAGCGGGCATCATACACAATAATCTTGAGAAAAACATACATTCTATGATAATGGGAGCTGGTTCTGTTGAGAAATATCGTTACTTTGGCTGTTTGAGGTTTGCAAGCAATCGTAGTAAAGAATAGTTCGTCGTATAATTGTCTGTTTTTCATACTTGGTTTCATCTAGATTTTTGTTGTATAATTATTACAAGCTTTATTCACTATCATAATTTTGGTACAATGTAGAATTGTCTGCATAAAGTAAGAGGCATCGAAAAAATTACTTGGTCAAATAAACCTAAACAATGCTTAATCACATAAGAATAAAATAGCATGTAAACAACGTACATGTGGTCATCTTCTCACGGATATTCCATCAGAGCTCTAAACATCAACAAACTACCCATAAATCCACTGAGCTGAGTTAGTTGATAACTTCCATATGAAATGGATTTATATCAGGCTGATATTATTAGATTAATCCAAAAACATTTGAGACGGATGGTTTACATTGACAGTTTGAAGACGAAATTTCAGAAGAATGTCATGAAACTCAATTCTACTGAAATTGTCGTAACAATAGATGCGAAATTGTGTAATCGTTTATCTGATCAAAACGAAAAAATAACAAGACATAAACTGACTGTGTAAACGTGTTCAAATCAGATGGCAAACTGTCTATGTGGTCAAACTAACTTATCATGTCTACACTTTATGTTTCGAGTAAATAAATCACTGAAGATTTTGCTCAATTCATTGACATACACTCCATATCAGTAAATATGGATTAAACAAAGTCATTTAATTCACTTTCAATATGATACTGATTGTTTAGATCAAGTTGCGAAGAGTTATGTGGTAAAACACCAAACTTCGAACTCAATATGCAACCGAATAAATTTCATGTTTACTGTATAGATAGATCACCGAATGTCTTGAATTTTTTTCCAATTGTCAGAATGTGTGTATTGGAAAGTATTCAACAACGGACTGTGACATTCTCCTACTAGTAGTGATAAATACATTTTTATGAAGCAGTTGACATTATGAGATCTCGTATCAGATATATTGAGTTGGTTCTCTCAAGGATAATAATACACTCTATCATGGCTTGACGTTCATGACTTTGGTTTTCTGAAGAGAATGTTCAATGGATATATCTAAATATAAAAGCACATATTATTCATAAGTTTGTAGAGTAGATTTTTTCGTAGTGGAATTTATAATGTAGTCTGTCTAACCAAGTGAATGTATCTGAAATCATCAGAGGACTTTCGATTATCTGTTTATATACTGATTTCTTACAGCACGTCAACAAACAAGCATCTCTTTTAACAATCTATACAGCAATTCCAGATTGTGTCAATGCTTCATATTGATAATAATAATAATAATAATAATAATAATAATAATAATAATAATAGTAATAATAATGTACTTAGTACAGTAAGTGACAATAAGCATTAAGTGTTATAAAGTCCTTTTTCATTATACACTTATCTTCCATTGGTGTTTATACATACAGATAAATATAGTCTAAGCAACACATTCGTAACATTTAATTTCACTAAATATAGAATAAAACAACTACAGTTCTATTTCAACTACACATAATCCAGTTTCTGCCTTTCCTCAGTATTGCACAGAATTCACTGTCAATGCTAATATACAGTACTTTTATGCATAACAGTATATCAACTGATAAGATTGTTGTGTGCTACTAATTTCGACGGATATAAGTAGTATGTGTCATCCATCAAAAGTGAAATGTCTGGCTGCAGATGATTAGGAAAATCGAAGAGAAGAGAATGAGAATGGAGATTGATCATTGTGGTAACACAGAAACAGTGATGTCTGAGACGATTGATTGACATTTGTCAAATCAATTATTGACAGTATGGTTCTTAGATTTTACCAATAGATTCTGTAATGTTGTGATCAAATACATTTGGTTGTCCCCACTGGCATTCTTGTTCACTACAATATTACTAACATTTTAACAATAAACATAACTTCTGCAATGAGTGCGTACAGTTCCTAGGTCATTTTATGTAACTTGTGAAGTAAGTATTTTGGTTTACGTGTACTTGATATTTGTATCATAAACACTTTGAAGATTGCAAGAACGAAGATTCTTATGTAGATGAGGTGTATATTTACAATACTCAGTCTATTAAGTTTATTCACACGCTTGCCGTACTATACTTATGTATCTTCAACATAATATTCAACCATACTTAATCATTTAACTAATTTGATCCCATTTCTTAACTATGATTTAAATATCACAGGTTGTAGGCAGTTGACAAGAACTAAACAAACTATAACAAATTCTGTTAGAATCTTTTTTCTTACTCTCTTCAAAATGATAAAGGGAACCATGTGTATCGAAGTTTGGAGAACGCACTGATGAGGAGTCCCACAATAGGATGAAATGGCTGACCAGTGCTTATAGGTTTTCCAAAAAAAGGTTTTCGCTTGAAACATAGTGAGATAATGAATATAAAATTTATATTGGAGTCCACAAATGTAATTGTGACGAAATAATTTTCTTTCGTATTTCAACAAATTCATTTCAGTGAAGAAAAATACATCGATTGTCGTTGTCCAAAACCAGTGACTTTCCAATGTTCAACGCAAGATTTACATCATGTTGTGAAGGCGCCACTTAGTTTTATGAAAATCAAAGATCATCGACTCGCTAGTAATAACCACTGAACTGGATCACTGTGATACTTAACAGTTGGACAGATTTAATCGTGTAAAGAAAACTGTATCATTTATATCATTTCAAATGTTGATATGAATTACATCGAAGTGGTTATGTAGAATGTTACAGAATGGCGTATTCACCACTGTAATTAAAAGTGACAGTTTGTTCAAAAATCATTTTATGTAACTAGATCGTAATGAAAAAATTAAACTGTTGTGTTCTGTATCATTCTGTTTCACAGCTTTTGTCAGATGCATGCAACTCGTTGAGTCTATGGAAGCATTTATATAGAGGAAGAGATTAGCAAAGTGGTGGCATCATTTCCACAACTCAAGAACATAGGGAACACAAAACAACTGTCAACTAATATCAAAGTCAGAAACTTCAATACGAACGTCATGAGAGTTCTACTGTACGGAGATGAAACTTCCGGAACTATTAAAACCATCATCAGAAAATGTACAATAATAAATTGTCTGAATGAAATACTCAATATCTAAACTGTCTCGTATTGTGAAATGACGGAATTCACATTCTCATGAGTTTTCAGTTGTCTCAAGAGTAAAGATTCCAGCAAATGTCCTGCAGCAACGAACATCACTCTGGAAACCATATCAGTCTCACTATTTGAAGTAGACATGGCTGGAAACGAACCTAATTAGAACTGACATTGCCCAACCAGATTGACTAATTTTATAGGTCCGATAATTGACATTTCAACGGTGTTTAAAATGAAGCTGTTGGTTGATGGGAAATCGATATGGGTGAAGAGTGGAGAATGATGAGTGTGGGGTGAAAATATATTTCATACCCTTAAAAATTTATCCATTATGAAAGCATGCCACTCGTTCATGTTCATATTAATTCTGTGAGAAATAATTGGTGTTAAATGTGATTGTGAGAATAAACATTTGTGAAATCCGATGTAATAAGACACCATACCACTTTTTACATATCTTCGACTCATTCACTGTTAGATCCATCGAAATTTTATGAACACATAGTACATAAAAATTGGTCTCACAGGTTAACCTTTCATTGTTCTATTCAATGTGATGTAAAAAGAAAAACTATGCATATATATAACTGTACATGTATTCTTGAGTCAAGTAACACTTGTTTAACTTCAGAGCATATCAAGTCAGGCTGATTGAAAAAGAAATTGGTGTATACACAAGATTACAGTATGGAATACAATTGCACAAACACATAACAGAAAAACTACTGGCTATCGTTGAACCACAAGTTCATAACGACAGTTTACAAGTATTTGTCAGTGTTAATCTGCTTGCATTGTCAACCAATGACTGCCGTACATGTTGTGTTTGCGTCATTATATTGCTTGTTATGAGGGAAATGATCGAGAACATCGAAACAACTTCAGCATGACAGATGAGCAATTAGTGATTTGGCCATTAATGTTCACGTTGAATGTGATATAACTGAGAAGAATACCATCAAAACTAATTGTGAAATAACGTATGTAGATGAATATTGTCAGTAATTGTTTCATTATATTCTGACTACATTGATTTCATAGATTTATTTGAGTTATGTTCATAGTACGACGTCTCACTTATCAGTTTTTTGAATATCGAAGTACAAATAGTATAGTATATAGTGAGCTTCATTTGATGACGCGTCTAATGTTCCACAGTGTTGAGTGACAGACTCATGAATACATAGCTGTTCTTAATCAGTACTAGAAACAAACAGAATTTAATTCAACTCTATGGTAAACTTTATAGGATTAGTCCTGAATAAACAGAATTTCATGAAATAACAAACATGATCAGGACATATTATGAATGCAATACTTGTTCATTTTTCACTTGTCTATCTCCATTCCAATCCAAGCCTTCACATCTGCATCAGATCCACCGTGTTCATCAATGATGCTGCCCAAATATGTAAAGGTGTTTACATCTTTCAAATCTTTTTCGTCAATTGTGATTGGATTGGTGCATGCTGTGTTGTATCGGAGAATCTTGCACTTCCCTTTGTGTTGATATTGAGAACTACTGCCGCTGAGGCCGTTGCTACACTGATCGTCTTCTCCTGTATTTGTTGTTGCGTTTGAGATAGAAGCGCTAGATCATCAGCGAAGTCTAGATCATCCAACTGCATTCTAGATGTCCACTGTATCGCGTGCTTCACTTCAGATGCTGACGTCTTCATGATTCATTCGATCACCAGGAGAAAGAGAAAGGGTGAGAGTAAGCAACATTGCCTGATACTAGTCTCTACTTCGAACGAGTTTGTCAACTGTCCTCCATGCACGATTTCGCAGTTTAATGCCCATGTGAATTTCGTATGATATTGACCATATTCTGAGTCGCGTCGTAGTTTGGAAGAAGCTTCCATAGTTTTGTTCTGTCCACGTTGTCAATGGAGATGACGCTGATTCATGAATTTCATTCAATGGATTGTTCCACAATCATTCTCAGGGTTAGGATTTGGTCTGTGCGCAATCTATCCTTACGGAATTTTGCCTGTTGTTCTCGAGGTTGGGTGTACACATAGTCGTTCATCTTGTTTAACAATGCGCTATTGAAGACGTTTCCTGATATCGAGAGAAGAGTGATGCCACTGTGATTATCGCAGTTGCTGAGGTCGCCATTCTTTGGTATTTCCAGTCTGTTTGTATTTGTTCGCATCCGAAATCCTTCTGAAGAGTATGTGGAGTATCCTTGCAGATACCGCCAAGTCTGCTTTCAGTACCACTACTGGAATGTTGTCTGGTCCTGCTGATTCGCCACTCTTGATTTGTCTGATAGCCATGCAGATTTCTTCAATTGTTGGTGGGCCGACATCAATTGGGAGGTCCGTGAGTGCTGCTTCGATTTGTGGCTGGGTTCAGTGGGGCTGGTCCATTCAACAGTTCTTCGAAGTGTTCTACCCACCCCTGTTTCGTTGTTCTTCATTGTTGGTGATTGCCTCGACTTCCTTGCTTTTCACTAGTCGTTCTGGTTTACGGTGATTTCTATAGAGTTTCTTTGTTGTGTCATACAGTTGTCTCATGTTTCCTTCTCTCGCAGCCTTTTCCGCCTTCACTGTCAAATCTTCCACATATTTACATTTGTCAGTTCTGATGCTCCTCTTCACTTGCTTGTTTACTTCTGTGTATTATGCTTGTGCCTTGACGTTTTCTGCTCTTGTTCGGCTTGTATTGATTGCTACCTTCTTGTTCCGCCTTTCTTGAATCTTATCCAGTGTATCAACAGTGATCCCTTCCTTGTGGTGGTGCTTCTTGTGGCATATATATTTGGTGCCCCCTTGTACCAATATTTATGTGTTCAAATAAATAAATAAATAAATAATCTCCATTATAGTTTCTTCACCATTGAGTAGATTATGGAAGGCCTGGAACTTACTACTAAGGGCTATTTTGAATTTGTTGAGTTTTTCAGTATCTCGAAGAAGAGCCGTATTAAACTTTTGTGATATTGTCCGCCCCGTTGTCCAGTGCTTTATAATTTTCATTTTCATCTTGGCGATGAGCAAGTGATGATCTGATGCTAAATCAACTCCTCTCTTGGTTTTCACGTCCTCTATCGTCCTCCTCAACGTTTTTTTTGATGCCGATATGGTCGATTCGGTTTTGCGTAGTGTGATCCGGTGAAGTCCATGTGGTTATGTGAATGCGTTTATGTGGGAATATAGTGCCACCTATGACCAGTATATTTAAGACACATAGGTTTGCAAATCTCTCACCATTTTCGTTCCTTTCTCCCAGTCCGTGTCGTCCCATGATATATCCATAGCAGATGTTGTCCTTTTCAACCTTGACATTCAGATCTTCCATCGGAATAGTCAAGTTGTTTATTGGGCACTTCTCGAAGATTGACTGCAGCCCATGGTGCAATTGACCTTTAGCGTCTTCGTTGTAGTCATTGGTAGACGCATAGCATTGAATGACGTTTATTGAAATGCCCTCTTTCTTTGTTTTGAAAGAGGGTTTGCTGATTCATGGTCCATGAGATTCCCATCCTATAAATGCATTTTGTGCTAAGTTGGATAGCATCAATGCAACTGCTTGTGTATGTGGGTGATCTTCTTCTTCATGGCCGGCGTAAAGCATAAGCCAACCTGGAGCTAGTGGTTGTTGTCAAATTTGCGTCCAATATGTTTCACTGATCCGAAGCACCTCTGCGTTGTATCACTTCAGTTCTGCAGCAGTTCCTTTGCTGGAATGTTATCTGGTCCTGCTGCTTTATCACTCTTGATTTGTCTGACGCCACGCTGCTTTCATTAATTGTTGGTGGACCAACATCGATTGGGAGATCGGTGGGTATGCCGAATATGTTCTTTGGTACTGGAAAACACATAAGAGTAGTATACTAAATAATTTATACTAAGAAAAGTTCTTTCATCGTAATGCATAGCTCATTTAGATTAGCGGTCCATAAAAAAACATACTTGAAAAATGTGTGCTATGGTGAGTAATTTTTAGATTAGAAATTGTGTTTTGTTAAAATATTGACAGTGTTGTCAATCGGCACAATACAATGAATGTAAGTACTATTTGTTGACAGCTAGCCGCAAACTCATAATCAGCAATGGATAGAGATAGAGGATTGTGTGTTTCTAATTGAATTAAATCTATAGTAGTTTTCTTGGTAATCTATTTTGTAAATGTACATCTCCAAATGTAATATTAAGAGGACATATCTACATACATAAAGAAGTACTAGAATAGGCAAACATTGAAAAGAGGATTACACTAAATGTTTAATGTTACTTTAATATATCAAACAAAAGGTATGAATTTATTTATATAATACCGATACACTCAAGTAATAGTATATTTTAGCTGGTTGAACTAAGATACTTTCCATAGAACCGATGATCTAAATAGATTTAAGGCCATCAAGATCTTATCACTGGTAGGATGTGCTGAATGAAAGTCAATATAGCGGTTAGAGTGTGTAGGCTGTCTGTAGATGGATAGATTTAGAATTCCATTTAGATTCATTTTCACTAAGCAATCCAAGAATGGTAGCTCACCATGTTCATTTTCATTTTCATTCGTGAATTTGATGTGAGATGAAAGTGTATTTATTCGTTTTGAAATAGATCTTAGATGAGTTTTTTTATCACAACGAATGTATCATCTACATATCTAAGCCTAATTCGTGTTTTAATGTCGTGGGCTGCAATCGGGGACACGAGAGATCGCATTTCTATACCGTTAGTTTGTTTGTATAACACCCCGTTAAAAGTCAATAGAGTCGAATTTATGCCGAGTTTTATGGATCTCATGATTACACTGATGCTCAAATAACATCTGTCAGAAAGAGTATTGTCGTTCTCTAGCAAACCACTAATGAATTCTAAGTATCTATCAATAGTAATTCTAGTGTATAAAGAAACGTTATCAAAGCTTACTATGGCCTCATTCATCTCGATAATGAATTCCAATGATTTTGATTTAAAGTCATATGTATCTTTAAACATATTATGTAAGTTAAGCTGTAGTGGCTTAAATATGCTGCCTAGATATTTCTATAAAGCATATCTTGATGTGTTGGTAAAGTCTATTATCGGTCTTAGACGAATATCTGGTTTATGAATTTTAAGTAAACCAAAAAAACCGTGAGGCATTACATGATTTGGGATACAGAGCAAAGCTAAGCGATACTCTAATGATTAGATTTAGCTCTTTCAAAAGTTGACTTGTTTCTGATTTATATTAATATAGTCTGTTTTGTTCATGACCACTGGTGTGTTGCCTTTGTCGAGTTTTGTGACTATAATCGTTTTAACTTTTTGAAGGGAATGCGGAGCTTTCAATTCTTCATTTGCAGTGTTTAGTGTAAGGTGTTTTTGCTTGGTCAAAATATGGGTTGTCATTTGACGTATTTTGACTGATTTTATATTCTATGGGGACTGGATATTTGGGATTCTTGTTTTGAATACCGTTGTTTACCACTCTTACTGATACTAAAGTACATATTGAACATTTGTTGTTGTAAATAATTCTAAAAGTGAGTAGCTTTAAAATGTATGGTAATATTTTCTCAATCTGTCGATGTTTAAATAAACGGTAAAAGGAACTAATTATTGTGGTTGCCACAATGGGGTGACGGAACATGTACAAAATAGCTGAAAAATCAGAAAGCAAGAATCTCAACCAGAGCAGATGATACAAGTGGCCATAAGACTAATCCCTACTCGATGTTTGAGGTGTGCATCCGCTATCCCGTCCACCGCAAGACTCGAACCCAGGACTTACCAAGCCCGTCACGTGATCGCTCAACCATTAAACCACTGAGCCGTCACCCAACGGTGTAAATGTCTAACTTCAACCAATCCACCGTTGGATGTCGGTTCAGCAGTCTGGTGGTTAAATGCTCACGTGCAAGACTGGTAAGTGATGGTTTCAAATCTTTTAGGAGTTCGTCTATTGCAGGCAAGAACCTGGAGCGAAATCATGGTCATCAAGAAAGAAATTCGATACAAAATCGACAAGGACAAACGTCATTTTCAAAAGCAAAGTATTTTGTGTAACTGATATACTTTTCCTCACTGGTAGTACCATTCATTATAGCCATCATATAAAAGACCATTCGAAAGCGCGGGCTGTTAAATGAACCACAAACTGAATAACAGTTAGTCATTCTGTTATTCAAGTACATATTTGCTACAGTTAAGAACATATACATTGTGTATGTTACATTATTGATTAATATGCTTATAAAGTTTACTTGATGCTGATATGAACATATATAGAGTTCTGATTCTGCGTGTGAATGTACAAATCATAAGGATTACTAATTTCAGCATTCACTTTAACGAAAATCAATACGACACTTGGAATTTGACAATTAACTCTGTTTATGTTGGATACGCGTGATCAAGACCGCAATGTCATGCCAATGTTTATGCCCAAGCGTTTGCACTAAACCATTCAGAACTTTATCAACTAATCAGAAGTGGTCATATAAAGCCAACATGAGCTTAAACACAATAGTACCATCAAATATTTACAGATCGCTTACAGATCATCATACTGAATCAAGTCACTATCTAATAACTATCTAATGACAAATGATAGTTGATTTCGTTGACACTTTTTAATCACATAATAACATGTAATGCTGTCATCAGTGCACAGTACTTTAGTGTAATCATAACTGACAATCTTGATTAACTGATTCACCTGTTTTCAGTTTGTTTTGATGTAAAAATCTTAGATATCAGAACAAAATGAAGAAAGTGATGAATGTTTTCAGTCATATGAATTGGCTTAACATAACTTAATAATATTAAACGGCAATATTGTGTGTTACTAAGGATACAGTACAAGTTAATCATGCGAATGTTTCAAGAATATTGATTATTTCCCTAGAAAACTCAAAGATGAAATCAGTAATCAGTGTGTCGAATGTTAAAATAGATCAGTCAATCTAGTACATTTGGTTTGAATACGTAATTACAAACTGCTAAGGAAACAGGAATTCGTCGAAAGTTGATTCATCGTAATCAATTCATTACACGCTGTTATCGTAAAGAAGTACTATTTTTAGTATATAGCTTATCGCATACACACTACACGATGAATTAGAGACTGAATAGACAGAGATTTACATGTGGGAATGAAAACATTTTTTATGATTGACCTAATCGTTGTAAGCTGTTAATAGTAGGTTCAGCACACACGTTTCGTGAAAGTGAAGACTAGTATGTTTTTCATATGGACAATTTCCGTATTCAACTTTGGGAAATTTCGAAGAGGAAAATCATAATCTATTCAATCCTTTACATTGTAGGTCGATCATAGTATGTATGATTGAAACATTAACAGCTTCATTTTATGACATTGTTCAATGTGATAGTATTCGAAAACGATTTGAATTCTGTAACAAATAAATTACATTTGAACTGATTACCTAACAACGTATACAAGTTTATTAGTTCTACCTGAAAATCAAGCCTTCAAACATGAATCATATAGTTTTGTTCTACTTCCTCTCTTCAGTTTTGTCCATTGTAATTCACATAAAATTAAAATGATCAGCTGAAAACAATTTGCTTGAGGATCAAATATTCAGGGATATCTAGATGACAGCCATCGAGTTCAGAAGTGATGCAAACCAAATTAATAACAAGGTATGAAATTCAGACGAATAGTTTGACATAACAAGAAAACCGAAATGGCGATTTGGATGCGTAAAAATTGTCTTAGTCGGAGCCAAAATAAACAAAATACACAACAACGATCTTATATTTATGATTGGGGTTACTTTACTCAAACGAGCATAGTTATATTGAAACATAGAAAATGAATTTACAACTGTCATTGACGTAATTTGTTGTAGTCTAAAGAATGCAAAACACCCAACATTGAAAATAACCTTAGGTATTTGTTTATAAGCATAATATTTTCATTCTCATTTGTTTACTAAAGTTTTATCAATCATTTTTTGATGAACCATAGTGAATAGCTTGATGAAGCAGCGCAGGCATTATGACGTCATATGAAATGGATGGTTGGACTCAAACCAGTTTGCTAATGATGAATATTAAATTTTAATTGGTGTTAGTTTCATTAGTATTGATTAGATGCATAAAGTTTTCTAGTTTAAAAGAGAATTGGATTCGATGAAACATTGATTGCCATAATCCATTAGGGAAATTCGTGAGGGTGGATGAGATTATCACAATTATCATGTTATATTTACGTCAGCAATGGCTATCATCACCACTTCCAGATGGAATTGTGTAATTTTATGACAGCAAATTTCTGCTCATATTCCATAAAAGCTATTCAAATAAAAAACCCTGAGCACACTATCCCGATTAACTTGGATATAATTCACCAAATTAAATTTACAAGGATCCGATAGGTATACTAACACCAAATAGGTAAACCACTCTATGAACAGTTTAAATAAAGGATACATAAATATTTTACATTGTTTAAGTATTTCAAGTTATAAAGAGGTTATTAAGACAGTGACATATTACTGAAATACTTCGTCAGAAGTGACGTGATATTTAGCAGCAAAAAAGATTTCGTTCATGAATTAAGAAGAAATGAGGCAACACATTCGGGTTGCGAGAAATAGTCACAAAGATAATTCAGATCAAGTTATTACAGCATGAAATCTACTGTCTATCAGTAAACAATGAATTCAATGCAAATCGTTGCATAGATTCCCTGTAAACAAGCGTTACATTTACGCAATAATGTGACTATCAGGCAGTGTTTGCAAACATTATTGTTTTCTCTTCTTCATACTTTAGGAGGTTATCCTTGAACTAATTCATTTGCGTACATTTTGGTTAACAAGGAATGCTCACTGACCAGTTGAGTTATTCGATATTTTTAATTTCCATATAGAAACCTGATCTACATTTCCGACGAGAGTAATATCAAGTTGAATAGAGATTATTTCGCAGTTGAAATTCACAAATGTGCTAATTTAGTTTTCGAGGAAATATCTATTTCGAAGTTTATCCCGTTTAAAGTGTAATAGGTACCCTGGATTACTGGTATTTTGTTGTTTAATTAACCAATTTCGATTGAGATAATGAATCGACTGATGTTAGACCACCTTTGGATACCTGGAAGCACCGGACGGCCATTTCGTCCTATTATGGGACTCCTTAGCAGTGCGCATCCACGATCCCTATCAATTCATGATCTCAATCGAAAACTTATTAATCTCCACAACCCCAATGTTGATAATTAACCATTTCGTTGAATTGTACACTTCATTCATTAAGAATTCCAACAAAGTCTTCAGTTAAATTGCACTCTTAGTTTGAAAATTATTGCAAAACATTATATTTCACCAAATTCTTATTAGATTCGAGCCATAACCACTACACATTCACTAAAGTTGATCAATGTTCCACTTATGTGGCTTCATACTGTATCTAGTGTGATGATACTATTTTTGTCCAAATTGAATGATTATACACAATGTTTATCGAACGATCAACTTGCCTCATGAAATAACTTTTAGCTTATTGGTTCACTCACGAATTTTACATTCCATCTAATAAATAAAACTAATACTTAAAATATCAGAAGGAGTTTTGGTGGATATCATAGTAATTCCAATGGTTGAGATCATGAGTCAACTGAAGCTAAACCACCGTGGAAAACCTGGAAGGACTGGATGAATGCGCACTGCTGATGAGTCCTACAATGGGACGAAACGGCTGTCCAGTGATTCCAGGTTATCCATTGTGGTCTAGCTTCAAACGACTCATGATATCAACGATTGATAATACTTAAAATTTATTTTTTCATCTGTTGGAAAGATAAGCAAAGATGGATAGTGGTTAGCAGTGGAATCCAGGACGCGCGTTTCGTCCTATTTGGGACCCTTGGATAACGCGATGGCGTTTGAAGCGGACGGTACTGGGTTCGAGTCCCAGAGTGAACATCAACTGAGATGCAGGTACATCCAGCTGACGAGTCACAAATAGGACGAAACGCGCGTCAAACTGAAGTCCACTGCTAGCCACTATCCATCTTTGTTTTTAATGCTTGTAAATGTAGGCAATATCGAGGCAATATGCATAGTATGTACATATGCCAATAAGAGACTGATCAATTGCAGTCCTAAACATCAATGGAAAGATTCAAGTAAAACAATATTAAGTGAATGTTGGAAAGATGTTCTAAAAATATACATTTTTGCAAATTGTATGCACACACTGTCATTTTCCTCGCATTTATTTTAACTGTCTTCAGAGCATAATCTCTCGGCTAAATTGATATAATGAAATAGACAATCTTAACTTCAATTTACCTTAAATTACAGAATGTCAGAGAGTGGAAATTTGACAGTTTGTCTTCCACTTTTAAATCTTTCAGTCAAAATAAAGTGAATGAAAGTATCTCGGCAAAAGATAGAGCAAGATCAATCTTTGATGAGTTTAGTAATCTGATCTAAGTGTACAGGCTAATAGAAAAAATGAAGACTGGTTGATGTGTAATGACTTTCATATTCGTGAACTGAAGTGAATAGATTTATTTCTTGATCTATATGATTGTGATCTGTTTCATCAATATTGTTTTTAATTTAGACATAATTTTAGGAATATGATATTTCTGTATATCTCTTCTTACCAGATGAATCTATTTCTACATTCCATGAAGGTAAACAAGCCGCTCTTCAGGCTTTCAGCACAAAACCGTTCTCATGTTACTTCTTTATTCATCATTCGTGTACTGTCCCAAAATTTATATGAAATGATCAATAGAGACGCCATTATTACTGCAAATTCTTCAGAATGAAAATATCAAACGAATATTTGAGAGATCGGATTAATTATGACCTCAAACGTTGTTTATTGTCATTTATTACAGCGGTTAACTGCGTACCTAGTTCACTACTCTAATCGGCTTCATTTTGGCTATTAGGCAAACGAAATTTATCCCCCATCCGAATAAGTTACCATCGTACAACTTTATTTACTAGAATTTTCATATCACTGAAGTCAAGAAATGATGCCGAAATCCGTAGGTGTAACTCAATCACATATGTTCTGTTTATTTCCTTGTCAGTATATTTCAGTAGGCAACAGAAAGAAGTCTGTCATTATAACAAAATATTTACTTTAAAAAATATTTTATAAATTAAATGATGTAAATAGGTTTTAAGTAATCATCTTGGAAAAGGTTTAATCGGACTACAAATAGTTATTCCATTTAATCAAATGATTGTTTGCAAACTTGTAATCAACGCCTTCCATATTTCTGAACACAATGAAACATAATGAACAATAACACAAATATGTTTATAAACATTATAGAAAATATGATTAAGTGGAGAATTAAAGTGGGTATGCTAAACGCTGTTTGTATAAGATATTCCAATTTTCATGGAACTATACATAAAGTATTAGGACTAATTTCACATACACATTCAGCTGTATAAAATAATCAAACACTTAAATGCCAATAAAACTAATTTGCCATAATCACCAGAACTAACGTGGTAGTGATAGAATGAACTTTCTCCGGTTTCAGGATCTATAATTCATTGTCTGTTGGAATTCTGCAGTAATCTTCACAATACTACGAAAAGACTCATAATCCAGCTGTCTGAAATTGCTTTCTAATACAAGTATCCCAGAGCTTTGATAATTAACGATTTAAGATTTCTACAAAAGTTTTGTAAATTATACTAAAATTAAATGGAAACTACACTCAGGAGGATACAACTATCTATTTGAGTAAAGAAACAACGAAACACCTGGTGAGGTTTCCAAATTTTATCATAGAAGTTTGTCGATTGACGCTAGTTTATCAGTTGATATATTTCTAACATTTTAGTTATTGGAATAATCGAGTTAAAGGAACATACTTAGGGAATGATGTACATTGTCTTCTCTTCCAGTGTTGAAACCACTGGTTAGGGTTTCAATATGCAATCATTAATAACAGCATTTGCTCAGACTAAACCAGGGATCATTTCGTTAGTTTGTTGAAGCAAAAGCATGAAAAGTTTCAAGAGGAATTTAAATCTCAACAGCTTACCATTATCTAGTGACAAATAAAATATTGTAAAAAAAGATTGTTAGATGCTTTTCATTAAAAGTAGAAACTATTTAACAAAATCAATTCAACGATTAAACATGACAAGGCACATTCCATATCGATTAAGTATCTTTGAAATTTGGAGAGAATGTATTCGCATATCAAGTTTTCGTAGATTTATACACCATGAATAATGTTCTCACTGGAACTGATGTGATTATTTGCTGACTGAATATAACAGTTACTTGTGGGAACTTAAACATCAATGACAATATGTTTTCCATCCATGTATTCACACATCATTATAAAGGTGTCTATGAACATCTTAACAAAGTATTAAAACAACTTTAAGTTCAACTTACGTCTTCTGGTTTAGATCTCTACAATAGAAATAATATATATAAATATAAATACATATAAATCTATATATATTTACATTACAAATGTAGACATTGAATAAAACCAATTAGATATATTAATTCTGTTCAAATGAATTCAAAGGAACTTTACAATCTCTTCAAATGATGAAGTCCACTAAACATGGAGCACAAATATCACTGTACTTCTCAGTATTAGATTTCACTAAAGGCGGTAATTATAAAACTCATCAGATCTTCACTTTATTAATAATGTTGATTTTGTGTAAGATGTCGATGAATTTACTTATTGTCTGTATTTGGATTATTTCTTCGTTTTAGTATTCCTTGAAATACTTTCTTATTTTTGGAGTTATACTCCATTATTTATTAAGATTACAGACTCATTGCAGTTTGAACGTATACTAGAAATTTCGATTTGAACCATCAGTAGTAAGAATCTCCCGATATTCTGTAAAAACACCTTTTGCTGTACATACAATGCTAATGAGCATAGTATTTAGCGGCCTAATCACAAGTTAAATGTGCACATGTTAGATAAAATGAAAAATTTCTCTTAATCAGTTTATATGTTGGATAGAATACTGAAGCCAAATTAGGTGTTCCACATAAACGATGTCTACCACGAACGTGATCATGAAAGGTATGACGTGTGAGTTTACAGAATGTTCAATGAATAACATTTTCCATTACGAGAATTTAATTTTTTTCGATGAATTGATATAAAATGTCTTTCGAAACAATGAAAAACATGTTTAATTGTATGAAACGATGAAGAACGTACTTCTTTCGATCGGTCTACTGAATCATTATGCTGAATAGGAAATAAAATTAATATAAATGAGACAATAAGTAACTTATGTACGAACTGTAGTCTAAATTGGAATTAATAGATTTACAATAGTTTGTCTTTGAGTTCATGTAAGCCATCAAGGAGAAAATTATATTTGTGAAACACTCAATGAATGAACATCTCATTCAGTAGTCTTATTTAACCTTTTCAATGGAAGTAATTAAGTATCAAACAACCGGATACAAATACATGGTTTACACATTGTTATCTCTTAACATTATAAACTGATATGGATGGGTTGACTAGTACAAGGATAATTTGTAAACTATTTATTCATAATAGATAACTGTGTTCCTTATTCATTTCCTTTGAAAAACGTAAATCAGCCTATCGAGTAAAACGCTTAGTTAATTGAGATTCTCACAACTACATTTCCCACCATCATAAGTTACTTGTTTTCCACACACTTTATCTGAATAAAACTCTCAAATAACCAATTCTTATACAGTGTAGATTAAATTTACCTAAACCGCGTGAAACACCATTTTGATTGATTGACATCTATCCTTTTAAAACGTGGCTTAGTGATAAAGGGTGAAAATCAATTCTGAAATGTACTGAGAAGCAAATGAGTTAAATGAATGTTTTTTTCAATGATAGTCAAATATTATATTCTCGTATTTGAGCATTTTCTGTAAAAAAGCATTTTATGATTTAAATTACCACAATAAAAATCTACCATACGAACGTACCAATGCTTCACCCAGCCTTATACTAAAATAAGTAGTATAATATATTGATAATCAAATCTCGTTCATAGTGACCATTCACAGGAAAAATTTACTTGCTGATGAATTATCTAAACAATCTAAAATAAATCACATCATTCATGCCCAACGATGTTGCTCAAGCTTATTTCAGTAATTTTTTTGATTTATATAAACTTGTATGTTATTAAAACATTAACAGCCCATTACATTTTACGACTGATAAACTTTGAAGCGTTTTTAATGTTCACAAATTATATTGTGCACGTATTCTCGTCTTATTATCAAATGTGATATAGAATAGTTAGTTCGATCAGTCGACATTTACATATGACTTGTCTCCATGTGTGATTCACAAATAGATAGAGCCGTAAGTTAATAGTGTTCGAGATGGTATATATTTGTCGAATGAATGACTCTAATACCCATCTATATGCATATAATGGTCATTGTACAAGTTACTCCTAGCAAGAACATCAAAATACTCACCCGGCGTTCACAGACAGTCCTCTAGCAAAATAATATTTAGATTTGTTAATTAAGAAATGAATAATAAATTTGTTTTACAGGCAGATACAAAAGATGAACTCAAAAACAGGATACCGAATTCTTCAGTCATGAAAGATTGCGAATATTAGTGTAATTTGACAACTGATATTTGGTCTGAAGTGGATAACTGAAGGAAATTATGTGACGAATCCACAACTGGTAATGCGTAATTCGGAAGATGCTTTGTAACATTCAAATGTATGTAACAATAAAAAAAAGGCATAGCTTCTCAAAATTTTATTCCTTACACTAGACCAAAACATAATCCGACTACTTTATAATAAATTACACATTTTGTGCGACATTCGTGTACCTGGACGAAAGGTAAATCGTAATAGATGTAGTCTATTCCTAATTTGGTGGTACCAGTAGTATTTATATTCAATGGATATTTTCAGATGTATTTTACACATACTTTATTACGCACATGACACATGAATGAGTTAGTTTACCAATGTAGTGTAAAATACTAAAATACACCATTTTACAGATGTCCTACTGAGGTTAATCATAATGATTGAAATGGAATTAATGTCTTGTTATCTGTTCAGTGTAATCCGTTATTCCATTGACAATGATTGCACTTTAAAACTGTGTCCAATGATAAACAAGTTATAGCTTCATTCTATGATAAATTCTGTCCGATTATATGACTGAATGATGATTGTTTCATATGAAATGATTCCATGGAATATATGGAAGCTAATCAGTTGAGTTAAAACATTAACTGTCAATGAACTAGTCTTGTACAATAATTCTATATTGCAATAATCCACTTACGATCCTCTGAAAATTCAACAATCATGAAAAAAGAGAAAATTGTTGGTTAATAGTTCATAGTTAAGCAATGTGTTTGTGAAAAGATTTCACAACTAAACGGTTAAAATGATAAAAGTGATGCGATCATAATCAATAGTGATTGAGAATGAATAAATATTGAGTGTGTACATCTCCGACAAACTACACTAACATTCCTGATCAAATGGAATGTAGATACAATCTAATTACTTAATACAAATCAAAACACATTCTGTGTGACATTTAAATACAAATATACACATTGATGTATCTGGATGAAAGGTAGATCGGTTTAGATGTAGTCTATTCCTAATGTGGTGATACAAGTAGTACGTACATTCAATGAGTATTTTGTGATGTTTAATAAAGTAGTTAAGTAGTTAAAACGTAACTTGTTCATTAACTAATCTATTAAAATCATTCTGTATAGCAACAATTGACTTACGCTCTTTAGAAGATTCAACAATGATGAAAAAAAAGAAAAATTTTTGGTTGACATTTCATTGTTAAGCAATGTGTTCGAAAAAACATGTCACAATTAAACCATTCGAATGATTAGAACGATGATGAAGACAATTAGAGTATATGAGTAGTGGTGAAATATTACTTGTCAAGAAACTAGACATTTTTAATTATTCTCCATATTCATTAAATTTTATATCTTGAATAGCTGAATGTACTACTGACAAAACTTCGTTACATTTAACCTATCATTCAAGAATACATACGAGCTTATGGAGAATACACAAATAACATCGGAATTCAACCGAGATGAACTTACCCATCAACCTCTAAAGTTAATTTGAAGAATAATGCATGTGAGTTATTTATTCAACCAGTTTTATGGTGATTTTGTAACTTCACATTCAATAGTTGTTCATGTTTCAGTAATACAAATACGTTAGATTCTACTACTATTTGCATATTTATGGATGATTATCACTATTTCTGAACACTAGAGATATGACAATATTTATGTTGTTCGATTGTAGTTCTATATTTCCATGAAGGGAAAGTAATTTATTCATCAGAATTGACATACAGAGTGGGTAGTAGGTTAAGAAATCCTGATATAGTGGACAGTTTTATCACCGAAGTGTTTTCCCAAATAAGTCAACTTCAAACTTATCAAGATGGGCCTATTTATATTTTATGGCAATAAAAATAAAATGTTCACAGCTAATTCCACATTAGTCATGTTCACTAGTAATCCAGTAAGCTCATTTAGCTAATGAAAACAACCAGTCACTATTAGTCTGAAACTTACCCACATATGTATTGTGCAAAAATGAACCAAGAACCATCATCAATGCAATGAACAGGAACATTTTTTTATGGAAAATTAAAGTAGTTAGAAAAATGGTGTTTATATACTACTTTAAAAGTCAAAATGGATTGGTGAATTGATGTATGCTGTGAATCATGTGATTAATCAAGTGTTTCATTTTAACGAGGTATGTTCATCATTTAACCGAGCACAAACTGTTGACATAAATTTACACTTGAATAAGTTATAATTGTCAATAGTATCAACATTAAATGTGATCAGAATAGTGAATTATTTAGTTACCTTGACAACTAGTTTGTACAAATTATCCAGTGTTCCTTCTCACATAAATGTAACTCTGTGATCAACAAATTAATAAATAATATCCACTTTTAGTGAATAAAATATTTACCCCCCAAAGGTTCATCAATTAAACAAGATAGTGTGTCATTAATAATAATGGTGCACAATCTGGTATGTTGTTCGCAAGTATTTGATCCATTTACAGAAAAAGAAAACTCAAGTTTGTAGTGTAATCGTTCGATATTGATGATGACGTTAAATATGCTTTAACGTTCTAAAGTATACTGTGCATTTATCACAGCTAATTTTTATCTTCAAGCATCCATAGCCTTTGATCGATTAGTCTCTTAATAACATATGTGCATCCTATGCAGATCGCCTTCATACTTCATTAAGTCGCAAGCAGGTACATTCAGTTGAAGTGTCTCAAAAAGTACGAAAAGCGCGAACAGGATTCCATTGATAACCACTATCTAAATCTAACAAAAGAATGCCTTTCTGTTTAGGTTTTTGATCGAGGACAATAAATATCTCCTCTTCATTCATAAAAGTTGGATAATGTATTTAGTAGTAGCATGAATATACCCTATATATTCTCAAGATAATGAATTAACTGAGAAGACTGAGTTGTTGTTGTTTTTGATTGATGAAACACTAATTCAGTAAATGAGCTGAGATAACAAACTGAAAAAACGAACAACATAATGAATTCAGTAGATATTCATTTATTACTCATCTGGTTGAGTTGATACTGAAATACGTCTATAACACCCAACACTGAGAAACATCAGACGCGTCATCAAATGAATCTCACAAGATACATATTTGTACTTCGATGTTGGAAAACTAATAAGCGATATGCGGTAATATAAACACCAGTCATATAAATCTACTAGATCAAAGTAATTGAACAATTACTGACAATAATTATCTACATACGTTATTTGTTAATTAGTTTTGATGGTATTCTTCTCAGTTATATCACATTCACCGTGAACATTTATGGCCAAATCACTAATTGCTCATCTGTCATGTTGAAGTCAGGCAGGATTCCGTAAGGATAGATCGTGCACAGACCAAATCGCAACTCTACGGATCATTGTGGAACAATCAATTGAATGGAATTCATCACTCTATATCAACTTCATCGACTACGAAAAAGCATTTGATAGCGTGGACAGAACAACCCTATGGAAGCTTCTTCGACACTACGGCGTGCCTCAGAAGATAGTCAATATCATACAGAATTCCTATGATGGATTAAACTGCAAGATCGTTCATGGAGGACAGTTGACAAAGTCGTTCGAAGTAAAGACCGGTGTCAGGCAAGGTTGCTTACTCTCACCCTTTCTCTTTCTCCTGGTGATCGACTGGATCATGAAGACATCAACATCTGAAGGAAAGCACGGGATACAGTGGATAGCTAGGATGCAGTTGGATGATCTAGACTTCGCAGATGATCTGGCTCTTCTATCGCACACACAACAACAAATGCAGGAGAAGACAACCAGTGTAGCTGCAGCCTCAGCAGCAATAGGTCTCAATATACACAAAGGGAAAAGCAAGATTCTTCGATACAACACAGCATGTACCAATCCAATCACAATTGACGGAGAAGCTTTGGAAGATGTAAAAACCTTTACATATTTGGGCAGTATCATCGATGAACACGGTGGATCTGATGCAGATGTGAAGGCACGGATTGGCAAAGCAAGAGCAGCATATCTACAACTGAAGAATATCTGGGACTCAAAACAATTAGCAACCAACACCAAAGTCAGAATTTTCAATACAAATGTCAAGACAGTTCTACTGTATGGGGCGGAAACCTGGAAAACTACGAAATCCATCGTCCAAAAGATACAGGTGTTTATTAACAGTTGTCTACGCAAAATACTTCGGATCCGTTGGCCGGACACTATTAGCAACAACCTACTGTGGGAGAGAACAAATCAGATCCCAGTGGAGGAAGAAATCAGGAAGAAGCGCTGGAAGTGGATAGGACACACATTGAGGAAAGCACCGAACTGCGTCACAAGACAAGCCCTCACATGGAATCCTCAAGGCCGAAGGAGGAGAGGAAGACCAAGGAACACACTACGCCGAGAAATGGAGATAGATATGAGAAAAATGAACAAGAATTGGATGGAACTTGAAAAGAAGGCCCAGGACAGAGTGGGTTGGAGAATGCTGGTCGGCGGCCTATGCTCCATTGGGAGTAACAGGCGTAAGTAAGTAAGTAAGTAAGTCATGTTGAAGTTGTTTCAATGTTCTCGTTCATTTTCCTTAAAACAAGAAATATAATGACGCAAACACAGCATGTACAGCAGTCATTATTTGACAATGCAAGCAAATTAACACAGAAAAATACATGTAAATCGTAGTTATGTACTTGTGATTCAACGTCAGCCAGTTGTTTTTCTGTTATGTGTTTGTGCAATTGTATTCCATACTGTAATCTTGTGTATACACTTATTTCTGTTTTAATCATCTTGCCTTGATATGCTCTGAAGTTAAACAAGTGGTATTTGGCTCAAGAATACATATATGGTAATATATATGCATAGTTTTTCTTTCTACTTCACATTGCATAGAACAATGAAAGGTTAATCTGTGAGGCCATTTTTTGTGTACCAGGTGTACATAAACTTGCGATTGTTCTAACTGCCAATGAATCGAAGATATATGAGAAGCATTAATATGTCTTATTACATTATGACGTTGATCTTAAAAGTTAACAGTTATCAGGTTTCAGAAACGTTTGTCTTGACAATCACATTTAACACTATTCGTTTCTCACACAATATAAACATGAAAGAGTAACATGTTTTTATAGAGAATAATATTTTGGGAGTATAAAATATTTTTTAACATCCACGTCTCACTTTCCACTTCTCACCTGTACCGTTTTCCAATAAACCAACAGCTTCATTTAAGCTGCCATTGAAATCCCTATTTTTGGATCCAAAAGAATGGGAAATCTGGTTCGGCAATAGCATTTCTAGTTAATTTTGTTGCCAGCCATGTCTACTTCAAATAGTGAGACTGATATTGTTTTAAGAGAGATGTTCGTTGTTGTAGGATTTTCAACAGAAGTGTAACTCCTGAAACAATTGAGAACTTATAGGCATTTGATTTCCCCCTTTTTCACAATACGAGACAATAATCGAATTCCAGATATTCTTGTGTAAAATACATATGCAAAAGGAAGTGACATCCTCAGAGACCAACAACTCAAAATAAACGGGAGTTGAGTAAGATTATGAAATGTAGTAGAATAAATGAACTATTTGGACAGCAAGCAAATCAGTAAGTGACACTATAATATACAATCTTGTTATTCACTATCACTGCGTTAACGTTCTTTAATATCTGGTCTACCACTTCCTGTCATCTAGATATTTCAACAAGTTATCTGTTTCCTTGTTTGTTTTAACAGTTCATTATTATCAATTAATTGCACAACGTATTCAGGTGAATTTGTGAAAAGTTTACGACTTTAAACTGTACAGGTTACAAAAATGTACAATCGAAGACATCGTGATGGCTGGCATTATGAACTGAAAAAAATGAATATCATTCAGATGTCGACTTATGAACTGAGAATATCCAACAGACGATCACTTAATATTTATCGTCAACGTCGATTAAGGAATAAGAAACGATGACTCACTGAAATACTTTGTGCTGAGTAATCTGTATTCTACCAAAAGTATAATATTGAATAATGACACTAATGATAACAGATAATCTACTTTATTTCATCATATGTACTATTACTTTGATAATAAACAAAATGATCACTACATTGGCATTGAATTTCTTCCCTAAATTCTTAGGTACTGCAATATACTTGTGCACGCACTTTACATTTTCCACACTGATGAACCGATTGAAACAACTGCCAACAAACCTACGATTCAAACAATCTAATGAAAATTATGGATTATTCAAGGAGTTTAATCAATAGAATTGGAAGCGTATTATTTTGACAGTGACTATATAGTTAGTGTATATTAGAAATATTCATGAATTAAACTACTGATATTCCGATAAGTCTTGTGTTGTACATTTACAGCAAGACTACTTAAAATATTACAGAGTATATTAACAACTTATTATTCAATTACGTTTATCAAAAATGATGGAGTGCATCACATGATTGTGTCGGAATTCACGTATTGATTGAATCCACTCAAACCACTTTCTCACATTAGTATGTTTGATGGAAATGAAATAATTAAAGTTTATCTGTGTGTAATGAGGAATTCTACAAATAGTCGTTATTTGTTCATAGTCCATACAAACAACAACACGGATTCAGCATCACTCACCTCTTTTCCTGTTACTATTATTCACCACTATGTTAACGGAAATCGAGATAAATCCCCTTCTGTTCATGCACAAAACATTCCATTAATGTTCCATTTTGCTAAAACCTGTAAAGCTTTTCAGTCCATCCAAACTTACTAATTCAGCAATCACCACAAATATATGAAGAATGAGATTAGTTATGAAATTCCACACAGTATGAATGACGGTTTGAATACACTGATTGTTAGTGTATTCATGAAATCACATCACGTCAGTTCATTGAATTGTAGTGACCTACTTTTGTCAACAGAACGCGATTGGTTCGATGAAAACAATTATTATTATAACCAATTGTACCAGTGACTGTTTTACTGTGCTCGTTTGTTTAACTGTGCTAATAATAGCCATTTTAGTCTTCCATTGTATTCCATTGCTTCTACGCGGTTTTCGACTACGCACGTATCTTTTCTTGCCGATCGCACCTGTACTCCTTTGGCACGATCTCGGTATTCGTTCGATACCACGAGATTGCCAACAAATATATTACAACTACCATTATCATCTGCCTTCTGATTTTTTGGCCTACCGGAATCTGGTTGGTCTATTGGCACGTAGTCTTGTAGCGGTGTTCATAGTCAAGCTCAACTCGACACCACGCTACATTTGGTTAGCCAAATTTTGGAACACGCCTCAACTTCGGTCAAATCTTCTGCAACTGGTGAACCTACATCTACGACCACTTGTCAATCGCAACCAAACCTTCTAAAGAAGTCAATTTTGGTGAGTCTATCGCTTATCTATCCACGTCTGTCATATATTTTCATATTAACTTTTAACATATAATATATTTGACATGACGGATAACGATAAGAATAGTATTAACGTAATAGACTCTGACGTACAGGTTATACACTTTCGACCTGTATCTTTTATTCCTCACGATCCCGAAGTTTGGTTTGCTGCTATAGAGTCTCAATTTGAGACCCGTCATATTACAAGCCAACGGCAGAAGTACGCCTACGCTCTCGAATGTTTACCGGGAGACCATTTAGTAGCTGTCCGTAAGGTTGTCCTCAATTCCAATGTGCCCAATGTTTACGATCGTCTCAAGGAGGCGATCCTCAGACATTTTCTCCCATCGAGGGAGGAACGATTGAGGACGTTATTAGCACGTCACCCCCTGGGTGATGCTAAACCGAGCCACCACCTCCCGCGCCTGCAATCTCTTGCAGGACCCACGGCAGCCGATTCTGAAATTGTTAAAGAACTGAGGCTCGAATCTCTACCAGCATTTATCCAACCTACAGTTACGGCCCTGCTCGAGGACGCACCACTGAAACAGGTAGCCCTCACAGCAGACAAAATTCTAGCTAGGACTGGCAACCGAGACAACTACGTAGTTGCCTCATCGTCGCGTCCGAAAGTCGATATCGACGGCAGCCACTCCCCGGCTCAAGGTGACAGGGAAGGGTGTATTCACACACGTCTTAGTTTACGAGACCGTTGTAACGTACCTCAACCCTACGTCCCTCGAGTCCGCTCACGCTCTCGAAAAGCCGTCAACACTCGCACAACGAGGGCATCTTCCAAGCCACGCCAAAAGGCGGCTTTGGAAGCGAGTGAAGATTGGTGCTGGTTTCATCGATCCTTCGGATCTGGTGCCGTCGTTGTCGAGCCCTGTGCTCATACAAGGCGGGAAACTCCAAAGCCGGCGAGTAAAAGCGGCCGTACTCGCCGGCCCTGCCCCCCAGGTTGGCCGTTTATTTTACGTGCACGATTATCGCACAAACGCTAGGTACCTAGTGGATACAGGTGCCCAAGTTTCTGTCGTACCACGAGGTAGCATTAAGTCACAAGCTACAATACTTCGACTTCGCGCTGCAAATGGCTCAGCCATTCCTACCTACGGTACATGACAACTCGCGGTCAACCTGGGCAACCGACGACGGTATCTGTGGACGTTCATCATTGCTGATGTTCCCACAGCCATACTAGGTATTGATTTCCTACAGCACTATGAATTGCTAGTCGATTCACGCAGGCTGCAGCTAATCGATACTTCGTCGAACAGTAAATTCATGGGCTTTAAAGTTCACACAAACGCGTACCGAATCCTCGGCACTTTTTATTCGCGTGACGATAAATTCCACGCCTTATTCGAGAAATTCCCCAGAATAACTAAACCACTCGAGGAGATTTCATCGGTGACCAATCGTGTGGTACACCACATAGTCATCCGCGGACCACCAGTCACGGCAAGATCACGCCGACTGGCACCGGACAAATTAGCCTTCGCTAAACGTGAGTTTGACAATTTACTATCTACTGGTATTACTCGACCTTCTCACAGTCCTTTTGCCTCTCCTTTACACATGGTGCGCAAAAAGGATAGGGTTAGTTGGAGACCATGCGGCGACTACCGAGCATTAAACGTAGTTACGCGCTTTGATAGTTACCCCATCCCCCACATACACGACATCACGGCATCGCTCAAGGGCACGACTATCTTTTCTAAAATCGATCTGGTACGAGCATATCACCAGATCCCAGTCGCTCTTGAAGACATCGAAAAACTGCTATCACGACTCCTTTCGGTCTGTTTGAGTTCCTACGAATGCCATTTGGATTACGGAATGCTGCTCAAACTTTCCAAAGGTTTATCGATAGCATAGTACGAGACTTGGATTTTGTTCACGTCTATATTGATGACCTGCTGATCGCATCATCAAACGTAGATGAACATTATCAACACCTTACGCTATTATTCCAACGTCTTTCGGATAATGGAATACTAGTCAACCCAGAGAAATGTGAATTGGGTAAATCAGAAATAATATTTCTGGGTCACATCATCAGACAAGAGGGTATTCTGCCTTGCGAGGACAAAATTCGAGCAATCAAGGAGTACAACGTGCCGTCCTCAATCAAGGAACTGAAGGCTTTTCTCGGTTTGGTTAACTTCTACCGACGTTTTATCCCTCACGCGGCAGAACGGTTACGACCAA
>OX336421.1:150846-206292 GCA_946903255.1 Schistosoma spindalis | reverse complement strand
GTCAATTGTAATTCATATGAAATTAAAATGATTAGGTGGAAACAATTCGTTTTTTAGGGTCAATGTGTTTATCAAATGTAAGATAATGAGAATATTCAGAGCTGTGGAGAAGACAGGCATTGAGTTCGAAGTCACGCATAGCAAATGGATGACGGTGCATGAAATTCAAAACGAATGTTTTGACATAATAACAAAACCGAAGCGTCGATTTGAATGGATAACTTTCGTCTCATCTGGAGCCACCAAATAAACAAAATGCACACACATCAACGTTATTTTTATGGTTGGTGGGGAAATTTTACCCAAAGCAGTGCAGGTATTATGACACCATATGAAATGGATGTTTGGATTCAAACCTGTGTGCTAGTGGTGAATATCAAATTTTAATTGGTGTTAGTTTGATTAGTATTAATTAGATGCATAAAGTTTTCTAGTTTAAAAGAGAATTGGATTTGATGAAACATTGATTGCAATAATCCGTTAAGGATATTCATCAGGGTGGATGAGATTATCACAATTATCACGTTATATTTACATCAGCAAAAGCTATCACCACGACTGCTAGATGTGATTGCATAATTTTATGCCATCTAATTGTTACTTATATTCCATAAAGGCTATTCAAATAAAAAACCCTGAGCACACTATCCTGCTTCCCTGAGACATACTTAACGAAATTAAATTTATAAGGATCCGATAGGTAAACCACTCTATGAACAGTTTAAATAAAGGATACATAAATATTTTATATATTCCAGTATTTCAAGTTATATACAGGTTATTGAGACAGTAAGTTATATATTATTGAAATACTTCATCAAAAGTGTTCTGATATTTCTCAACAAACAGATTCCCTTTATGGATTAGTAAACTATGAAAAAGCATTTGGGTTTCGAGAAATTGGTATGTAGCTAATTCAGATCAGTTGATTGCAGCAGGAAAACAATTGTCTATCAATGAGCAATGAATCCAGTACAAATCGATGCATAGATTCGGTGTAGACAAGCGTCTTATAAACGTAAGAATGTGACTATCAGGCAGCGATTGCGAACAAACATGCTTTCTTTTTTTGATATTTTACGAAATTATTCTTGAACTAATCCATTTGCATACATATTACGTATAAAGGAATGCTCACTAACCGGATGAGTTATTCGATATGCTTAATTTCCATGTAGAAACCTGATCTACACTTCTGACTAGTTGAATGTACATTATTTTGCAGTTGAAATTTACAAACTTGCTTCTTTAGTTTTCCAGCAAATATCTATTTCGAAGTTTATCCCGGGTAAATTGTAAAAGGTATCCTGAATTACTGGTACTTCATTGTTTATCGGTAAATGGTTAACCGTTTTGTTGAATTCTACACTTCAGTCATTGATAATGTCTTAGATGTCTTGAGTTAAATAGCATTCTAAGTATGAGAATCATTACAAAACATCATATTTCATCAACAATTCTAATAGATTCGAGTTATAAGTACTAAACTTTGACCACAGTTGATTGATATTCCACTTTTGCGGCTTCACACTGTATCTACATTTGTCCAAATTGAATGATTATACACACTGTTTATTAACTGATCAACTTGTTTCATTCAATAATGTAGAGCTAAATGGTTCACTCATAGAGTTTATATTCTCCATCTGTTTAGCTTCATTCCATTTAATAAATAAAACTAATACTTAATAGTTAATTTTTCATCTGTCGGAAATATGTTCTGAATGTTCAGTTTTTGATTTGTATGCACACACTGTCAGCTTCTTCACATTTATTTTGACTGTTTTCCGAGAATAATCTGTTGGCTAAGTTGATATAACACAATAGACAATCTCAAATTCAGTCTACCTTAAAATATAGAATGTCAGGAGGGAACAAAATTTGCAGTTTCTCCTCCATTTTTAAATCTTTCACTCAAAATGAAATGAATTAGAATATCTTGACAATATTCAGAGCAAGATCAATGTTAGGTGAGTTTAGTAATCTGATCTAGGTTTACAGGTTAATAAAAAGAATGAAGACTGGTTTTATGTTCGTGAACTGAAGTGAATGGATATATCTCGTTATTAGTTATCTGTTTCATCAATTTAGACACAATTTTATGAATATGATATACTAAATGTTTTGTGAACCTGTCTTTATCACATGAATCTATTTCTAAATAACATGAAGGTAATCAACTAAACGAATTACTCTCTAATATTTCAGCTTCAAACAGTTCTCATATTATTATTTCATCAGTCGTGTACCATTCCGAAATTTTCATTCAAGAATGTAGACACCTCATTATTACTACTCATTCTTCAGAATTCAAATATAAAACAAATATCTGAGAGATCGGACTAACTATGACCTCAATTGTTATTCATTATCATTTATTCCAGTAGCTAACTGAGAACCCAGTTCACCACCCCAATCAGCTTCATTTTGTCTATTAGGCTAAAAAAAATATCTCCCTCCCAAAAAACCTAGTTTATGATGTTACGAGGTAACAATCAACTTGCCAGAATCATCGAAGTCATGAAATGATGCCGAAATCCGTAGATCTAAGTGGATAACGTGTGTTATCTTTGTTTTCCTGTCACTACATTTCAGTAGACAATAGAAAAGAATCTGTCATTATAACAAAATATTTACTTTAATAACATTTTGGAAGTGAAGTGGATTTAATTATCATTTTGGTAAACGTTAGATCAAACAAGGAATAGTTATTCTGTATAATCAACGCCTTCCATACATCTGAACACAATGGAAAATAATGTATATTAAGACAAATATATTTATAAACATTGGAAAAATGTGATTAAATGGAGAATTAAAGGGTATGTTAATGGCTGTTTTTATAAGAATACTCCAATTTTCATGAAACTGCACATAAAGTATTGGGACTAGATTCTTCTTCGGAGAATGAAATTTAATTAAAGATTCACATTCGGCTGGACAAAATAAGTCGACAATTGAATGGCAATAAAACTACTTAGCCATAATTACTAGAACTAACGTAATGGTGATAGAACCAACTTTCTCCCGTTTTAGGATGTATAATTCTTCGTCTTTTGGAACTGTGCAGTAATATTTCGAAAAGATTCTTAATGCAGCTTTCGGAAAATTCTATTAAATACAAGTTTACCAGAGCTTTGAAAATGAAAGATTTAAGATTTGTAAGTTGTACTGATATTAAACGGAAACTTCACTCAGGAGGAAGCAACTATCTATTTGAGTAAAGGAACGACGAAACACCTGATGAGGTTTCCAAATATTATTATAGCAGTTAATCGATTAAGGCTAGTTTATCAGTTGATATATTTCTAAGAGTTTGGTCATAGCAATAAGCGAGTTTTAGGCACATAAATAAGTAGGTAGGGTTTCAATATTAAATATTAATATTAGCAGACATTGCATTTGATCAAGTCAAACTCGAGATCATTTCGTTGGTTTGTTGGAGCAAAAGCATGAATAGTTTCAAGAGTCATTGAAATTTCAACAACTTACGTCCATCTTGTGATAAATAAAATATTGTAAAAGAACAATTTTAGATGCTTTTCATCGAAAGTAGAAACTGTTTAACAAAATGACTTCAACGAATAAGCTTAATAAGACACATTCCACATCGTTTAAGTATTTTTAATATTTGTAGAGAATTTATTCGCATATCAGGTTTTCGTAGATCTTTACACCATGGATAATGTCCTCATTGGAGCTGATGTGATTAGTTGCTGACTGAATATAACAGTTACTGGTGTAAAATTAAACAAAAATAACAACTTGTTTTCCATGCATGTATTCATATATCATAAAGGTGTCTGTGAGAACGTTATCAAGATGTCAAAGTGACATAAAATTCAATTTACCTCGGTCTTATTGACTTTCTATAATAAAAGTAGTAAGTTGTATACATTATAAATGTAGACATTGTCAAGACTGAAGCTTTAAGTTAGATTGATTAAAAATAACTAATAATGTAAATTCCGTTCAAGTGAATTAAGAGGAATCCAGAGCACTAATATAACTGTGCTTCTGAATATTAGATTTCACTAAAGGCACTATCTATAAAACTGATCTGCTCTTTACTCTATTGATAACGTTGATTTTGGTTAAGATGTCGCCGTCTCCAAGTTTACTATATTTGCATTCTGTTTCGTTTTAGTATTCATTGAATTACTTTCTTATTTTTGGAGTTGTACTCGATTATTTTTCAACATCAATGACTCTTGAAAGTTTAAACTTATACCAAAAATTTTGATTCCAACCACCAGGAATAGATATCTATCTATATTTTTAAAAACACGTTTTCTGGACATCTGATACTGCTGGATGTAAGATTTATCAGTCTAATCAGAAGTTAAATGTCTACATGTTAAACAAGAAGGAAAATTTGCCTTAAACAGTTTGAATATTAGAAATAGTACTGAGATGAAATTATATGTTCAAAAAAAGTGATGTGTAGCAGGAACGTTGTTATAGAAGATTCTACGTGTCAGTAAATAACACAAAATATTAAACAAATAACATTTCGAAACATGAGAAGTTATTGATTTCGACAAATTGATATAAAATATCCTTCAAAACAATCAAGAACATCTTTAATGATATGAAATGACGGAGAACGTACATCTTTCAAACTATCTAATGTTTTATTATACTGAAAAAGAAATAAAATAAATATAAACCAGACAGTAAGTAACTTATATACGAAGGTTCGTCTAAATTAGAACTAATATTTTCACAATAGTTGGTCACTTAGTTCATGTAGGCCATCAAGGAGGAAGTTACATTTGTGAAACACTCAATGAATGAACATTTCATTCAGTTGTCTGATTTAAGCTTTTTCAATGGAAGTAATTAAGTATCATAACAATCAGATATAGATACATGGTTACCACGTTGTTATCTCTTAACATTATAATATGGTTTGGATGGTTTGTCTAGTACACCGAAAATTTATGAACTATTTTTTCATAATGGGTGAGTTTGTTCCTTATTCGTTCCCCTTGAAATAGAATGATTCAGACTATCGGGTGAAATGCTTAGTTAATTGAGATTCTCACAACTACAATTTCCTCCATCATAAGTTCCATGGTTTTCCACACACTTTATCTGAATAAAACTCTCAAATAACCATTTCATATTCAGTGTAGATTAAATTTACCTAAATCGTCCGTGACAACATTTCGATTGATTGACATCTATCCTTTTAAAACGTGGCTTAGTGATAAAGGGTTAAAATCAATTCTGAAATGTACTAAGAAGCAAATGAGTAAAACGAATGTTTTATCCAATGGTAGTCAAATATTGTATTCCAGTATTTATTCAGTTATAATTTCAAGACTTTTCTTTACAAAAGCATTTCATGATTTCAATTACCATAATAAAATTCTACTATACGAACGTACCAATGCTTCACCCAGACGTCCACTAAAATAGATTGTATACATAATTAGATAATAAAATTGCAGTCATAGTGACCATTCACTGATGAACTGATTAAACAATCCAAAATAAATCACATCATTCATGCTCAACGGTGTTACTGGAGCTTATTCCAGTCATTTTTTTCATTTATACAAACTTGTATGTTATTAAAACATTAACAGCCCATTACATTTTACGACTGATTAACTTTAAAGCGTTCTTAATTTTCACAAATTATTGTGTGCACGTATTCTCGTCTTATCATCAAATGTGATATAGAACAGTTAGTTCGATCAGTCGACATTTACATATGAATTCTTTCCATGTGCGATTCACAAATAGATAGAGCCGTAAGTTATTAGTGTTGGAGATGGTATATATTTGTCGAATGAATGACACTAATACCCATCTATATACATATAATGATCATTGTACAAGTTACCCCTAGCAAGAAACATCAAAATACTCACCCGGCGTTCACAGACAGTCCTCTAGCAAAATAATATTTAGATTTGTTAATTAAGAAATGAATAATAAATTTATTTTACTGGCAGATACAAAAGATGAACTCAAAAACAGGATACCGAATTCTTCAGTCATGAAAGATTGCGAATATTAGTGTAACTCGAAAATTGATATTTGGTCTGAAGTGGATAACTAAAGTAAATTTTGTGACGAACCGACAACTGATAATGAGTAATTCGGAAGATGCTTTGTAACATTTGAGTGTAGGAAACAATAAAAAGAAAATGGCATAGCTTCTCAAAATTCTATTCCCCACACAATAAACGAAATCATAATCCAACTACTTTATAATAAATAACATAATTTTTCCAACATTCAAATACAAATATATATGTATTCGTTCAGTTGGATGAAAAGTAGATCGGTATTGTTGTGATCTATTCCTAATATGGTGAAAGCGGTAGTATTTATATTCGATGGATATTTTTTTAGATGTATTTTACACATACTGTGTTACGCAGATGAAACAATTCACTTACCCTGCTCTGAAAATTCAACAATCATGAAAAAAGACAAAATTCCTCGTTAACGTTTCAATATTAAGCAGCGTGTTTGTGAAAAGAATTCACAACTAAACCATTAGAAAGATAAGAAGTGATGAGATGATAATCAATAGTGATTGAGAATGAATAAATATTGAGTGTGTATATCTTCAACAAACTACATTAACATTCCGAATCAAATGGAATGTAGATACAATCCGATTACTTAATACAAAACAAAACACATTTTGTGCGACATTCAAATACAAATATACACATTGCTGTAGCTTGATGAAATGCAGATCATTTTAGATGTAGTCTATTCCTAATGTGGTGATACAAGTAGTAGTTAATTTCAATGGATATTTTGTGGTTTATAGTAAAGTAGTTAAGTAGTTAAAATTTACCTTGTTAATGAACTAGTCTTTTAAAATAATCCCGCATAGCAACAATTCACTTGCGCTCCTCTGGACATTCAACAACAATAAAAACAGAAATTGTTGGTTCACGTTTTATTGTTAAGCAGCGTCTTTATGAAAAGATTTCACAACTAAACCATTCGAATGGTTAGAGAGGAGATGAAGACAATTAGAGCATATGAGTAGAGGTGGAATATTACTTGTCAAGAAACTAGCCATTTTTAATTATTCTGCATATTCATCAAATCTTATATCTTAAATAGCTCAATATACTACTAATTATACTTAGTTACATATAGCATATCATCTAAGAATACATTCGACCTTATAGCTAATACACAAATAAATGATAATCATTACCGAGTTCAACTAAGATGAACTTACCCATGAACTTCTAAAAATTAATTTGTAGAATAATGCATGTGAGTTATTTATTCAACTGGTTTTATGATGATTTCGTAACTTCACATTCAATAGATATTTATGTTTCAGAAATACAAATACGTTAGATTCTACTACTATTTACACAGTTACGACTAATTATCATTTTTACTGCACACTAGAGTTATATATTATTATGTCATGGTTAACTGTGTTCACATTTCCTCACGGAATTAGTACTTTTACAAAATTTTCATATATATACGATTGTACAGCTTGATAATAAATTCGTTGAAAAGAGATCCCTTCGCTGAACTTCGTGTTTTCATTTTAATGTTTAAATGGGAATTATCTGTCACTAGAGATATGACAATATTTATGTTGTTCGATTGTAGTTCTATATTCCCATGAAGGAAAGAAAATTCATTCATCAGAATGGGCATACGACGTGGCTAGATGGTTAAGGAATCCTGATATAGTGGACAGTTTTATCACTGAACTGTTTCTGCAATTAAGTCAACTTCAAACTTATCAAGATCGATCAAATGAAAATGTCTAAAGCTAATTCGAAATTATTCATGTTCACGTCATTATTTCATTCTCTATCAAATATTACTAGAAATGGAGTATGCTCATTTGGCTAACCAAGACGACTAGTCGCTATTAGTATGAGTCTTACCCACATATGAATTTGGCGAAAATGTGCCAAGAACCACCATCAATGCAATGATCAGTAACATTTTTTTGAAATTAAAGTAGTTGAAAAAATTGTGTTTATATACACTTTTACATGTCAAAACTAGTTAATGAAATGACGTTAACTGTGTATCTTGTGACTAACTAAATGCTCCGTTCTAGCGAGCTTTCTTCATCATTTAACCGCTCACAAATCTTTGATTGATGGATCAGTGGGAATTCAACAAACAATGACATAAATGTACACTCGCATAATCATTAACTGTAAATAAAATTAAAATTAAATGTGATCACAAAAATGAATTACTTAGTTTCCTTTTTAACTAGTTTGTCCAAATTATCCAGTGTTACTTCTCACATAAGTGTAACTCTGTGACCAACAAATTAAGAAATAGTATGCACTTTTAGTGAATGAAATATTTGCTACCAAAAGAATATCAGTTCATTCATGAATTAAACAAGATAGTGTCTCATCAATTATAATAATGCACTAACTGGTATGTTGTTTGCAAGCATTTGATCCATTTACAGAAGAACAATAATCAAGTTTGTAGTGTAGTCGTTAGATAGTCATGATTATGTTAAATAAGCTTCAAAGTTCTAAATGATACTATGCACTTTTCACAGCCCATGTTTATCTTCAAGCTTTCATGACCTGGAATCATAAAAATAAAACAATAATATACGAATTCTTCAGTTGTGTTGATCAAACTAATTAGACAAATGAGAAAATGGTTTAAATAATTTCTCAGAAAACAACAATAAATGAGATGATCTTCCTTCCAGAGTGTTTCCTGGAACGAATGCCGCGTACTAATTTGTAAGCAAGATTTCGGAACCCTTCGACTGTAAAATTTCAAACTAACAAAATAATCCATTTTTTGTATTGGTTATTTGAATCTTCCCATTGATGTTCAGAACCGTGATTGATCAGTCACTTATTCAGATATGTGGATCTCATGCGGATCGCCTTGATACTACATTAAGTCACAAGCAGGTATATCCAGCTGACGAGTCTCAAACAGAGAGAAAAGCGCGTCCTGGATTCCACTACTAGCCACCATTTACCTCTAACAAATCAATGTTTTTAAGTTAGTTCTGTTTATTGAAAAGGTGAAATGTTGTTTCAAGAATTTGTTATCTTTCAAAATGTATGCACAACGTTTTGTTACATAATTTGAATATATTCTTTCGTCCATCATAGTTTTTTTGCTTGATAGCTACTGGAGTTTGTTCTGTCAATTTCATGGCGAGCAGTAAAACCGTTGATGGTTATTCTTAAGTACCATTACAACTACAGTGATGTTCTCTTATATTTGAATAAAACAGATATAAACAAAATAACAAATATAATAAATTTCAAAAGGTAAATGACTATGAACGTTTCGATACAAACTGAGTACCACCTCTGTAATACGTTGAAAACAGACTATGGGTGCTGAATTTTGTCAAAAGATACATAAATTTATTATTTGATGAATGATTTCTCACTAGAGATTGCCATCCATATTACCTAAACAATCAATCAAATTGTAAATAATATTTTCATAAATTCAATTTTAAATAACCAAATTAGGTTATTTATTCTCTGAAGAAGTGACTTACACTAAGCCACGAAACGTCAGAAAATCTAATTTTTCTACTCATTGGGATATTACAAATATATTATTTATTTATAACAATCTATCCACTGCTCAATTTATTCAAAATTATCAAATCAAATCTTGGTGATGATACCTACAAACTCACTTTTACATGTTCATTGCAAGGTATAATAATGACATATTTCTCATATTTTGTGAATTTCTACTGTTGAACAATTATAAAACTGAGTGACCAGTACTGGAATTGAACTAGTTGATAGATTCAGTTAATGAATCATTGTATGTTTTACTGTATATATTTAAGTTGAAAATATTTTGATATACCTCTATAGATGACACTACACAAATGATTGTGATTTAATGATTCTGTGGTCTGCTACTGATTTTGAAAGCGAAATGCCTGGCGGCAGAACGTCAAGAAGATCGAAGACAAGAGAACAAGAACAGAGAATGATTGGAGTGAAAACGAAAGAACAATGAAGTCTGAGATGACTGATTGATATTTTGCAAATGAAGTATTTACTATATGAATCTCAGATTATACTGAGGCGCTTTATAATTTTGTATTCCAATACATTCGATTGTCCCCAGTTATGTTTTCCTTCACTTCAACTCTACTAGAAAATATTCAGTGGACAATTAACAGTTTGTTGAAAGTGAAAGTGATAAAAGAGTGAAAGTTTATTTCAAAAGTGACAGTTTTTTATAATATGTCCTGATCATGTTTGATATTTTACCGAATTCTCTTTAATCAGGACAACTTCTTTAATGTTTGTCATAGAACTGAATTAAATTTTGTTTGTTTCTAGTAATGATTTAATATAGCTGTGTTATTCATCTATTCTATTTAGTTATACCATATTCACCATTAACAGGTATGGTAAATAATTTAACGCTGATCTGTCATGCTGAATTTGGTTTGATGTGTTCCTTCATTTTTCTTATGACAAGAAATATAATGGCGCAAATACAACATGCAATCACATTTAACATAATACTTATGAAATAAGCGAGTAACATGCTTTCATGGAGAATAATATTTTAAGGGTATAAAATATGCTTCAACCCTTACCTCTCACTCTCCACTCTTCACCTGTACAGTTTTCCCATCAACCAACAGCTTCATTTTAGCTGCCAGTGAAATCCCTATTTTTGGATCCAAAAGAGTTGGAAATCTGGTTCGGCAATGGCAGTTCTAGTTAACTTTGTCGCCAGCCATGTCTACTTCAGACTGATATGGTTTTCAGAGAGACGTTCGTTGCTGTGGGATTTTTGACGGGAGCGCAACTCCTGAGACATCTGAGAACTTATAAAAATTTGACTTCTCCCTTTTCACAATACGAGACAGTAATCAAAATCCAAATTATTCTTGTATGAAATATGTATTTAAAAGAAAGCGACGTTTGTATTGAAGTAAATTTTTCATCCATGGGTCTAGACAGCTTGTTAGTAGTGGTTGTCAATCCCTTATATTTGCTCGACTGATTGAAGAGTTTCTTGCAGGATCAAGATGGCCAGTGAGTCATAATCATGAGTTACTGCGTATCACCTAGGAGAAACATCCTAGCTTCCATTGTTGAAAGCCTGGAAGTAAAATACGATTCGTCTTTCATTGACTTCCTGTCATCAATTTTGTGTATGAAAACCGTGGAAAGAAAATAATCACCAAAGACATTTCCGATATGCGACTACGTTTAGTTGCAATTGAAAGACCGAAACTTCTAGGTCAATCAAACCTTGTTTATCATCACTTCTTATTATGTCATTATGAGAGGTTAGTTATATATACCATTGAGCCCGGAGGTGCAGCAGAGACACAGACTGAAACGTATAGTTGTCTGGAAAGCCACTTTTTACAACAGTGAATAAATGAAACTAGCTTATCGATTTTTTGATATCGTAAGTACTAATGGTATCTACAAGTGCAACAAAGAACGTATTTCTCTACACGAGATTGTGTAGTTAAATGCTTACCTATGTAATTTGTGCAATAGTTGACAAATATGCAGTTTCAAATGTTTCCTATTTTGATCTTATTTATATATCCAATGACTCAGTTGACATTTAAGTCATATTCGAATTTATTCTTGACGGGATAATCTATGAATGACTACACATAACTGGAAAAACCTAGTCCCGTATATAAGTGATTAATATAGTTATTATTTCTTTAATCTCAGTGCTTATCTTCCTGTATCATGTATTCTAATCTTCTTTATTTAGGTCTAGCGATGACTATCAATATTTCATTCAGACCATAGCAACACTGGTTGTTAAATCTGTAAACCCATCAAACTATTTTGTTATTATCTAGAAATATATCACAACGTTAGAGTTATCAGCACTTAAATATTTCAATCATATGACGATATATCCTTTGATATGCATGACAATAGTTGTGAGAATTGTATTTGAGATAACCGCTTGTCCAAACACGTCCAAGTGTTGTTGAAGAGAGAACGTAAGATACGTGATAGATCAAATAAACTATTCACACAGTAAGCAACGTCTACATCTCCAATCCATTTATAGTGACGTTACAATATACTATCCTGTTATTCATTATCACTGAATAGACCTGCTTCAATATCTGGTTACCTGTTCTTGCCATTTAGATATATGAACAAGTTATCTGTTTTCTTGTTTTTTTAACAAATCATTACACCCATTTGATCCATAACATATACAGATGCGTTTGTAAAACATTTACGACTCTACACTGTACAGGTTACAATATTTTACATGTTTAAATAAATAACGGTTCGATGATATGATCTAAACATCACGAAATTTCATGAGACCGTCAAATGTCAAATTTTATCCGTGCGTTCCCAATATTTAGGAGATGAAGTTGCATTCATTTATTTTCCTCATAGAGCATGGATCATCTTGCAGATGAAATGAGAATAACACGACGACGAAACAAGCATCACAAATAAAGTTGTTTTTTTTGAAGAAAATATTTTCACTAAAGGTCACATGACAAATAACCATATTCTAAACGTCATACAGTTATGAATTCTAAATGGATACAACATTTTTTATAATGAGGTCCTTAAAAAAATCTTTTCTCTATAACTAAATTAATCTTGTGACCTGATGAGTCAATTTACATGAGAAACATTTGAATAGATTTCTACGTATGACCATTTATGATTGACAATGTATTGATGACATTATTGTGTGATGCCTAGTGAATAGTTAACTATGACACAGAACTAGACTTCATATTTATTGAGTGTCTTCTGAGAACTTCAAGAGTAAGCTATCATCTTGAAGCGTAAAATGTCTGCAAACCTCAATGTCAACCAGTAGTATTGATATATATTTTCCAATCATTCTAATGAAAGGACACTTTTAAAATATTGCGATTGACTTGTGTTCTCAATGAACTGAAGTATTCAATTTATGCCTTATGCTATCATCACCATTTTTAGTGACAAATTAGATTAATTTCATATACGTCTAATGTATGAACGTTACTTACTTTCATAACAATATGTTCCGTAGACAAGATTTAATGGATTACATATGTTAATGGTTTTTATGTTTAGGGTCTAACTCATTTGTGTAATAAAAATTCAGTTGTTTATTATGTAACTGAAAGACCAAATACTAAATATTCATTATTAATAGACATTTTCAAGTTTTGTTTTACACCTCACTATCATATAATATTAATAAAGATTGTGTGTTTGATATTCGTATGAAACTTCTGGTTACTTCGACATATTTCTACAACGAGGTTAACTAGTAATTCAAAGAATAATAAAAGTTATATGGCCATTAGGATTGATTCAGTTAATGCTTTTTTATATTTACTGTGGATCTCGATTGTATTAACGAAATTATTACAACTAACTAGGATATATGAAGTGTTGTTCGGTGTCATAATTAACTATTCACTAAGCATCAGGCGATACTATCATCAACATATTTGTGCCGTCAGAGTTGAATGGAGAATGTTGGTGGGCGACCTATGCTCGTCCACGAAGTGCTACAGCAAGTAGGTAAGTACGGTTACACTTACTCCTACATAAGGCACTAAATATATGTGGTACCGTTTCGAAGTAATCTCACAAGTCTAAAAGTTGTTATTTTAATTCTGATTCCTTGCTTGACAAAATGAATTGTTTTATGAATGTAACTTATTCCTAAACCTGGTTACATTTGTTAATGGATTTTAGCAAGAAAGAAACAAGAAATACATTTCGATCCATTCTAATAAGTATTCATTTAATCTAACACAATATGTTCAACATAATGTGACAATGATTTGCTTTCACAGCACAAATACCACACAAACTACGACATATCAATATCATCGATGTCACATTCTAGGGTTAAATGATATTCTGACATATTTTCAATGGATCTAAATTGATTGAATGCAGAATTCGACAAAAAACTATGAACATAGACAAAACAGTAAACAGTAAATGGAATGTCGTGATTCTCAGAGTTGCACCTTGTTTTCACTGTCGAATTCACAAGTCGAACTAAGCTAGACCAACAGTGAAAACCTGGAAGCATTTGACGATCGCTACGCCCTAGTACGCGACTCATCAGAAGTGAGGATCTGTGATCTCGCATGTAATTTATCATTAATTTAATAATGAAAGTAATTGAACTTATTCACTTAAATTTAGGCCAACGCATAGTATGATTATCTTTCACTAAAACAGGGAACTCAAATTTGTGTATGTAAAGTTGTATTCACTTAGTCCATTGCATCCTGAGACGTTTATGAAGGTGGTATTCCCTAATTACTGATATATTTCCAAGTAGAATAACATATCGATTCATTGACTAGATATAACATAATACACAACCAATATGTATGTACTGATATTTTAGTTAAGAGAATAAAACATACTTCCGATTTGTTCTTCACTTTTGTCAAATGAAGCTATCCTTATCGGCTACTTAATTAAATGTTGATAACATGTAGACATTTTCTATTCTTTGCTGAATAATCACAATAAAAATGCAAATTAAGTGAAGTTGGAGAAGGGACATTAATGAAATCTAAGTGATATACATATTGATGATTAGTGTAAGATGTATGCGGGAATTATTGAGTAACATAGTTTGCAACATGAACTTGACTCAGTTGGACAAATATTGAAAAGCAGAAGCCTATATATGTAGTCCATTAAATCTTGTCTACGGAACATATTGTTATGAAAGTAAGTAACGTTCATACATTAGACGTATATGAAATTAATCTAATTTGTCACTAAAAATGGTGATGATAGCATAAGGCATAAATTGAATACTTCAGTTCATTGAGAACACAAGTCAATCGCAATATTTTAAAAGTGTCCTTTCATTAGAATGATTGGAAAATATATATCAATACTACTGGTTGACATTGAGGTTTGCAGACATTTTACGCTTCAAGATGATAGCTTACTCTTGAAGTTCTCAGAAGACACTCAATAAATATGAAGTCTAGTTCTGTGTCATAGTTAACTATTCACTAGGCATCACACAATAATGTCATCAATACATTGTCAATCATAAATGGTCATACGTAGAAATCTATTCAAATGTTTCTCATGTAAATTGACTCATCAGGTCACAAGATTAATTTAGTTATAGAGAAAAGATTTTTTTAAGGACCTCATTATAAAAGATGTTGTATCCATTTAGAATTCATAACTGTATGACGTTATCGTCATTCCATTTACTAATAGGTTTTTTAATTAAATAAAATGTCAGAAACTTCAATACGAACGTCAAGGCAGTTCTACTATACGGAGCTGAAAACTTAGAGAAACTACAACAACCACATCAAGAAGGTACAAGTATTTATCAATAGCTGTCTTCGCAAGATACTCAACATCCATTGGCCGGATAGCTTCAGCAACAGCCTTTTGTGGGAGAGAACAAACCAGCTTCCAGCTGAAGAGGAAAGTAGGAAAAAGACGTGGAAATGGATAGGACATAATTACGCAAATCATTAAAACTTCACCACGATGCAAGCCTAACTTGGAACCCTGAAGGGGACCGAATAAGGTGAAGGCCAAAGAACACATTACGTCGGGAAATAGAAGCGGATATGAAAGGGACGAATAAGAACTGGAAAGAGCTGGAAAGGATTGCTTAGGACAGGGTTGGATGGAGAATGCTGGTGAGCGGCCTATGCTTCTTCGCGAGGAGTATCAGACGTAAGTAAGTGAGTAAGAGAATATTAAACTGAATCGTGAAATATTTCATATCTGTTTTTAATAACAATCAATTACACAGTCATAAGTTAAATTATTAGATCACAATTGCATATATAGACTTATAACATAGTTTTCATATTCATTATCTCACTATTATTTAAAGTGAAAACATTTTTGGATAAACTAGAAGCACTGGATGGCCGTTTCACCTTTTGTGGCACTCTTCAGCGGTGCGTTCTTCAAAGTTTCATACACATGGTTCCCTTTATCATTTTGAAGAGAGCAAGAACAAAGATTCCAGCAGAATCCGTTTCATTTCGTCTAGTTCTTGTCAACTGTTTACAACATGTGATATTTTAATCATAATTACGAAACGGGATGAAATTACTTACATGATAGAGTTTTAGTTGCAAGTTATGCTGAAGACACATATACCATACAGTATAGGGTGTATATAAATGTAAGTAAATTTGATAAACATATACCTCATGTACATAAGGAATCTTTGTTTTTGCACTCTTCCTAGTTCACAAGCTTCGTAAAATGACAAGGAAACTCTATGCACTCATTGCAGAAGATATGCTTATTTTTAAAGTGTTAGTAATATTGTAGTGAACGAGAATGCCTGTGAAGACAAACAAATGCATTTGATCACAAAGTTACTGATTGTCTTAGTAAAATCTTAGAACCATACTGTAAATATTTCATTTGAAAAATATCAATCAATCGTCTCAGAGTTTACTGTTTCTGTGTTACCACAATAATCACTCTCCATTCTCATTCTTTTCTCTTAGATTTTCCTAATCATCTGCTGCCAGACATTTCACTTTTGATGGATGACACATACAACTTATATCCGTCGACATCAGTAGCACACGAGACAATCTTATCAGTTGATATACTGTTACGCATAAAAGTACTGCATATTAGCAATGACTGTTAATTGTTTGTTATACTGAAGAAGTGCAGAAATTGGCTTATGCGTAGTTGAAATATAACCGTAGTTGTTTTATTTTGAATCTATATTTATAAAAACTAGTGGAAATAAGTGTATAATGAAAAAACACTTTATAACACCTAATGTTTGTTGTCGCTTACTGTACTAAGCACAGTATTATGATTAGTATTGTCAATATAAACTATTATCATAATCTATCAGAATTGTGAAAATTGTCAGGAGAGATGTTCGTTTGTTGACGTGCTGTAATAAATCAGCATATAAACAGATAATCGAAAACCCTCTAATGATTTCAGATAAATTCTCATGATTATACAGAACAGACTATAAATTCCACTATGCAAAAATCTATTCTCGGCAAGTCTATTCTAAAAACTCATGAACAACATGCAAATATATTTAGATATATTCATTGAACTTCTATTCAGAATGTCATGAACGTCAAGCCATAATAAAGTGTATTATTATCTTTCAGGGAACCAACTATCCAATTCAACATTCAACTAACAGTACATCTTGGGGAATGTTAAACTTCGCTGGCGAGATACATTGCGAGATCACAGTCAAGGAGAAGGGAGTAATATTTTTCACATTACAATCATCAGTACACTTACTGGCACTGGACTGGATAGATAGGCTGAAGTTAACAGACCGTACCATAAACTAGATCTGAGACAGCGTTAGCACGACGAATGTTGAGGAGAAAAACTTAGTTGATTCAGAACTGAAACGGAAAGAAGATACATTAGTGGCAGCATTTGAGAGGGAAACAGAAGAACACCGAGTAATGGTATACGCAGTTTATGGTCTACCAGTCACCTTCAAAGCTATCAAAGAAGCTACGGAATATGACGAGATGTTAAGAGATGTTAGGGGTTGCCTTCTCAGCAAATTTCCGAACCGTCGCCTTCAAGGAGAACTGCCACAATATTTTCGCCAGCAGAACGCACTCATGATTGTAAATTCATGTGTTGTAATCTGTGACAAAATCGTTATTCTAGAAACATTATGCCAAAATTTATAAATCAATTCCATAGCAGCTATCGCGCCATCAGCAAGATGAAATCATTTGCTCGAAGATTTGCTTATTGGCCTACAATAGAAACTAGATTCCGCTATTGTTCATCATGCCTGCATGCACCTAAAAATCCGAAGAAGTGTGAACCACAACAATGGGAACAACCTAATAATCAACAATAACATGCCCTATTGGGGTTCGACAAGGGTGAGAGGAATGCAGTTGTGAGTTCCATAGTTGAACATTTAATCGACTGTAATCACTTTATTGATCCACAGTTTGATTTTAATGTTGTATATACGATTCGTCCAAATCTACCTAGATTTGGACCAACTCCAAAAAATAACCGAAGCTGTAACCATCCATTAGCTCAGGCAAGAACTAAACGTACAAAAGAAGTACGTCCTATCATTATCGTTACCTTGGCCTTAATTATCATTATTATTATTATTATCAATACTGCATTCCTCCCTTTACTGATATCTCATGTTCCCATTACTTTATTCATATTTGCACATTATATCACACTATATCTCGGTGACCTCTAATTATTATAACAAAAACATTTTAATCATCCTACTAAATTTACGATATAATTCGTTACTAACTTCTTAAGTGTGCTCTTGTTATTCGTATTACTTAATTTAGTATTATAATCTTTCTATTACATCATTTTGGTTATGCGTTTTCCCAACTCCTGACGGAATCATTACTTTAACCAAAAAATTTTCATATATATACGATTGTACAGCTTGATAATAAATTCGCTGAAAGGTGATCCCTTCGTTGAACTTCATGTTATGTAAAGTTAAACCATAGTTCGGCTGAGTATATACAGACATTTTCTGTGTGTGGTGTTACAGATTAAGCGATTTTACTACGAAATATTTCATATAAGCTCTCTTAATATAACAGTAGTATATCGTTTAAGGATTTACATGATCTGACATATTATCTCATATTTATTGTTTAAAGATGGTAGTTACAGTTGTTATATAAGAACAAAAGAAGTCATATTGGATCATTTGACTTATTCAAAAAAACGCTGATTGGCAGCCTATGCTTCACTGGGAGTGATAGGAGTAAGTAAGTAAGTAAGTAATTTAAAATGATTGAGTTGTCAGATTATCAAATCACATTCGTGGACAGTTGGTTCATCGTAATAAATCTATAACAGGCTGTTATCGTAAATATAGTACAATTTTTAATATATAATTTATAAAATACAGAGTGAACGATGAATTAGAGACTGAATAGACAGAGATTTACATGTGGGAATGAAAACATTTTTTATGATTGACCTAATCATTGTAAGCTGTTAATAGTAGGTTCAGCACACACATTTCGTGAAAGTGAAGACTAGTATGTTTTTCATGTGGACAATTTTCGTATTCAACTTTGGGAAATTTTGAAGAGGAAAATCCTAATCTATTCAATGTTTTACATTGTAGATTGGCCATAATATGTATGATTGAAACATCAACAGCTTCATTTTATGACATTGCTCAATGTGATAGCATTCGAAAGCGATTTGAATTCTGTAACAAATAAATTACATTTGAACTGATTACCTAACAACGTATACAAGTTTATTTCTTCTAACTGAAAATCAAGCCTTCGAACACGAGTCATGTAGTTTTGTTTTACCTCCACTCTTCAGTCTTGTCAATTGTAATTCACTTAAAATTAAAATGATCCGCTGAAAACATTTTGCTTAAGAATCAAATATGTCATCGAATGTTAGAATATGAGAATATTTATGGGTGTGAAGATGATAGGCATCGAGTTCAAAAGTCAACCAAAGCAAATTGACAACGGTCCATGAAACTCAAACGAATAGTTTGACATATTAAGAAAACCGAAAATGAAGTTACGACTGTCATTGACGTAATTTGTTGTAGTCTAAAGAATGCAAAACACCCAACATTGAAAATAACCTTAGGTATTTGTTTATAAGCATTATATTTTCATTCTGATTTGTTTACTAAAGTTTTATCAATCATTTTTTGATGAACCATAGTGAATAGCTTAATGAAGCAGTGCAGGTATTATGACACCATATAAATGAATGTTTGAACTCAAGCCAGTGTGCTAATGATGAATATCAAATTTTAATTGATGTTAGCTTGATTAGTATGAATTAGATGCATAGAGTTTTCTAGTTTAAAAGAGAATTGGATTTGATGAAACATTGATTGCAATAATCCATTAAGGATATTCATGAGGGTGGATGAGATTATCACAAATATCATTTCATATTTACATCATTAAAGGCTATCATCACCCCTTCCATATGGGATTGTGTAATTTTATGACAGCGCATTGTTGCTCATATTCCATAAACGCTATTCAAATAACAAACACTGGGGACAAGATCCCGCTTCACTGAGACATACTTAACTAAAGTAAATTTATAAGGATCCGATAGGTAAATCACTCTATGAACAGTTTAAAAAGAGGATACATAAATATTTTACATATTCCAGTATTTCAAGTTATAAAGAGGTTATTAAGACAGTGACATATTACTGAAATACTTCGTCAGAAGTGTTGAGATATTAAGCAACGAAAAAGATTTCCTTCTTGAATTAAGAAAAAATGAGACAACACTTTCGGGTTGTGAGAAATCGTCACAAAGATAATTCAGATCAGGTAATTACAGCATGAAATCTACTGTCTATCAGAAAACAATGAATTCAATACAAATCGTTGCATAGATTTGATGTAAAAAAGCGTCACATTCACGTAAGAATGTGACTATTAGGCATATTTTAAGAAGTTATACTTAAACTAATCCATCTACATACATTTTAGTTTAACAAGGAATGCTCACTAACCGGGTGATTTAATCGATATCTTTAATTTCCAAGTAGAAACCTGATCTACATTTTTGACTAGAACAAAATCAAGTTGAATACATAGATTATTTCGCAGTTGAAATTCACAAATGTGCTAATTTAGTTTTCGAGCAAATATCTATTTCGAAGTTTATTCAGTGGAAATTGTAAAATTTATCCTAAATTACTGGTACTTCATTGTTTATCGGTAGACGATCAACCGTTTTGTTGAATTCTGCACTTCAGTCATTGATAATGTCTACAATGTCTTCAGTTAAATAACATTCTAAGTATGAGAATCATTGCAAAACATTATGCTTCACCAACAATATTGACAGATTCGAGCCATAAATACAAAACTTTGACCGCAGTTGATTGATTTTCCATTTTTGCGGATTCATATTGTATCTACATTTGTCTGAATTGAATGAATAAACACAATGTTTATCGACTGATTAAGTTGCTTTATTCAATACCGTTGAGTTAAATGGTTCACTCACAGAGTTTATATGCTCCACGTGATTAGCTACATTCCATCTTATAAATAAAACTAATACTTATAAGTTCATTTTTCATCTGTTGGAAAGATGTTCTAAATATTTAGTTTGTAACTTCGATGCACACACACAATCATCTTCTTCACACATATTCTGACCAAGCATGATCTGTTGACTAAATTGATAATATAATTATATTATGATAAACTAGATATTTTTGTAAACCTGGTTTTACTATATGAGTCTATCTCCAAATTGCATGAAGGTAATCAACTAAATGAAGTGCTCTTTAAGATGTCAGCTTCAAACAGTTCTCATTATATTACTTTATTCATCAGTCGTGTGCCATTCCAACATTTACATTAAGAAACATAGAGAGCTAATTATCACTACTTATTTTGCAGAATGCAAATATCAAAGAATATCTGTGAGATCGAACTAACTATGACCTCAATTGTTATTCACTATCATTTATTCCAGTAGTCAACTGAGATCCTAGTTCACCGCTTTAATCAGCTACATTTTGTCTATTAGGATAACAAATTTTTTCACACCAAAATAAAGCTATTTTGTTATGTCATGAGGTAATGATCGACTTGCCGAGTAAATTTCCATCGTATAACTTTATTTACTAGAATTTTCATATCACTGAAGTTATGAAATGATGCCGAAATTCGTAGCTTTAACTATATAACGTATGTTATCTCCGTTTTCTTGTCAGTATATTTCATTAGACAACAGAAAGAAGTCTCTTAATGTTGTAAAATATTTACTTTAAAAACATTTTAAAAGTGAAATGGCTTTAGTTATTATTTATGTAAAGGTTAGATCAAACAATGAATGGTTATTCTGTATAATCAACGCCTTCCATACATCTGAACGCAATGAAACAATATACAATAACACAAATATGTTTATAAACATTGGTAGAATATGATTAAGTCGAGAATTAAAGGGGTATGTTAAACACTGTCTGTATAAGATACTCCAATTTTCATGGAACTATACATAAAGTATTAGGACTAAATTGTTGTTCAGAGAAAGGAATTTAATTACACATTCACATTCAGCTGTATAAAATAATCAAACACTTAAATGTCAATAAAACTAATTTGCCATAATCACCAGAACTAACGTAGTAGTGATAGAATGAACTTTCTCCGGTTTCAGGATCTATAATTCATTGTCTGTTGGAATTCTGCAGTAATCTGCACAATATTTTGAAGAGATTCATGATCCAGCTATCTGAACTTCCTTTCAAATACAAATATCTCTGAGCTTTGACAATTAACGATTTAAGATTTCTACAAAAGTTTTGTAAATTATACTGAAATTAAATGGAAACTACACTCAGGAGGATACAACTATCTATTTGAGTAAAGAAACGACGAAACACCTAGTGACGTTTTCAAATGTTATCATAGAAGTTAATCGGTTAAGTCATTGGAAAAAGCGAGTTAAGGGAACATACTTAGGGAAAGATGTACATTGTCTTCTCTTCCAGTGTTGAAACCACTGGTTAGGGTTTCAATATGCAATCATTAATAACAGTATTTGCTCAAACTAAATCAGGGATCATTTCGTTAGTTTGTTGGAGCAAGAGCATAAATATTTCAAGAGTCATTAAAAACTCAACAACTTACGTCCATCTTGTGATAAATAAAATATTGTAAAAGAACATTGTTAGATGCTTTTCATTAAAAGTAGAAACTATTTAAAAAATTGAATTTGTTAGTTAAACTTGATAAGACACATTCCACATCGATCAAGTATCTTCCAAATTTGTTAAGAATGTATTCATATAACAAGGTTGCGTAGATTTTCACACCATGGATAATGTTCTCACTGGAGCTGATGTGATTATTTGCTGACTGAATATAACAGTTACTTGTGGGAACTTAAACATCAATGACAACATGTTTTCCATTCAAGTATTCGCATATCATTATAAAGGTGTCTATGAACATCTTAACAAAGTGTTAAAACAACTTTAAATTCAATTTACGTCTTGTGGTTTGGATTTCTATAATAGAATTCATATATATAAATATAAATACATATAAATCTATATATATTTACATTACAAATGTAGACATTGAATAAAACCAATTAGATATGTTAATTCTGTTCAAGTGAATCCAAATGAACTGTACAATCTCATCAAATGATGAAGTCCACTAAACATGGAGCACGAACATAATTGTACTTTTAAATATTAGATTTCACTAAAGGTACTATCTATAAAACTGATCTGCTTTTCACTTTGTTATGAACGTCGATTTTGGATAAGAACTGGACGACTCCAAGTTTACTTTTTATCTGTATTTGGATTATTTTTTCGTTTTAGTATTTCTTGAAATACTTTCTTATTTTTGGAGTTATACTCCATTATTTATTAAGATTACAGACTCATTGCAGTTTGAACGTATACTAGAAATTTCGATTTGAACCATCAGTAGTAAGAATCTCCCGATATTCTGTAAAAACACCTTTTGCTGTACATACAATGCTAATGAGCATAGTATTTAGCGGCCTAATCACAAGTTAAATGTGCACATGTTAGATAAAATGAAAAATTTCTCTTAACCAGTTTATATGTTGGATAGAATACTGAAGCCAAATTAGGTGTTCAACATAAACGATGTCTACCACGAACGTGATCATGAAACGTACGACATGTGAGTTTACAGAATGTTCAATGAATAACATTTTCCATAACGAGAAATTAAGTTTTTTTCGATAAATTGATATAAAATGTCTTTCGAAACAATGAAAAACATGTTTAATTGTATGAAACGATGGAGAAACGATGGAGAACATACTTCTTTCGATCGTTCTATTGATGAATTAAGCTGAACAGGAAGTAAATTTCAATATAAAAGAGACGATAAGTAACTTGTATGAGAACGTTTGTCTAAATTCGAACTAATAGACTCGCAATAGTTCATCGCTGATTTCATGTAAGACATTAAGGACAAAATTATGTTTGTAAAACACTCAATGAATGAACATCTCATTCAGTAGTCTTATTTAAACTTTTCAATCGAAGTAATTAAGTATCAAATAACTAGATATAAATACAAGGGTTACACATTGTTATTTCTTGTCATTATAATATGATCTGGATGGGTTGTCTAGTACATGAATAATTTATGAACTATTTATTCATAATTGATAACTGTGTTCCTCATCCATTTCTCTTGAAAACGCTGAAATCAAACTAACGAGTAAAATGCTTAGTTAATTGAGATTCTCACAACTACAATCTCCACCATCATAAGTTACTTGTTTTCCACACACTTTATCTGAATAAAACTCCCAAATGATCATTTCATATTCAGTGTAGATTAAATTTACCTAAATCGCGTGAAGCAACGTTATGATTGATTGACATCTATCCTTTTAAAACGTGGCTTAGTGATAAAGGGTGAAAATCAATTCTGAAATGTACATAGAAGCAAATGAGTAAAATGAATGTTTTTTTCAATGATAGTCAAATATTATATTCTCGTATTTGAGCATTTTCTGTACAAAATCATTTCATGATTTAAATTACCACAGTAAAAATCTACCACACGAACGTACCACTTGTTCAAACAACCTTGTACTAAAATAGGTAGTAAACGTTATTGATAATAGAATTGCAGTCATAGTGACCATTCACTCATGAAGTGACTAAAACATCCAAAACAAATCACACCATTCGAGCCTATTTTGAAAAGTTTATGATTTATATAAACTCGTTAAATATCAAAACATTAACAGTTTAATTCATTTTATGACTGACAGATTATGTTAAGCAGGGTCTTTCGTCTCAATATCAAATGTAACATTGTAAATTGAGTACGATCAGTCCATATTTGCAAATTAAATCTTTGCATATACAATTCAGAAATAGATATAGCTGTAAGCTATTACCGTTTCTGATGACATATATTTGCCGAATTATTCAAGCTAATACTGTTCTATAGGAATATAATAGTCAGTGTACAAGTCACTTCTATAATGAACATCAAAATACTCACGGAGTGTTCAAAGAACTTCGTCTAGGAAAATAATATTTATATTAGTTAATTAAGAAATAAATTATGAATTTTTATTTGATGGCAGATAAAAAAGATGAACTCAATTCTTCAGTCATGAAACATTTCGAATATTAGTGTAACGCGACAACTGATAGTTGGTCTGAAGTGAATAATTGAAAGAAATTTTGTGACGAATCTACAACTCATAATGAGTAATTTTAAAGAAACTTTGTTGTATTTGAATGTATAAAACAATAAGAAATGATATAAGTTTTCAACATTCTGTTCCTCTGATGTTATTTCTCTCTTTCTAATTTGGAGAACTCATTTACCCATATTTAAATGGGAATCGGTCACAAACTGATCATTAATTGTTCGTCGTAATACTGCATCCTTACGAAGGGTGTAGATATTGTGTTGATTCCAGAAACAATACTATGACAAAGTCTTGAACATTCAGTCACGTAAGTGAACATTTATACAGAAACTGTAGGAAGCTTCAGACGAATGTCACTGAAAATTCACACAACTGACGGAAAAGAACATGACTTCATAGAATATGCGAAATCTTATCATCAGAGTCCAAAAGTAACTTTTAAAATAATTCTACATTGTAATAATTCACTTACGATCTTTTAGAAATTCAACAATAATGAAAAAAAATGAAAATTCCTGGTTAACGTTTCATTGTTAAGAAACGGGTTCGGAAAAAGATTTCACAACTAGACCATTCGAATGATTAGAAAGGAGATGAAGACAGTTAGAGACTATGAGTCAAGGTGAAATATTACTTGTCAAGAAACTAGCCATTTTACATAGTTCTGCATATCAATGAAACCTTATATCTTAAATAGCTCAATATACTAATGATTACACGTAGTTATATATAATAGATCATCCAAGAATACATACGAGCTTATAGAGAATACACAAATAATTTCCAAATTCAACTGAGATGAACTTACCCATGAACCTCTATAAATAATTTGTAGAATAATGATTGTAAGTTATTTATTCAACCTGTATTATGGTTATTCTTTAACTTCACATTCAATAGATATTCATGTTTCACTAATACAAATACGTTAGATTCTACTACTATTTGCATATTTATGGCTGATTATCACTTTTTCTGCACACTAAGGTTATAACAATCTTTATGTTGTTCGATTGTAGTTTTGTATTTTCATGAAGGGAAGGCAATTTCTTCATAAGAATTGATATACGGAGTTGGTAGTTGATTGAGAAATCCTAAAATAGTGGACAGTTTAATCACTGAACTATTTCTCCAATCAAGTCAACTTCAAACTTATCAAGATGGACCTGTTTACATTTCATGATAATAAAAATAAATTGTTCACAGCTAATTCGAGATTATTCATGTTCACTTCATTATTTCTTTCTCTATCAAATATTACTAGTAATGCAATACGTTCATTTGACTAACGAAGACGACTAGTTACCATCAGTCTGAGACTTACCCACATATGAATTTTGCAAAAATGAACCAAGAACTATCATCAATGCAATGAACAGGAACATTTTTTTATGGAAATTAAAGTATTTAGAACAATTGTGTTTATATACTATTTTAAAAGTTAAATGTTGTTAGTGTAATGACGTATACTATGAATCATGTGACTAGCTAAACGTTTCATTCTAGCGAGCTTTCTTCATCATTTAACCACTCACGAATCGTTGATTGATGGATCAGTGTGAATTCATTAAACACTGACATAAATTCACACTTGCATACTCATGAATTGTAAATAGAATTAAAATTAAATGTGATCAGAATAGTGAATTATTTAGTTTCCTTGTCATCTAGTTTGTCCAAAATATCCAGTGTTCTTTCTCACATAAATGTAACTATGTGACTCATGAATGAAATATTTACCACCAAATGACTATCAGTTCATTCATGAATTAAACAAGATAGTGTCTAATTAATAATAATTGTACACAAACTGATATGTCCATCGCAAGTATTGGATCCATTTACAGAACAAGAAAACTTAAGCTTGTTTTGTAGTCGTTAGATATTAATTGTGTTGGTAAATAAGCTTACAAGTTCTAAATGATGCCATACACTTTTCACATCCCATTTTTATCTTCAGGCATTCATGGCCTGATATTAGATGTACTAATCAATCTATTAGATAAAATGAGAAAATAGTTGGAATAATTGCTCAGAAAATAACAACTAGTAAGATAATCTACCTTTCATAGTGTTTTCTGAAACAAATCCCGCGTACTAATTTGTAAGTAAAATGCCAAACCAACAAAATAACCCATTTTTGTATTGCTTGTTTGAATCTTCCGATTGATGTTCAGGACTGGAATCAATCAGTCTCTTACTCATATATGTGCATCCTATGCAGATCACCTGGATACTGCATCAAGTCACAAGGAGGTACATCCAGCTGACGAGTATCAAATGGAACGAAACGCGCGTTCAGTATTCCACTGTCAGCCTCAAACTATATCTAATAAATTATTACTTTTATGCTTGTTTGGTTTTTGAAAAAATAATATATTGTTTCAAAACTTTACCAGTGAATTCGTCTTCTAAAATATATGCATGAGGTTTTGTCACATAATTTGAATATATTCTTTTGACCATTATTGTTTTTTGTTTGAAAGCTGGTAGAGTTTGTTCTGTTGATTTCATGGCTAGCAGTAAAACCATTGATGCTTATTCATAAGTACCATTAGGAGTACAGTGATGTTCTAATCTAATATTTGAATAAAACAGATATTCATAGACTAACAAATATAATAAAGGCCAAAAGGTAAATGACTATAGACATTTCGATACAAACTAAATACCACCTCTGTAATACGTTGACAACAAACTATGGGTTCTGAATTTTGTCAAAAGATACATAAATTTATTATTTGATGGATGATTTCTCATTAGAGATTGCCATTCATGTTACCTAAATAATCATTGGAATTGTAAATCATATTCTCATCCATCCACTTTGTACACGTTTATTGGAAGGCATAATAACGATATATTTCTCATGTTTCGTGAATTTCTATCGTTGATCAATTATAAAACTGATCGACCAGCACTGGAAATGGACTAGTTGGTAAAATCAGTAAATGAAGCATTGTATGTCTTATTGTATAAATTTAAGTTGAAAATATTTTGATATACGTTTATAGAGGAAATTTCATAAATGATAGTGTTTCAATGACTTTGTCATGTGTTACTAATGTCGACAGATATAAGTAGTATATATCACCAGTCGAAAGTGAAATGCCTGGAGGCAGAAGAACAATTCACAGTATGGAACTCAGGTTTTCCTAGGGCGTTCTGAAATATTATAATAAACTACTTTCGATTGTCCTCACTTGTGTTGTCATTCACTTCAATTATATTAAGAGATATTTAGTAAACGGTGAAAGTTTGCTGGATATCTAAATAGTGAATAGTGTTGTTCAGTGAAAGTCAGAACAGCTGACAGCAAGTTGTAATCAAGTTATGTTGGTCATGTACAGCTGCGTACAAGTAGTGAAAGTGATAAAATTATAAAATTTGATTTCAAAGTTAATAGTATTCTATAAAATGTCATGATCATTTTTGTTATTCTATGAAAGACTCTTTAGTCAGGACAACGTCTTTAATGTTCACCACAGAAATGAATTAAATTTTGCTTGTTTGTTTTACTGATTTAAATCAGCTGTGTGTTTTACTACTCTATCTGTAAATTTATTCTTATACACGTGTTTATAGATGACCTCGGCATTCTGGTCATAGTTTGAAGCACTGATAAAACCTCGCAATCGAACGGAATATAGATATAGATATAGATAGATATTTGTACTTTGATATTTAAAAACTAATATTTGAAATGTCGTATTATAATCATATCACATAGAAATTTACTAAATCGGTGAAATCCGTATTATTGGACCCATAAAAGTACGAAATCTGGTTTGGCGATGTCAGTTCCAGTTAGCTTCGTTGCCAGCCATGTTTACTTCAGATAGTGAGATTGATATGGTTTTCAGAGAGCCGTTCGTTGCTGTAGGATTTTTTGGCGGAAGAGTAACTACTGAAACAACTGAGAACTTATAAAAATTCGACTTCTCCTTTTTCACAATACGAGACAATAATCGAAATCCAAATTATTCTTACACAAAACACGAGTACAAATGGAAGTGTCATCCTCAGTGACCTACACCTCGAAATCTACGAGTTTGTATCAAAATAGATTCTTCATCCGTAGGTCTAGACAGCTTGTTGGTAGTGATTGTGAATAGCTTAGATTTGTTGGACTGATTGAAGAGTTTTATGCAGCATCAAGATGGTCAGTGCGTCATAATCATGAGTTAATCTGTATCACTTTTGAGAAACACCCTTGCTTCTCTTATTTGAAAGATTAACCAAAGAATACGATTCATCTTTGAATAATGTTTTGAACTGTAGTTTTTCTTGTCATCAGATTTGTGGATAAAACTCGTGGAACAAAAATAGTCGCTCAAAATATTTTCAATATACGACCATCTTTATTTGGAAGATCGAAACTTTCAGGTCAATCAAGTCTTGTTTGCTATCACTTCTTATTATGCAATCATGAGAGTTTACTTACATATATCATTGAGCATGGATGTACAGCAGAGACACATCGTGAAGTGAATAGTTGTCTGGAAAGTCACTTTTCTAACAGTAAATAAATGAATCTCGCTAGTCACTTTATTGATGTCGTGAGTACAGATGGTATCTACAAGTGCAACAAAAAGCGTTTTTCTCTACACGAGATTGTGGAGTTAAATGCTTACGTGTGTAATTTGTGCAATAGTTGACAAATAAGCAGTTTCAAATGTCTCCTATTTTGATCTCATTTATACGTTCAATGACTCAGTTGACATTTAAGTCATATTTGAATTTATTCTTGACGGAATAATGTACGAATGAATACACATAGCTGGAAAAACTTAGTCCCGTATATACGTGATTAGTAAACATAGTTATTATTTCTTTAATCCCTGTGCTTATTTCCCTGTATCATGTATTCAAATCTTATTTATTTAGGTCTAGCGATGACTATCAATATTTCATTCAGACCATAGTAATACTGGTTGTTAAATCTGTAAACCCATCAAACTATTTTTTTATGAATTAGTTAAATGTCACCACGTTAGTCATCAGCATTTAAATATTTTAATCATATGACGATATATCCTTTGATATGCGTGATAATAGTTGTAAGAATTGTATTTGAGATAATCTCTTGTCCAAACACGTCCAAGTGTTGTTGAAGAGAGAACGTAAGACTATGAAACGTGATAGATCAAATTAACTATTCACACTGTAAGCAATGTTTACACCTACAGTCCCTTTGAAGTGACGTTACAATATACTATCCCGTTATTCAGTATCACTGAGTAAACCTGCTTCAATATCTGATTACCTGTTCTTGCCATCTAGATATTTCAACAAGTTATCTGTTTCTTTGTTGGTTTTCACAAATCGTTATACTCATTAGCTCCATAACCTATTCAGGTGAGTTTGTGATAAGTTAACGACCTTTCACTGTACAAGTTAAAAACATTTATAATCGTAGACATCGTGATGTCTGGCAATATGAACTGAAAAGAGTGAATATTATTCAGATGTCGACTTATGCAATACGATGACCTAACTGGTGATCACTCAATACTTATCCTCAATATCGATCAAGAAATGACAAACGATGACTCGCTGAATTACTTTGTGCTGAGTAATCTGTATTCTACCAAAACGATAATATTGAATAAAGACACTAATGATAATAGATATTCTATTAATTTCATCATATGTACTATTACCTTGATAATAAACAAATTGATCACTATGTCGGCACCGAATTTCTTCCCTAACATCTAAGTTACAGAAACACACTTGTGCACACACTTTACATTTCCAAATTTGTTGGCATTCCACATCAATTAACTCAACTTCTCACAGAATTTACTCTTCAACATTGATTTGTTTTAAATCTTACTCATTACTTTTGATAAACAGTTTGACTGATAAGTAGTTGGCTCACGAGCTAAAGTTGAATACCATTAACAGGTAAAATTAGGTTGGCTGCTTAGAAAATTTATTTTTCCACACTGATGAGCCGATTGAAACAACTGCTCATTAACTTACGATTCCAACCATCTAATCAAATTTATCGATTATTCAGAGAGCTTAACCAACAAAATGGGAAGGATATTATTTTGATAGTGACTATATAATTAGTCTGGATCACATAGTAAAAATGTTAGATCGCACTAATCATACAAGTGATTTCTGGGAAAATAAAGAGTAGAAATTTAGGGATTTTATATAAACACACTCAATTTTCTCACCTGACGTTTCAAATCCCAAATTTCACATTTCCCGAAACATCCTTCTTTAATATTTTACTTGTTTAAAGAAATAACGGTTAGATGAAAAGATCTAAACTTCAAAAACTTTCGTGAGAGCGTCAAATGTTAAATTTTATCCATGCGTTCCCAATATTTCCGAGATGAAGTTGCATTCATTCATTTTGCCGATAGAGCATGGATCATCTTGCAGATGAAATGAGAATAACACGACGACGAAACACAAATATCAGAAATAAAGTTGTTTTATTAAAGAAATTAGTTACACTAAAGGTCACATGACAAATAACCATAATCTAAACGTCATACAGTTATGAATTCTAAGTGGATACAAGTTTTTTTAATGAGGTCCTTAAAAAATTTTTTTCTCTATAAATAAATTAATCTTGTGACCTGATGATTCAATTTACATGAGAAACATTTGAATAGATATCTACGTTTGAACATTTATGATTGACAATGTATTGATGACATTATAGTATGATGCCTAGTGAATAGTTACCTATGACAGAGATCAAGATTTCAGATTTATTGAGTGTCTTCTGAGAACTTCAAGAGTAAGCTATCATCTTGAAGTGTAAAATGTCTACATACCTCAATGTCAACCAGTAGTATTGATATATATTTTCCAATCATTCTAATGAAAGGACACTTTTAAAATATTGCGATTGACTTGTGTTTTCAATGAACTGAAGTATTCAATTTATGCCTAATGCTGTCATTACCATTTTCAGTGACAAATTAGATTAATTTCATATACGTCTAATGTATGAACGTTACTTACTTGCATAACAATAGGTTCCGTAGACAAGATTTAATGGATTACATATTTTAATGGTTCATATATTAAGTGTCTAACTCATTTGTGTAATAAAAATTCAATTGTTTATTATGTAAATGAAAGACCAAATACTAAATATTCATTAATAATAGACTTTTTCAAGTTTTGTTTTACACCTCACTATCATATAATATTAATAAAGATTGTGTGTTTGATATTCGTATGAAACTTCTGGTTACTTCGACATATTTCTACAACGAGGTTAACTAGTAATTCAAAGAATAATAAAAGTTATATGGCCATTAGGATTGATTCAGTTAATGCTTTTTTATATTTACTGTGGATCTCGATTGTATTAACGAAATTATTACAACTAACTAGGATATATGAAGTGTTGTTCGGTGTCGTAATTAACTATTCACTAAGCATCAGGCGATACTATCATCAACATATTTGTGCCGTCAGAGTTGAATGGAGAATGTTGGTGGGCGACCTATGCTCGTCCACGAAGTGCTACAGCAAGTAGGTAAGTACGGTTACACTTACTCCTACATAAGGCATTAAATATATGTAGTACTGTTTCGAATTAGTCACACAAGTCTAAAAGTTGTTATTTTAATTCTGATTCCTTGCTTGGCAAAATGAATTGTTCTATGAATGTAACTTATACCTAAACCTGGTTACATTTGTTAATGGACTTTAGGAAGAAAGAAACAAGAAATGCATTTCAATCCATTCTAATGAGTATTCATTTAACCTAACACAATATATTCAACATAATGTGACAATGATTCGCTTTCTCAGAACAAATACCACACAAACTACGACTTATCCATATCATCGATGTCACTTTCTAGGGTTAAATGAAATTCTGACATATTTTCTATGGATCTAAATTGATTGAATGCAGAATTCGACAAAACTATGAACACAGACAAAACAGTAAACAGTAAATGGGATGTGGTGATTCTCAGAGTTACACCTTGTTTTCACTGTTGAATTCACAAGTCGAACTAAGCTAGACCGACAGTGAAAATCTGGGAGCATTTGACAAGCACCACGCCCTAGTATGCGACTCATCAGAAGTGCGGATCTGTGATCTCGCATGTAATTCATTATTAACTTAGTAATGAAAGTAATTGAACTTATTCACTTAAATTTAGGCCAACGTATAGTATGATTATCTTTCACTAAAACAGGGTAACTCAAATTTGTACATGTAAAGTTGTATTTACTTAATCGATTGCAGCCTCAGAGGTTTATGAAGGTGGTATTCCCTAATTACTGATATATGTGATGTATGTGAATTGAATCTAATTTGTCACTGAAAATGGTAATGACAGCATTAGGCATAAATTGAATACTTCAGTTCATTGAAAACACAAGTCAATCGCAATATTTTAAAAGTGTCCTTTCATTAGAATGATTGGAAAATATATATCAATACTACTGGTTGACATTGAGGTTTGCAGACATTTTACACTTCAAGATGATAGCTTACTCTTGAAGTTCTCAGAAGACACTCAATAAATATGAAGTTTAGTTCTGTGTCATAGTTAACTATTCACTAGGTATCATACGATAATGTGATCAATACATTGTCAATCATAAATGGTCATAAGTAGAAATCTATTCAAATGTTTCTCATGTAAACTGAATCATCAGGTCACAAGATTAATTTAGTTATAGAGAAAAGATTTTCTTAAGGACCTCATTATAAAAAATGTTGTATCCATTTAGAATTCATAACTGTATGACGTTTAGAATATGGTTATTTGTCATGTGACCTTTAGTGTAACTATTTTCTTCAAAAAAAAAACAACTTTATTTGTTATACACGTAGTTCTCTTTATTATTTTGAAAAGAGCAAGAACAAAGATTCTAGCAGAATAGCATGAATTCATTTCATTTCGTAGGTTCTCATCAGCTGCTTACAGCCTGTGATGTTTATAAATCATAATTAGATAATCAGTTTAAATAACTAACATGAGAGAGTTTGGTTAGAAGTCTTCAATATAACTGATGAAAACCTAAGAAATAAAATGAATTCATGCTATTCCGCTAGAATCTTTGTTCTTGCTCTTTTCAAAACTTTATTTCTGGTGTTTGTTTCGTCGTCGTGTTATTCTCATTGCATGTGAAAGCGGATCTGTCCTTAGAATGATTGGAATATATATATTTAAATATTACTAGTTGATATCGAAGTTTGTAGACATTTTACGAAACCGAATTATCAAAGTATAATTGGGCATTCTTCATATTATTTTATTGCTTTATTTCATTGTGGTTGGTGGTCACTCGAAGAAATGATTCCTAATGAAATAACTTTTTATATCTGTAATTATGCTACTCGATAGCTGACAAATGGTCTATGTGTGACTACAAATTTGGAAGCTGTTTGCATCCTGATGATTTGAGTGATTTGTTTCTTCTTACTTAACCATAGAACCCGATGACAGTGAAACCAGTGAAATCACAATATTTCATTATACGTTTTGATCTGTGTTATAATATCGGTATGTCATTCAATAGTTCACATATTTCTTTGACATCAAGATCGATTCAGTAAATATCATTAAATATTATTGTTAGTCAAAATGCAAGTGTTGACTATACTTTTATATTGAAGTAGATTTCATTAGAATTAGATAGCAACTACAATGTCATGTTTTCTAATATTTGTCATTAAATGATCTCAGTAATAATTCTGGTAGATACAAAGAAATGAAATGAATTGAAAAATTTGTTAGATGCCTATTATGGTGGTCTTCGTAACACAAACACTGAATTCACATTTCAACTGAAAACTTCTAGAAATAATAAAGGTGAACTTGAACATATTGAAAAGATTTCAAATACTACAAGAATAAGATGTTTTTGATTAGATTCCTCTATTTGTTGTTGTGAAACAATACATTATGATATGTGTTAATCAACGAATAGACTGATAGGCTAAAGCTTTAATAGTGCAAATGTGACAGCCGTTCGCTGTGTAAAAACTTCATCACGGTTTATTCACAAGCAGAAATCGAACTAACAGCAAACAATATGGAAACTGTTGCATTCAGACAAGGGTTAACCGAATGCACGAAATTCCGAACAACTGATACAATGATTGATATCAAGTAACTATAATGATAAGTGTTAATGATAAATGTTATAAGAATATGTAAACATTTCAGAATATTACACGACAAACTTGCATTACAAAATAAGCGTAGAAATTGCTAGGAGGAATACTTTTGTTTACTCAATATTAATAAGTAGCATAAAACAATACACACAAGAGTCGAACTGAACTGAACTGAACTGAAGTGAAGTGAAGTGAACAGATTAAGCACAGAGAACGTATTACAGAAGTGACAGTAACAGTTTATTCAAAGTAAACACAGATTCCATTTCTTGGCCTAGATAAGATAGATTGATTCACCTTTTGAAAGAAATTCTGATAGCTTTTTTCAAGTTGTTCGAATGGATTAGTAATCTTTGAAATAAAGAGTGCTGATGAAATTTCTGTTTCTTTGTACGTTACACTAGTTAACCAATTAAGATTAATAGGCAGATTATTAAGATGCTGAATATTAACGATTGTACATGGTTTATAATTGGTATACAGTCCTTCAACTTTCGAATTTAAAAGATCCTACTGAGAAGTCATTACCATTGGCTTTCTGTCATAAAAATGTTGAGATATTTATCGTTGTATTACCAATCACCAAAAATTTTGTTTTCACTATGGAAATACTCTCAGTAAACAATTTGATGATGAATATGTTTGCATAATTATATGAACTATTGTGTATTGTATGATTGATTAATACAAGTTAAATAAGGTGAGAAATTTCTACATTACTTCCATAAAATTATAGCATTTATATCCTATGATTCATCCCGGCTAGTGTCGAACGACGGACTACACTGCAAATTCCTAAATGGAGAACAGCTGACAGATGCATTTCATGTGAAAACTAGTGTCAGACAATGCACTTACTCTCTCTGTTTCCCTTTATTCTGGTGGTTTACTGGATTATGAAGATCCCCAACATCTGAGGGATAGCACGGAATACAATGAACATCATGGATACAGCTAGACGATTTGGAATTCACGGATGACCTAGCTCTTCTATCCCATGCACAACAAAAAATGCAGCTGAATACAGTATGTGTAGCAGCAGTCTCTGAATCAGTAAGCCTCAAAATACATAAGTGAGAAACCAAGATCGTCAAATACAACACGGAGAAAAGCAACCCAATCACACTTGATAGAGAAACTCTGAACGAGATGGAAACTTCCACGTACCTATGCAGCATCATCGATGAATGAAGAGAATCAGATGCAAATGTGGAGGCGGAGACTAGCAAAGCGGTGACATCATTTCTACAATTGAAGAACATATAGAACATGAAGCAACTGACAACCAACATTAAAGTCAAAATCTTCAATACGAACGTCAAGACAGTTCGACTGTACGAAGCTCAAACTTCGAGAACTACTACAACCTTCGTCAAATAGTTACCAGTATTTATAAATAGTTGTCTATACAAAATGCTCAACATCCGTTGGCCGGATACTACAGCAACAGCCTTCTGTGTGAAAGGATAAACCAGCTTTCAGCTGAAGAATTAATTATGAAAGACGTTCAAGATGGATAAGACATACGTTACGGAAATCATCAAACTGCATCACGAGGCAAGCCCAAACATGGAATCTCGAAGTGAAGCGGACAAGAGGAAAGCTGGAGTGCACACTACGTCGGAAAATATAAGTAGATATTAAGATTATGAATAGCAACTGGAAACAACCGAAAAAGAATGCTCTGGACAAGTGTCGATGGAGGGTGCTGGTGGACGACCTATTCTACTCCGCGTGGAGTTAAAGGCGTAATTAAGTAAGTAAAGTATTGAAAAATTACTTATGTTTTATTTGCTTACTACTCACTGACGTAGATAGCGAATAATAGTATTTATCGAAAAAGATATGACAGTTTGATTGAAACCCTACCGGAATAGAATGTGAACACTTGGATGCTCTGAAACTATTTTTTACAATATCAAGAGTAATATATTCTTTAAGCTAGTTACTGTAATGAATGAGACTTGGATGGTGATATCCTACTTATTATTTCAGTCAAAATTACGGAAAGTCTTCGTAAAATATGAGAACCATACATTAAATATTTCCTTTGCAAATCTCCAATCAACTGTCTCTCAGATTCTGTATGATTCTTCCGCTTCACAATCTTCTTTTACCTCACTTTCTGTTAGATCTATCGAAGCGTCAAGTTAACCTGATTGAGATACGCGCGAAACCGATGTTCCAAAACAACGATTTATCTACAATAGCGATTCTTTATTGAATAATACTCAAATTTAGTTACAAACCTCAACTTGTGAGATGTCTGGGGCGCTTAAACGCGTCCTTCAAGTATAAAAATAAAAGGGCTTCCTGTAACAGTAACATAAAGAATAATGATAACATACGATAGTACAAAGGACAGCTGATAGCTGTATCTAAATTTGATAACAGTTTATGAACAACCGAAACCCGAAACAAGAGCAAAACAATATAGAAACTGTTGCGTTTAAACAAATGCATGAAACTGTGGATAACCGCTACAGTGAATAAGGCACAGTAATTATAATGATAAATACAATGATAAGTACAATAAAAGTCATAAATATATGTGAACAATTCAGAATAATACACTGAAACTTGCGTTACAAATTCGGTGTACAAATAGTTGATAATACAACTGTTTACTGAATATACATAAGTAGTACAAAACAGTATACAAAAGAGTAGAAGGAAAACGAGTAGGAACAATGTAAGCAAACTTAACACTTCCTGTTTTCCTCAACTAGATATTCTTAAACTTTTGTTGACAGGCATTCCTATTATGATTGGTATCACATACAACTTAGTTTGAAAGACATGCAGCATACACTACACTACTAGCGACACCTCGATAAATAAGAATAATACTTTGTGATTAGTGTATTTTATTGTGTGAAGATTGAGTGGGTTTTGATACTTCTCTAACTAATATTATTTGAGAAATGTAATGGACAGAAATGACATTAATACATCGATTCGAACCGAAAAGTTAATTGATTAACAGCTATTAATCTCAGTATGGTTGATCAATTTTTATCATTAGACGGTGGCATGAATTTGACTAAACGATTGAATAATCAACTATTGATCTTGTTTATTCCAACCAGTATTTAATCAATTCAAAGTAACATCAGCATATTTGATTGAAACCACGAAATAATGATGTTGAACAGTTTTGGCTGGTAAGAAATATGTTTATGTTACGATGAATAGAATATATCGAGAAAGGTCAACAGTAAATATACTTAAGACAAAGTGAGTTACAATACATTGTATTTGTCCATTTACTTACGTGTAAATTGTACTAGTTATCCTGAATAACTTGTACTTTATTGTTTGTCGGTAAATAATTAGCCGTTTTGTTGAATTCTATACTTCAATCATTTAGAATTTCAACAATGTCTCCAGTTAAATAACACTCTAAGTGCAAACATTATTGCAAAACATGATATTTCATCAACAATATTGGTAGATTGGGGATGACATTAATAGCACGACCACTTTCTTATTTTTTTCGAGTGAAAAAATTCTCATCCCTATCTTCCAAGAATTTTCATTCTGTTTCGTCTAATCAAATAGCTAGTTTGAAGTTCGTTATAATTGGTCGTTTATGTCTTAACACTGATATAAAATGTCAGGACACGACGACAGTGCACATTTTCTTCCAATTACGGACGGTAGTAGAGTTCAAAGTGTGGGCTCTTATTACATTTTGCATGAACATACAGTTCTTATTATTAAGCTCACTTGACGAGCACAATAACCCACTTACATTACTACTTACACATACAAATATTTTAAACGGCTCAACTACAAAGAATGTACTGGTAAAAACAATCAACGTTTTTAATGGATTAGCAAAATAATGCAATTACAATCTTGCAGGAGTATAGCACGGTAGTGAAATGAAGTTGGTGTATTTTCTTTTTAAAAAGTTCACATTATTATCAAAACTCGGATGGAACAGTCAGAAAGAATTACTTTTTTCATTTCAACAGTTTAGATCATGAGTCAATTGAAGCTAGCGCACCATGGAAAACGTGTTAATGTTTAACTTCAACTAATCCACGAAATCTTTGTAAATCTCAATTGATTACATTGCTTAATGACTAAGGCTTAATTAGAATTCATCAATGTTGGTTCAGTTGACCTTTCCCATAGAAATAATGTCGTTGTACTAGTGTACTGGTAGTACTACATTCGTCTATCGTAACCATATGACAAAATATTGAAACATTCTGAACACGTTTTGCATGTACTATTTTGTTAGACACATTATTGTTCATGAGATGACATTTCCTATACGAAATCGTTTACTTAAACCGTATATTTGATAAAGCTTAAAAAGCGTTTACGAATATACGAGGGCGATAATCACATAATGATTCATAATCTTAAATGAATTTTGATAGCTTCATCACTTGACCTTTCCATGGAAATAAGGAATTGAAACAAAGGAATTTAAATCGAATTGTGGGTGGCCCTGAAAGGGCCTTTACTCGTTCTCTTAACAGTTCTGAAATTCATGAACAAAGGTGTTGCTATTATTCCGTCATAGCGCCGCACATGGGACAGTGGATTACGTGGACAAATGGTGATGGGTCGTAGACACATAATAAATGAAACATTGATTCGCATCGACAAAAATTCAGGCACTTTCATCAGCAGTTTCATGTGGCGGTTGCACAAGATTGCAAATATCACAAAGTCTGTTGTCATACGCGTTTTCGCCATTGTCGTCGTCTCGTTAAGTGAATCCCTCTGAGTTAATCGAAACAATTTCTTCCTGGTCATTGCTTAGCGTTGCATCCGTATCGACGTTATTCTGTTAGTTGGTAATTGACAAAAGATGAAGGAAGGACATTGAATGTTCACGGAAGTCTTTTATGAAAATTTATAATAACACTAATCAAATTACCTCCTTCGTCTACTCGGCTGTGTTCTACGTTGATTTCCCCAAAATACGAATTTAATATACGGCTTCCGATCTCTATGGAAATGAGAATCTCTCATCGCATAATAGCAGTGCGTAGCTCTTTCATAAGTTCTAATGGCGCTTTTCAACGCTTCAAGTGATTGAGACTCTACAAGTTACAATATGCTCAAGAATAGGTTATCGGTTTCTGTGACAACATGGGGAACGACAGGGCCCGCGCTTCGTACCTTACTACCATCCATAATTCGAAGAAAATGTGCGCTGTCGTCGTATCCTGATGTTTTATATCAATTTTAAGAAATAAACGACCAATTATAACGAACTTCAAACTACCTATTTGATTAGACGAAACAGAATGAAAATTCTTGGAAGATAGGGATGAAAATTTTTTCACTCGAAAAAAATAAAAAAGTGTTTGTGCTCTTAATGTTAACCAGTAATGATCAAAATGTCGTTTGTAAACTGCTGGGTGAGTCTATTCAACAAATAGAATATATTTCACGCTCTGCGTATCAGTCTTAAATAAAGTAGCGAAAATAATCTCAGAGTAATAATATCTAACTCAGGATAATTATCACTGTCAATAAACCATCAAGCTGAACCCAAGCTCAGGTGTTCATGACTTCTCATCAGTTATCTATGAAAAGATAAAACCATAAATTCTAAAACAGCAACTCAAAATATTTAACTTATACTTAGAAGCAAGAATATACCCAGAAAAATTAAAGCAACTTACGTGTTCCTTAAATATAAATCAGAAATGAGAAACTTAGTCCAGAATTATAGACCAATAAATATCACTCCAGCCATTTAACGAATGATGAAAGCAATAGTAAAAGATCAAATATCCGACCACCTACTATCTGAAGGTCTAACTAGTGTCTATTAACATGGCTTCTTAATAACTATGTGTTGGGATATTCAGAAAAATATCCCCAAAATTATCCTGTCAAGTCAAATGCTATCCCTGAACGTGAAATCATGTGATTTTCCTATTGGTCAATATTTATCCAACGTGTCATTTTCCCGTTGGTCAATATTTATTTCACGTGTCGTCTTCCTACTGGTCAATATTTATTCAGCGTCATTTTCCTGTTTGTCAAATCTTGCACAAATGTTATTTTCTACTTTATGGTACGATATCGTCTGTTTGGTTGGTATATAATCAGAGTATGCTTGAAATATAATGATTCATATCGCAGAGGCTGAGACTTGTGTTCTGGACTCAACTGGCTGGGCTAGACAGGGAAGCAAGGCCAATCAGAACTCGAGGCTGTTCTTGCGTGTTTTACGCTGTCCTCTAATCCGCGCGCGTCCCAAAATATAACAATTGGCGGGTCACAAGTTAGTACACTAGGTTAAGAACTTCATGTCTGTGGGATTTGTTTGATGAGTTTGCTTGAAAGATTGATCGAAAGAACATATTTGTCTTAATAAACCTAGACATAAATAACGTCTAACAAATTACCTCACAAACTACTAATAAACAGACTGGAGTCTACCTGAATAACCTATCCCCTTCTAAATTCTTGAACTCGTTTCTTGCAAATCGATATCAAATAACTGCTCCAAACACTAAAATATTAAAATTACGAAGATTAATAGGTTTTATTTCAAGAGATTTCTATCATCATAAGTCTAGAATTCTTCTGTACAAGATTTTTGTTAAACCTGTCCACTACTTACTTACTTACGCCTGTTACTCCTAATGGAGTATAGGCCGCCGACCAGCATTCTCCAACCCACTCTGTCTTAGGCCTTCTTTTCTAGTTCCATCCAATTTTTGTTCTTTGATCTTTCTCTTCTCCTTTAGCCTTGCGGATTCCATGTGAGGGCTTATCTTGTGACACAGTTGGGTGCTTTCTTCAATGTTTGTGCTATCCATTTCGAGCACCTCTTCATAATTTCTTCCTCCACTGCAATCTGGTTTGTTCTCTCCCACAGTAGTTTGTTGCTAATAGTGTCTGGCCAACGGATCCGATGTAATTTAAATAGACAACTGTTATTAAACACCTATATATTCTGGATGATGGTTTTCCAGGTTTCCGCCCCATACAGTAAAACTGTATTGACATTTGTATTGAAAATTCTGACCTTTGTTGGTCGCCGATTGTTTTGAGTTCCAGATGTTCTTCAGTTGTAAATATGCTGCTTTTGCTTTTCCGATCCGCTCCTTTACATCTGCATCAGATCCACTGTTTTTATCGATGATGCTGCCTGATATTTGAATGTTTTTACATCCTCCGAAGCTTCTCCGTCAAGTTTGATTGAATTGGTGCATGCTGTGTTGTATCGGAGAATCTTGCTTTTCCCTTTGTGCATATTGAGACCTATTGCTGCTGATGCTTCTGCTACACTGGTTGTCTTCTCCTGCATTTGTTGTTGCGTTTGCGATAGAAGAACCAGATCATTTTTGAAGTCTAGATCGTCAAACTACATCCTAGATGTCCACTGTATCCCGTGTTTCACTTCTGGTGTTGACGACTTCATGAATCAGTCAATCACCAGGAAAAAAAGGACTCCGCCTACAGTCCCATGGAGGCTACGGCCGGTCCTAATCCCGGATAAAGGAGGAGAGTTTGGCATGGGGTCGCTAACCCCCATCCCGTAAAAAAATAACTTGCTAAAAAATGCGGACCAGATAACCTGTCCATGAATAATGCTGTTTCATATTTAGCGATTCGCGTCTATCTGGTACGCCTAACTTGGAAGGAGTTCAAGCATATTTCACAGTAAAATAAAATATATTTAGACGCTACATTCTAGTACACAAACTCCCAAGAAAAGTAGGGCTTAGGACATGACTGATGGGTTAGGTTTTTTAGTATATGCAACTTTCTCATAGTCAAACTTAATACGTGTATGTTTGGTCTAAGTAACCCCATTCTTACAATCAGAAACTTGCTCATAAAGCAGCAGTATAACCACGGATCGATACTATCAATATACCTAGATTATGTAGTTTAAATCGGATTTAGGTAAACAAATGAACACAAACAGAAGGCTTACATAATTGCCTCGCATCATATCACTTGCTTATATGTGGCTCAAATCTCCCACTGACATAACATTTGATAACTCGTATTAACGAATGGTTAATATGAACTGTTTATTGGTGAAACTCATTCGAGTATAAGTATTGTCCTGAATATAATACATTTATGTGGAGAATAAATAGTTAGTCAAAACTATGTAAGAACTAGATAGACTGTGCATTTGAAAAAGTCCTGAATAAGCTAAATCCTCCACGAAACTCAATCAAGAATTTAATTCTGAAGCAGGCAGAATCTAATTGTATTGTATTATTATGACAGAATAAAGCATAACTGTAAAAAGCGATCCACAACAATAGATATGATAAAGCTTTAGTATATCAACACGAACGTGACTGCAAAGTGATATGAAGTCGGGCAAATCTTTTTCAAATGACAAAATATGATTCTGAATTTATTCATACCAGAACTATTTTATTACACTGAACATCACTAAACATTTGTGTTTTGTTCTTCACTTAGTTCACAAAGGCTGAATCTATCAGTAATGTATTTATCATTCACTGGGTTCTACCTATCATTTTTCTATTTTTCTGTTTACTTCGTAATTCAGTGCCGATTGTTGGAGTTTTATAGTCATTAAGGATATTACATCATTTAGATAGAGCTCTACGCAACTATCTGCAGCAAACATGTTCAGTACCTCACAGTCAAAAAATAACAAACGAGAAATACAAATATATATATGTCACAGGAAATCATTGATGACAATTACATTTTAATATGAAGTATATACGGATTTATTGATCGACAAATGAACTAAAGTACTAGATATAGTACACCTTTTAAGTATAAAAAAAGGCCTCAGAAATATGATTTGATTGTAAAACATTTAAAATAAAACTCACTATTCAGAACAATTTGGTTGAGAAATAGAATACAAATTCATGTTTCATGCAGAAGAAAACCTCTATACAACAAATAATCTTTATTTCTATGTCAACAATAAAAAGATATTTATTTAGATGTTTTGTTAAAATGCAAACAAAACATTTCTTTAGATGGATCACATTTAGACTGAATTCATTAGTAATGTGTTGAGAAACTTCAATGTAAGTGTTTTATTTCTCAGAATATAAACATCAAATATGTTTGTGATTTAAATGAAAAAGGTCGATACATAATTGACTATGATTAGAATAGTTAAAATTTTACATTGTTTCTTACTGATTTATGTTGTCTTTGTAATGAAGACAGTATTATTGAACTGATTAAATAGAAGGAAATATGTGCATAAGGTATGGAAAATTGAATATTAAAAGATCAAGATCTCATTCTACCGGATTCAATCCACAATTTAAGATTAAATAATCATGTGTTTACTGTTTATGTGATTATGAATGCCACACACATCTCATAAACATCACGCTTACATCATTTGTTTACATTTTCATATTATTAAGGTTAAAAGAGTTTTCGCGTTATGTTACTTGATAAAATATGAATCATTAATGCAATAAAACTAGACCACAATAAACTGCATGCATTGCATCAAAGCAATAACTCTAATCATTTTGTTCATTGAATTATCACTATTTACATTTATAACTGAATATACATAAGCAACTGTGATTATGCTGACGTTCAATGTTCTCAAATTTCCAGTAATTATCATTACATTTGCGTTCAAGTGATTATGACATACAGTTGAACATATTGAAAACATTTCAAATATTACCAAATTAAGATGTTTCTCTTATCAAAACCAGTTTTCTTTTCCAATACCCTAACCCTATTCCATACACTCGACATCCTTTCAGATTTTCCTATTCATCAAATTCTCAATAAGTTATGTGAACTTCTGTAGATGTAATCACAAAATAGTCACGTATTTTCTATAAAAAATGTAAAAGTTTATATTTACCGTTGTTCAATAAAATGCATTTTGATATGTGTTACTGTGGTATTCGAATGAACTAATGATTCCTTTGTACTTGTTGAATGCCTGATTTCAAATTCTAAATACAGTACATTCGTTAGTGCTTGTGTAGTACTTCTTGATTGAATTGTGTTATTTCTGGGATTCTTAGTTCGTAATATAATTCAATTACTCCTATTCATCATAGTTACTCAACGACTAGATTGATCAGTTAAATACCTAATCAAGTCGTAACACAAGATTCACTTCATAAATTTTCTTATTGTGATAGCAATATAAAACCTGGTTACATACAATTTCGAAAGCACTTGATTCATCCAAACAGTAAGAAAATATCGACGCATACAACACCCATCTATTGTCACTCGTAGCTTACGGTAAAAAAGAAAGTAAATGTTAAGTGTACTGAAGCATGCAAATCACTCAATCGAAGTTCACAAAACAACGATTTGTCAGAAATCGCGGTTCTTTATTAAGTGATCTACAAACACTAGTTACACACCTCAACTCGTCAGGTGTCTGAGGCGATTACCACTTCCTTTATTTTGAAATAAAAAGGCTTCGATAGTGCGAGAGTGACAGCCGCTCGCTGTGTAAAAACTTCATCACGGTGTATTAACAAGCAGAAATCGCACTAACACCAAACAATATGGAAACTGTTGCATTCAGACAAGGGTTAACCGAATGCACGAAATTCCGAACAACTAATACAGTGATTGATATCAAGTAACTATAATGATAAGTGTTAATGATAAATGTTATAAGAATTTGTAAACATTTCAGAATATTACACGACAAACTTGCATTACAAAATAAGCGTAGAAATTGCTAGGAGGAATACTTTTGTTTACTCAATATTAATAAGTAGCATAAAACAATACACACAAGAGTCGAACTGAACTGAACTGAACTGAAGTGAAGTGAAGTGAACAGATTAAGCACAGAGAACGTATTACAGAAGTGACAGTAACAGTTTATTCAAAGTAAACACAGATTCTATTTCTTGGCTTAGATAAGATGGACTGATTCACCTTTTCAAACAAATTGTACCAGCTTTTTCAAGTCGTTTCTGTGAATTAGAAATCTTCGGAATAAAGAGTACTAATCAAATTACTGTTTGTTTTGTACAACAGTACAGTAGTAGTTAGCCAATTAACACAAATCCGTAGCTTATTATTCATAATAAGATAGATGTTCAATACTAACGATTATATTTGATCTATAATTATTGAACATCGCTTTAACTGTCCGCTTTAAAATACCTGTGAAAAATTAAACAACCACTTCTGAAAATAGAATGAGTAACTAACTATTAATTTTAAATCATTTTCATCCAATGATAGTTTATAATTTATTTGGAAACAGCCCTTAATCTATCAAGGTCACTGTGACATATATATATAAATAAGACCAATTAGATCATTCTGATTAATTTACCATGGTCAACTGTAACCATTTCTAGTTGTCTCATTTCATTTAAATATCTAATATGTACCATATTTATCTTCACTCCCATCAGTAATTATAAATTTGATAAGTGTCAATCAACGACTAGAAGTCTGATAAACACACATAACAATAAATTACTGAGTACATGTTTCTCATTTAATTTACTATTCGCTGTCAATCACTAATCTAATACATCGTCCTTGTGGTTTTTTGAACGCAATTTTTATTCACTTCGATGAGATCGACTAGATATTCAAAGCAACATAAACTTCTTGGAGAATTTATGAACATTGCAGTTGATGCACTCTTACGTTCGTCATGCATAATGATATTACTACCAACATTGTTTAATTCAGAAGCTCATGCAAAAATCACCATCGACGATGATACTGGTTACTTTGTTGATTCACAAGGATTTATTAAATTATTTCATGGAATCAACTGTGTGCATAAAGTCGCACCATTTTACTTTCCAAAACTACTTGACCCTGATTCATTCAGAGTACTCAGAGATTGGGGAATTAATGTTATACGCTTAGAATTCAATTGGATAGCATTAAAACCACAGGAAAATGAAACCAGTCGAGAGTACTTAGATATCATTGAGAAGATTATCGACAATGCTGGATTATATGGAGTTTATATTATCATTGACTTGCATCAAGATGGATTATCGAAACGTCTAGGTGCAATCGATGCTGTGCCTAATTGGTTTATGGATAAAATAAAGCGACCACCATATTTATTCCAATATCCTTGGCCACTAACGAAAGATCCAAGTAAAAGCAACTGGTTTCTAACGTACGCCACATATGAGAGTGCACATGTATTTCAAAGTATATATAAAAATGTCTCAGGAACATGGAATTATTTTGCAGAATATTGGAGGATAACAACCAGTCGTTTCGGGAGGAAAGATAACGTTCTAGGTTATAATTTGATAAATGAACCGCCACCTGGAAATTTCTACATAAATCCATTCCTTCTTTTGCCTAGTAAGTGACAAGTATGCAACATTTTAGTTGTACTAATTCTTTTGAACATTTTTATCATAATGCTTTATTCACTAGTTCGAGTCTTTCCATCACTTGACTGAAAATTTTCTTCTCGTTTGCAACGTATTTATTCAAGTCAAGTGATTGTGAAGTCGTTGGATGTTTATTGATTTGTAAATCAACCAGGTTTTTACTTGTCTGCCTGTTTATCAGTCGTTCCACTAAAATTATCATCTTAAATCACTATTAAAAAATAAATAACGTCAATACGGACATCAGTGTGCATATTTCCACTTTTAGAAGTGTACATGTTTTTGCGATCAACTAATACAGAAATATATTTCTAAGAGTATTGTGGTAACTACTTCATGTCGTATCATCACTATTGCAATCAGTTTGCATTACAACATCGTCATGTCTCATTCAAATAATTTACATATTTCTTTCTTACTTCAAGATCAATTCAATAAATATTACTTTTACTGACTGGAATTTTTCTGCTGCAGAAATCACTACTCACTTTTCTTGAAAATAGCTCAATGTAGCTCAATCAATCAGATGATTTTCAATCCAATCTATTTGTGAGACATATTGTTGAGATAGTTCCTTTTTGGAACTAACTTACTAACTTCTCACATTTTGTTTTTTATGAATTCCTCACCCAAGTCAAATATCCAAGTTTTAGCTAAACTAAGAAGTGAAACCTTATTTAGAAAGGTTAACTTTTGTTTACAACAACAACTATTGATAACATATTTTTAACCTGGGTGTAATTGATTAAACAAAAATTCAGCGATTGTCATACCCATGAAAACCAATTGCGATAGTCTTGGAAGTAAAAGGTAAATGATTTTCTCGACTTCAGGGTAAGCGTTTTTCAGGCCAACACTTCGAGTTAATAATTGATTTGGTTTCGTCACATGGGTCCAGTTTTCTCTCCTTCAGTATTATTCTCATCAATCACTGTCAGAGAATTTGATTATTCAGCCCATATATTACTGAAACAAATGACATTCTTAGCTCGAACAAATGATATCATGTATTATTAGAATGAAAGGCGAACTCTAGACTAAATCCAAGTAACCACTTAACTCACTTGGGTCAGTCAGTGAAATTGATACTGTATAATTACTTGTCATGAAAGTAATCTTGAAGCATTAAAAGAGAGTATTCTGAGTTGAAATATTCACTAGGAATAAACATTCTTCGTTCTCTTTGACCTCACCAATAATGTGAGTATCACATTGTGGTTTGGGCATTGTTGAAGCTTAGAGAATTACGACATTCAAAACACTCGAAGCATGTATACAGAAATTAAAGTCAACTCGCACTTTATTGTAGCCTCCGAGTTCAGTAAATTTTAGACTACTGAGTTCAACAGTTCAAGAATGACATTCGATTTTCCAACTATGTCTGCACTAATTCTCTTTCATTACTTCTACATCTATCCAAGCTAACAGTTTCCAGTTGGTTTTTCTTTGAAGCAAATCTCGCTTGTTCATTTATCGAAGTAAACATCGTGGATTATTAACCAAATCCAGAACACATTGAAACCTCACTCAATAGGTGTTGTGACTGAGTTATTTCCCGATTACAATATTATCTTTATAGTATCTGAACCGAAAACGTAACTTATAGGGAGGCTTCTGAATTACAATATCTTAACCAGATATGAAAAGTCCATTTAAACCCGTATTTAACAGTGAATTTTCTGACAATTATTTCCACACGTAACTAAACAACTATGACTAAACGGTTTAATGTTGTCACATCTCTGTAATTAACAACAAGGAACTTGCACAGACACCAACTTAAAATCCGTGGGTGTTATAACAATCTGTCATTGTTTCATGATCCTAATACCAAATTTTCAAAGACAGTAATTTGGTTGTTCAAGCACCCTTTTAATTCTCGCAATCATTTCATTTTTGATTATCAGTAGGTATCACCTCCACTCTCGAAAATAATACGAAATAATAGAAAAAGGCTTTTCCAACTACAAAGAAAGGCGAGTCGCTGATGCTTCCCACATATCGCTAAATCCTACGGCCCTCAATAGGAAAGGCTAACTATCTATCGGACTTGGACTATCTGTCCGAACTAGCATGTCTCATTCTACTGACATTTCATACTATTATCATATTTATATATATAAATTCAACCCTATCCTCCACATAACAAATGTCACATGTTTCATCCATTAACACAGATAAATATGCAAAAGTGTCTCGAACAAGTCACCTAGACAGGATTGACATGCAGTTAACTTGGTCACACACGCTCTTGGATTTATCGAGCCAAACAATTTTCTTTGTTCTTTTACATTATCTAAACATGGATTTATTCAACTAATTCATTTATTCTCTGAAGACTTAGCTTTCACTAAGTCTCAGAACGTCAGGAAAATTTTTTTTTGGATTTGTAGGAAACTTGGTTTTTCAATGATTGATAGAGCATTCGCGCGCGTGACTGAAGGTCTTGGTTTCGAGTCTCACGCATGGGATCGTAAACACACACCGCTGAGTCGTCCCATACTAAAACAAAATGACGTCCAGTGCTTCTAAATTTTCAATGAAAGTTTAACTTAGATCGATCCGTGATTTCAACTGTAAAAATAATAATAATAATCATTTTCACAACATTCATAGATATTTATTACTACATCTTTAACTCATACTACTGCCACTACTAATACTGAAATAGATTTACTTCCGATTCGTTGTCTAAATGACATCAATATTATGTTTCACTTATGAAAATATCTAATACGTTTTCACTTCAATGACTAGAAATTCCATTGCTCATCTCATTCTACCTGACTCAACCCCCACAATTTAACATTAAATAATGTGTTTACTGTTTAAATGATCATCAATGACATACACATCTGATAAACATCACGTTTATATCATATGAAAAGTCGATTTAAACACATATTTATGTTAGATTCAATAGGAATTTGCTGATTGATGCACATCTATAAAACGATCACTTTTACCTCATCTCGTCTTCAGCTTCATGTCGCTTTTGTTCTTGACATTGCTCAGATGTGAAAATTTTCCTCATATGTTGGAATATGCCATTGTGACAATGTCGCACTAACAAACAAAATTATCAGCTTAGAGTTCTGAAAACTGTCGAGTTTCTATTGAAAACCTGAAAGCACTGAATAGCCATTTCGTAATAAAACGTGGTTCCTCAACAGTGAGCTTCCTGCTTGCAGGACCATCAATGTTCGCTGCTGAGAAGTCATATTTCAAGACTGAACGGCTTTTCAGTACTCCCAGGTTCTAGAAGCACGTGATCAACCGTAGTCATGGTTATCAATAAAATATCTACTAAAGCAACTAAACCAACATCTGATCAGTTTCATCATGATTCATCCAGAAACAACATATAGTAATTGCAATATTGAGTAACATATATCTGAATATTAGAAGGTAGATTACAAGTAGAGAATTCATATCATCATTATGACAATTAACATCAGCAGGTGAACTAACAACGAACAACACGATTTGTTTATTGCTTTTGGCTATTCAGTGTTTTGTTGTTGATAATTTAGAACACATACATAAATGAGCACAAAATGATGGTAATATTGGTCATAATGACAATCATAGTAAGAATAAAAAGGGTGTTATGTAGAACTATTTTACGTGTTTATAATTTCAGTCAGTGTGATTTCGGAATTCGCCATCTTCAACATCACTATTATCACTCATTCTGTCTGTCTGTTTTCCACTGTCAATATAATCAACAAAACGGACATCGAGATAAGATTCGCCAAAATTAATCAAGTTACTCATTAACGTACACTATGCATGATGTCTTCTTAGGTGATTGATTTGTTCACATCGTTAGATTATAGATGTTGACTTACAAATGAAGAACATTTTGTAATGATTAGAAGAGAATTGGGTTCTCCTGTTATTGATATTTCCAACTGGATGTAAATAAACACAAACACTTAGATGTAAGATGACCCATCTAATAAGTCCCTAATAAAATGAAAAGAGTTTCGTGAATGCCAATAACCACCACAATCTATCTTTCCGAAAACAGTCTGTTCATAACAGATATGCTTATTTCAGTAGAAAATAGACTGCTTAACTCATGCATCGCGACATTGAATATCATTGTTGTGAAATTTCAATTATTTTCATTCTCGAATTCCATTTCGATTCTTACATTTCCGATCTCTTACTTTTCGTATTCGGACAGATAATGCAGGTCAAAATCTCTTACCATTTTATGATTATTTGGTGAATGTTATTCGCCAAACAGACAAGAATACATTGATATTTTACGAGAGTGTAACTTATGGAATATATTTTCCATTTGTCAATGGAATACCCGGTACTGGCATCCAACGTGTTCCTGGTCTATTACAGGATGAGATGGCCAGAAAGAAGAGTGTATTATCTTATCATTACTACTGTTGGCTATTGGAATCGACACCATCTACACAGGATATGCCATCATGGAAACGATATTTGTGTGATCAAGTGAGAGTTTTCTTTACCTGGTTTATTGTTTGTAACACATGTGCACTCATTCCAATCACTCGATGCTTTAATATCAACATTAACCAACTGATATTTTTTAGCATATGCTAACTGGCTTTCATTTTATTCGTAACATGATTGTCAAAGTTGGCTGCAAAATTTTGAAATCTTTCGTCACCCCTATTAACATTTTCTAAATAAATAAATGATTGCATCTATATTCAGAACGACTATATTGAATTAAGTTAAACGTCTATGGATTGCTGACTGAAAGTATTTTTTTCAGAATGAAATATTATTTACATTTTACACCATGTCCTCACGTTAACCACACAATTATTCATTACTCTGTAGTGAGTGCTTACCTGACCGTTGTTGTTACCTTGACGTGGTGGTCGGGCTTGCCTATCGTGATGAAGCAACTGAGCTATACTGGCTGGAACAACCGTTCCTCAAGGTCCTACCATGCCAGACAGGTCGGTTGAAGAGCGGTAAGACTAAAAGCAACAAAACCAAGGTCCGAAGGCGAAGTCGTACTGCTGACTGTACAGAGGTGTGACAGCAGTAAGGTGTTTCCTTCAGACAACCAGCATAACAGCGATGCTGCCTTCCCAAAAGGAGGGGAGGGGTTAGAAAAGGTCGACCCAAAAAATGCACACCTCGCCTTATCCCACGGATATCCGTCTCCGGCGGTAAGGTCTCAACAAGTACGGAGCTAACACAAAAATTACTCATGAAAAGGTCGTGTGTGACCGACCTCAAGCAGCTGTCCCTTGGGCACTGCGGTCACGCTCTCAGGTCACTATGACCACCTCTAATCCAATTTCCTTTTCAGGTACCTCCAGCAGAACCCTTCCACGGTGTGGGCAACCGGGAAGTGATAACCGCCCTCATACCTCTAACAGCACTCAAGACCACTGTATTCATAATCAACCTACCTCTTCAACTCCTATTATTCCTCTTACATCGACTTTCAAATCTAAACTCCTCTTTTAGCTTCCTCCTCAAGTGTCACCACAGCCAACGATTCTAGCGCGCAAAACACTGTCCCAGGTCCACTGAAACCTCGCTCCAAACTACACATTGGAGCCTACAACGTACGCACACTATGCCAAATCGGTCAGGAGGCTTCCTTGGCTAAAACCTTAGAATCTCGTACGATTGATGTATGCTGTGTCTCCGAAACACGCATACAGGATCCTAGTGTGGTCATTCACTTGACCTCACCTCGGCAAAACGGAGTGCCGACGAGAAACACCCTCCGTGTATCTGGCGACCCGATGGCTAGTTCTCGTGGACTTGCAGGTGTAGGCATAGCACTAAGCATGAGGGCGGAACAAGCGCTATTAGAGTGGATCCCCGTTAATAGTCGTCTATGCGCTGTTCGGCTAAACGGCTCGGTAAGAACCCGAAAGGATAGGGACACACGTCGTTTCTGCCTACGCTCCCACTGACTGCAGTTCGGATGAAGTGAAAGATGAATTTTACAGAAAGCTGTCTGAACTTCTTCAGAAAGCTAAACGTTCAGACATATTACTCGTAGCAGGCGACTTTAATGCCCAGGTAGGTAGCTTAAACGAAACAGAAAGACATTTAGGTGGGTATTTTAGTATTCCGGCACAGAGAACAGATAATGGTGATCGTCTGCTGCAACAGTGCTCAGACAATCGTTTATTTTTAGCAAACACTAATTTTAAGCATAAGGAGAGACACCGTCTAACATGGCGACCCCCTGCACCAAACCAACGATGGACTCAAATAGACCATATTGCCATCAGTCATCGTTTCAGAGGGTCAATAGAAGATTGTCGCTCATTCTGGAGTACCTGCTTGGACCCCGACCATGCCCTAATACGAGCACGCATCTGCTTGCGCCTCACTGGACGCAAAAAAGCCACATTAAAAAGACCCATTAGAACTGAACTGATTAACGAGAAAACCAAACGTAGGTTCCAAGAACAACTGAGGTCACACTTAGGTAGTTCTGAAAACGAGGCTGACCCCGATGTTGATTGGAAAGACATACAAGCGGCTGTGGAAACAGAAGTGACATCTACAAGTGATTTAAACCACAGGGTTACAAAGAACCAATGGATTTCTTCAAGGTCTATTGCACTGATAGATTCTCGTAAACTCATCCCATCAGATTCTGAACACGATGAAGAGCGTAAACAAATCAGATCTAGGTTAAGCAAAAGTCTAAGGAACGATCGTGAGAAGTGGTGGGCAACGAAAGCAAAAGAGATGGAAAAGGCGGCGGCTATAGGGAACACAAGACAACTCTACAGACTAATAAAAGAAACTGAAATTATTAAATCAAGTGTAAGTCAGACCATTTCGGAAAAAGACGACACTCTCATCTGCTCCCAGTCCAGACGTTTAGAACGATGGGCAAAACATTTTAAGGAGTAGTTCAGTTGGCCTCCAGCTACTCTACAACTACCCTCTATTCCCAGACAGTATGAATGGAACATTGAAGTAGGTCCCCAACTCTAGCTGAAGTTCAAAAGGCTATAGCTAATCTGAAACGAGGAAGGGCAGCTGGTCCAGATGGATTGGCTCCAGAGGTCTTTAAGGATGGTGGTCTAGTTTTAGCGATTAGGTTGACTAATATTTTAGCTAAAATCTGGGAGTTAGACGTCATCCCATCTAACTAGTCACAATCACTTATCGTCCCAATATTTAAGAAAGGGTCAAAATCAGCCTGTGACAACCACAGAGGGATTAGTTTAACTAATATAATATCTAAAATACTAGCTTCGATAATTTTCGGACGCCTAACTAAGACTCGTGAGCTGCAAACACGTGAAAATCAGGCTGGCTTCAGACCTGGTCGTGGCTGCATCGACCACATATTCACCATTCGTCAGGTTCTAGAACACAGGCATACTTATCGGCGTCCGACAATGGTGGTCTTCCTTGACCTTAAAAGCAGCGTTTGACTCTGTTGACCGAGAGGTTCTGTGGCAGTGTCTGTCATTGAAAGGCGTACCTCAGAAGTACATAAACCTTGTGAAGGATCTTTACTCGAACACTACTAGTCAAGTGAGAGCTTATGGCGAACTGTCATCTGCTTTTCGCAACCTCAAGTGGTGACCGCCAAGGCTGTCCACTTTCTCCATTTTTGTTTAACTTCATCATAGACCTCCTGATGGAAATAACGCTCTCATCGACTGAATTCTCAGGTATTGATCTCGTACCAGGAGGTCCACTTATTGACTTAGAATACGCAGATGACATAGTCCTGTTTGGTGAAGACGCTGATGAAATGCAGAGTCTTTTGGTAGCACTGAGTAACAATGCCAGAAAGTTTGAGGTGCGCTTCTCTCCCTCTAAA